>JAHZTW010000004.1:61341879-61381815 GCA_020283515.1 Alliaria petiolata | reverse complement strand
TTGCAACTCGAAGTGGTCCCGATCAAATTGGGTTTCGTCCGTTTTTTCTTCTTTCAAATTTTTTTCCCTAATTTCACTTTGATCCGATGCAAAGGGAAAGAGAGTGATTTTCACGGTTTTTAACACAAAGATCCGGATAAGATCCGCGAATAATGGATTCGGGTGGGTTTGGGGCGGTTGGGTTAGTAATATGTTTAATTCATTAAGGGTTTCAAAGACTTTAGCCACGTTTTGGTATTAAAAATAAATCCAAAAGAAAATATCAGTTATAACGGGGGCATCTCGGATCATAGTTCAACCAAGAGGGGTATCTCAGCCATTGACCTAGAGAAAGGACAAAGAGCTGGGATGCCCTTATTTGTTAGAAGTTAATCTGACTACCCCTCTCATAATCTAACTACCCTTCCTATATTACTCTCTCCCTTTTACCCTCACCTTTCCCTTCTTATTTTAATAATATCTCTAATATAAAATAAAAATAAAATAGAAAACAGAAATGGGTAAAAATTTAATTGAATTAAATCTTCTTCAACCAATTTTCAACAACCCACGGGTCCCACACATCCTCACCTTCATCCTCTCCGCGGGCGGCCAACCTTCATGTCTCCCAAAACCGAACATTCTCCATCTTCAAGCTTTTTCGAAACTTCGAAAGGTGAGTCTGTTTTTTGTTGCTGCTGCGGACGCATTGTCTCTCTTATATGAGCTTTGAATCTATGTAAAATCTTTTAGTCTTACACTTTGTTCCTCTTTCTCTTCCATCCCCCTTCCATGGCGTTATTTTTGATTTTTTTTTTGGATCATTGGGTTATTGAAATTATTTGCTAAGGGTCTTACATCGGTAAACATGAGCAGTTATAATCGTTAAATGCGCATCAAATCATACTGAATCGTAGTAAATCGTTGTAGATTCGTATATATATATATATATATATATATATATACTTTCTGGGTTCACGAACTAGGTATTACTGGACAACTTGATATTACTAAGACAGTGGGTATTACTGAGAGAACCTGGTATTACTGAGCATTGCTAAGAAAACTGGTATTACTGATAGAATTAGTATGATTGAGACATATACTAATGGTATTTGTTATTATTATTCAGGGGACTATGAATAGAGGCCATTGCACTGTTATATGTTTCGATTATGGTGGATGCTATTCAAAGGATGGTGAAGACATAAGATGGGTCTCTGGAGAAGATGAAATTCACACTTTAGTGATGATGGTGTCTGTTGAGGAGGTCACTTATTCTGGGTTAATCACGAGAATATGCAGGGAGATAAAGACAGACGAAGCTAATACGCAGCTGAAAGTCAGTTACTTTCCATTGTTAGTGGGTTCTAATAGACCAGCATATATCTGGAATGATGAGCATGTTTTAGGCTACCTAATGCAAGTGAATAACGCTACATGTAGAAGTGTTTTGCATGTGGAGATCGTGGAAGATGTCGATCAAAATCAGGGTTTTGTGGAACATTCAATAGAGGATCGTGAGATTGAAAACAGTGGGAATAATGATGAGGTGTTCCCAAGTGGTATGGATGCTAATGCTGGTATGATTACTCTTCACGCAGGTGAACCATCAGAAGCCTATGAAGCAGAACAGAGAAATGTGTCAAGGGAAAAACTTGATGATACTGAGGATGCACATGCTATAGAAGAAGTAGCAGCAAATAATGGCTGGGAAGATGGTATTGAAATTGTTCTAGGTCAAGAATTCAGAAGCAAGCAGATAGTGCAAGATTTAGTTCATAAAGCTTCACACCAATATTGTTTTGAGGTTGATACAATCAAGTCTGACAAAAATCGATATGTGGTTAAATGTCGTGAAGCAAAAGATGGTTGCAAGTGGTCTTTACGAGCTGCAAAGGTGATGGAATCAGATTGTTTCTCAGTAAGAACTTACAACAAGATGCATACATACTCTCGAGCTTCTTCAGTTACAGTCAGAAACAAAAGGAAAGGGACACCGGGATTGGTTGCATCTGTTTTGCATGAAGATTATCCAGGTAAATTTGACACTCCAACTCCAAAACATCTGATCGGTATGGTTCAAGGAAGACTTGGGGTTAAAGTATCATACTCTACTGCTTTGAGAGGGAAAAAACAAGCTGCAAATGATGTGAGGGGAAGTCCAGCGGAGAGTTACCAGCTGGTGTATTCTTATATGTACATGCTAGAGGCGATGAATCCTGGTACACGAACTTATGTGGAATTGGATGAAAACAAAAAGTTCAAGTATCTATTCTTTGCGCTAGGAGCTAGCATTGAGGGATTCCAAGCCATGAGAAAAGTCATTGTTGTGGATGGAACCCACCTTAAGACTGGATATGGTGGTGTTTTAATAGTTGCTACAGCCCAAGATCCTAATCATCACCATTATCCAATTGCGTTTGGTGTAGTTGATGGTGAGAAAGATGCTAGCTGGATGTGGTTTCTGAATAGGTTGAAATCAGTGGTACCAGATGATCCTGGATTGGTGTTTCTTTCTGATAGAAACGGAAGCCTCATCAAGTCGGTGCAGGCGGTGTTCCCATTGTCTGAGCATGGGTATTGTATACAACATTTGTCACAGAATGTGAAAGCAAATGTCTATTACGTCAACAAAGATACATGCGTGAAGAAGTTCAAAGAATGCGCTCATGCGTATACAGAGAGTGAGTTCGTGACACTTTATGATGCTTTTAGAACCAAGTATCCTGCTGCGGCTGAGTATCTCGATGGTAGTGTTCGTGTGGAGAAATGGGCAAGATGCTATTTTCCTGGAGAAAAGTACAACATAGACACCTCCAATATTGTAGAATCTATTAATGGTGTTCTTAGGAAAGCAAGGAAGTACGCTCTCTTACCGATGATTGACGTGATTGTTGAAAAAGTGGCTGAATGGTTTAATAAGCATAGGAACACTTCTGGAGAAGCAGCACAAAGGCTTGTGCCTTACGTGGATAAGGAAATTCATAAAAGATCGCCGGAAGCAAAGAAATTAACGGTGTATGAGTTGAACGCCTTCTTCCTTGAATACAATGTCATTGGAAAAGATGGGAAGTCCTATTTGGTGGATATGAAAAGGAAAACTTGTAGTTGCAAGTGCTTTGATATAGACAGATACCCTTGCGTCCATGCAATAGCTGCTGCCATCTTTTTAAGTGGAGGCACGGACCTCCATCTACAACAGTTTTGCTCAAAATATTATTGGACGGAGGTATGGAATTTAGCGTATTGCAGGACGATTTATCCAGTACCCCACAAGTCTGATTGGATTGTTCCTGACCATATACAACAGCTGGTTGTCATACCACCAGATTATGTCGCAAAGGAAGGAAGACCTCAAGAAAACAGATTCCCATCAGTTGGAGAACACCGAGGAAGAGGGAGAGGAAGAGGAAGAGGGAGAGGGAGAGGCAGATCGGGGCTTTGGTCATATTTTGATAGTGAAAATAGCGAAGCTGGTGAAAATGTGTAACTCGTTTCTGTTTCTAATGTGTATTCGGAATACTAGGCATAACTGGTGCAACTGATTGTATTAAAAGAGTATGCTTTTATTTTATTTTCAAAAATTATTAGAAAATCAAACATTCAATGTCAAACAAACAAATGTTCGTTAGTAAAAACAACTAATAAGTGATTTGAAACGTGTATTGAGTGGTTTTGGTAAAATGATTACATAATTGTTTGTTATGATGACATTCACACAACAAACACTATATACTTCTATGAACACTTCCTCAATACTAACCACCATATGAAGCGAAACACACATACGATGCGTTTAAAAACATTTGAATGTGCAAAAACCTCCGATTTAGCAATTTAATGACTACAATTAGCTGTAAAACTAGAAATATAAATCTTATTACAGCGTAAAACTAAATAAAGTTGAAAACACCCAAAAGTACAACTATTTGGAAATCGGTAAAACTAATAAACTGCATATAACTAAGTGCAATTTTGACGGCGTCCACGTAAGCAAAAAACGGCGCACATGTCCATTTGGCGGCGCACGTGTCTATTTGGCGGGGTTTTTTTTTGGAACGGTTTACCTCCGGTTTTCGGACGAAGAGCTGAGACATTGATCCCGGTTTACCTCCGGTTTTCCCCCTCATATTCGGATCGGGGTTCTAGGGAAATCTTTCACTTTTCCCCTTTTCCCTTTGACCCGAATTTTCCTTCCCTCTCTCTCTTCTTTGGTCCCTTTCTTCCTCCTTCCCCATTGCAGCGATTTCTGGGTTTAAAGCTCCAAGGTACCTCTCTCTTATTCTTCTAGAAGCTCCTTACTCGTGATTCGGGTTCGTCTAGGGTTTCGGTAATTCGGGATTCATCTAGGGTTCGGGTAATTCGGGATTCATCTAGGGTTCGGGTAATTCGGGATTTATCTAGGGTTCGGGTAATTCGGGATTCATCTAGGGTTCGGGTAATTCGGGATTCATCTAGGGTTCGGGAAATTCGGGATTCATCTAGGGTTCGGGTAATTCGGATTTATCTAGAAGCTCCTTACTCGTGATTCGGGATTCGTCTAGGTTTGTCTACTGTTTTACATATAGTAATATTGAACGTAGTAATACTGAACCTTGTAATACTGACTCTTGTTACAGGATCAATGGACCCTAATGATCCAAACTACGCTGCCCAGAAGAGGGCTAAAGCAAACATAGACAGACTTTATCACATAGCTGATGGGGACTATGGCATTCCGAGAATTTGTCCATGTGGTGGACGAATCATTGAGAAGGTTGAGAAGATTCAACCATCTGAATCCTACCCAGGAAGAAGATATTTTACCTGCAATGTGTATGCGGTGAGGGTGAGATCAATTTATTTATTTTTCCGAGTTTAATGGCATTATTGAACATGAGAATTCGTGTCTTTATGTGCAGGATGATGGCTATCACATTCACAAATGCTGGGAACATGCTGTTGAAGAAGAAGTTGAGAGAGTAAGGAAGGAGCAATCCGAGGCCATTGAACTCCTTAAAAATCAAATGACCAGCATCCTAATGGGGCATATATTCAAAGGTGATCAGATTGACAAGCTGAAGGAAGAAGTTGAAAATCTAAAGGAAGAAGTTGAAAAGCTGAAGGAGGAAGTTCAGAACTTGAAAAGCTGAAGGAGAATGTCTGCTTGACTGCTTTAATGCTTTGTAATAGACTTATGTTAAACTTATGTTTTTCGAATTTAATGTTAAACTTATGCAGTTTTATGACTCTTAATTAGTTATATAAACACAAAATGAAATCCATAACATAGCTTATCATAGTTTTAAATGTAAAATAAAATTCATAACCCAACATAAGATAGTTTTAAATCCATAACATAACACAACACAACATAACATAGTTCTTCCTAGGCCTCTTGACCTTTTACTTGTCAAACTACCATTGTTTAGTTCTTCCTAGGCCTCTTTCCCCTGCCCTTCTCCTTCCTCAATCCCAGGAACCTGAGACCGTGTCTTTCTCCTCCCATACGTTTTATTCATATCCGGTTTCCCCTTTAATTCCTTTTGCCTTTTGCCGTCTCTAACCACCACAGTGCTACACCTCTCTATTGATATCTGACGAACATCTTCTTCTACTTCATCCCCCTGCAAAACACAAACAGTTCTATTTAGTATACCCTAGTAATACCTAGTATCACATTTTCGTTTAATGGTCTAAGACAGCAAAAGTATTACCTCTTCACCCCCATGAACTTCCCCTTCCTCGTCTCCTCCTTTCTCTCCAGCACCATCAAGTTCCTCGTCTCCTCCTTTCTCTCCAGCACCATCAAGTTCCTCTTCTCCTCCTTTCTCTCCGTCCAAACCGGTGGTTTCCTCAACCACACCAACATTCTCTTCTCCGTCCTCAGTTTGTGCCTCTTCCTCCTCGTCGCCTTCAATACCCTGCAAAACACAAACAATTATTTTTAGTATTATAAACTTTTACCTACTATCTCTTTCTAAGACAACCAAATAATTACCTCGTCTCCTCCTTTCTCTCCAGCCCCATGAAATTCCTCTTCTCCTCCTTTCTCTCCGTCCAAAGCGGTGGTTTCCTCATCCACAGGAACATTATCTTCTCCGTCCTTCTCACTCTGTGCCTCCTCCTCGTCGCCTTCAATCCCCTGCAAAACACGAACAATTTTATTTAGTATTATAAACTTTTACCTAATATCACTTTCTAAGACAAGCAAATAATTACCTCGTCTCCTCCTTTCTCTCCAGCCCCTTGAAGTCCCTCTTCTCCTCCTCCATTCTCTCCGTCCAAAGTGGTGGTTTCCTCAACCAGCCCGTCGTCCTTCTCCTTGTCCTTCGAACCCTGCAATCCAATATAGTAGTGTTACCAAGTCTGACTATTTTAAAAAAACAAGATGCATACATGAAATCGTATTAATCACCTGCTCTTTCTCCAACCCATCATCATGAGGACTGAAAGCACCATAACCCACATCCTCATACTCCCTTCGAGCATCTAACTGCTCCTTGACATAAACTTCCACGGCTACCATTCTTGTGTCTAAGCCAGCTAACTTCTCGTTCACTTTCTTGAACCCTTTCTCCATTTCACTCTTAATTTTCTTTACAACCCCAACCAATTCGGTCAAAGAAGCATTCTCCTCTGATCCAGTGACAACATTGGTGGCGGTATTGGCTTCATTCACAGGTTGCTCCTCTAGCCGGGCAGCCACATCTTCTGCATACATCTGCTCAAAACAGACCGGCTTATCTTCCTCGAGAATACATTTTAGCCAACTCCCAACAACAACATCATCAACATCATCATCATCATCTTCTTCTGTAATTCGGGCCAACATAGCTTCTTCCTCGTTGTAAGGGACCAAGATGCTATCAATCTCCTGTGAATATAAACAAGGATTACAATTGCAATCATAAATAGCTAATTAATATGCAATTTTAAAACGTTAAAAATAAAGTAATACTGACCTTTGTTGTACCGAGTGCTTCATTGATTTCCTCAAGAGAAAATCCTTTCATGGCACTTTTCTTAAACTTGGTCTGGCACATCCTCAGACAAACCTTCTTGGCAGATGGAACAGCTTCTCGGAATTTTTTCCTTAGAGATGGAATTGCCTCAAAGGCAATAAGCTACAAACGCAACAAATAATTTCATTTACCTTCAAATCAAATGAAATAAAAGTAATAAGGACAACTCATTTTTACCTCTAAAGGAATGCAGAAACTTGGATAAGCCCAATTTGTTCCGGTAACAACCCCTTTGAAATGATCCACAGTATGCTGGATCTCTTGCATATTGTTATCAAAAGACAATCTCCCCCAGGGAAATGTCTTACACAAGTGTAGGTCACTCACTGCTCTTTGAAAGAATCGATCCACACAAGTAGCATCTTCTCCTACCTTAGATTGCTCGATAATGACGCTTGATAAAAAGAAGAGGACAACCATCTTCAATCGATCCGGAGAATATCGCATTTTCATGAGTTGTTCTTTCACATCAGAATATCTTATTTTTGATCCCGCCCCAAAGTACTTCTCCACGAAAACCATGCTGCCCAATTCCTCATGGTTAGGAGGATAGCTCCGACAGCTTAAACCCGAGATGAGAGCATGTTCCCGTAGATCATACCGAATGGGCACGCCATTCACAATGAACCATGCTTCCTTTGTCTTCTCTGTAACCGCCGTTCGAAGAAGCAGCAACCACATCCCCATTACCTTGTGGTTTCTGTCTTTGTGCATGTGGAAAAAATGCTTGAATTGAGGGTGATGCAAAAACCAACTCCTTTCCTCTTCTCTAAGCGGATACTTTAACCCACTTAGAAGCAACTCAACTGCTGGCGTGATATAACACCTTGTCGAGATCTTGATTTTTTGCACGTACTCCCTTGGCTGGAAGTACATCTCCATAGGAAGCATTGGTTGGATTCCCTGCAACAAATAGTTGTACACAGTGTTACTTTTTTTTCCAGAAATTTCTAACTTACATAATGAACTTAGTTTTACCAGGTTTACCAAAAAACTGAATATTTCTCAAAACACGAATTCGGCCTAAATTCGAAACAAAAATCACAAATTCTTTCACGAAAACAATAACCAACCCATAAATGATGTAATTTAATCAAACCCAAAACCCAATTCCGCTTCAACCATTGCAAAATCCAAACCTAAGTGATGACGGTTCTACATACCTCGGACTCGTCGTCCGTGACTGTTCGGCTGTCTCCATCGTCTCCGTCTCCGTAGTTTCCGTCTGCTATGTTGTCCTCCGAAGAGTCTGGGTCTTCGTAGACAATCCGAGACCTTGTCTCACGTCTTTCAACCGCCGTTGGAACCTCTGTTGGAACGACTTCATTCAAAGCATAGTTTGGTCTTTTTGTACGCGCCATAAATCCTGGGAGCAATGGGATTCCGGATCAATGTCTGAGAAGATGAATCGACTCATCAAAATCGATCTCATGCAAGACACAAAACCAACATGATAATGACACATACCTTTTTCGATTTGCCGCGAGCTTGATTGCTCTATTCTTAGAGTTTTCCTTAGTTTTTCTTGCAACTCGAAGTGGTCCCGATCAAATTGGGTTTCGTCCGTTTTTTCTTCTTTCAAATTTTTTTCCCTAATTTCACTTTGATCCGATGCAAAGGGAAAGAGAGTGATTTTCACGGTTTTTAACACAAAGATCCGGATAAGATCCGCGAATAATGGATTCGGGTGGGTTTGGGGCGGTTGGGTTAGTAATATGTTTAATTCATTAAGGGTTTCAAAGACTTTAGCCACGTTTTGGTATTAAAAATAAATCCAAAAGAAAATGTCAGTTATAACGGGGGCATCTCGGATCATAGTTCAACCAAGAGGGGTATCTCAGCCATTGACCTAGAGAAAGAAGGGTGCATTAAATAAAGTTTCTCTTATGTGGCTTTAAAACGTCGCCGTTTATTCAATTGTAACGGTCCATAGCTTGTACAGCTGGCTTCAGTACTGTATAGCACCAAAACGACAGTGTATTACTAAAATCGTATTACAACATCTAATTTTTTTTTGTTGAAAACTTCTCTAAAATACGTAAATGATATTATCTTCATTTCAACCAGGAAACTATACTTAATAAAGAGCATATTACTCTTGCCTTCTCTAATCAAATATTAAATTTTGAAATTCCCTCCGGTGATATCATCGCCAAAAATTAGTAATAGCATCCTTAGATTTTAAATTAGATATATGTTTCTATAATAACTAACTCCAAATGAAATTCCAAGTGCCGGTGATATCATCTTAACATACCGAACCATAAATCTTCCAGATATTTGCATTTCAATGGTTTATCTCTAACCATTTATCATATCTTCCGAAAATATATTCCGTTCCAATGTATTTATCCCTAATATTGTGTTAAATTACTTTGAAACTACACAAACTAGATTATTCTTTACAAGATATGTTTTGGTTATATATGGATAAAATTTAGTTATAGAAAAGATTGCATTCTCATCAAATTATAGACAATCTCTGCGTGTATATAAATACATTCCAAGAGACAATAACCTAAGCATCTCATTCTCAAAGCAAACAAAAAAAATTACTTATTCCCGAGAAAGAATTAGTTGTATAAGTCTCTTTCACTAACCTTTCTAATGTCAAACCTTACAAGACAAGATGGCAAATCCGTGTAAAAGTCATCCATCCTTCAAAGCAACACACGGCACAATCTAATGAATGCACGACACAATTCATTGCACAATCTGGTGAAACTCTCGAGCTCTTTTTTGCTGATGAAATTGTAAGTAAAAATGTAAAAACTTTAGAGAAGATTGACATTTGTTGTATACAAATATATAACCGGTTTGTGTATCATCGACAACTTCTCGTGAAGAGGAAAGGAGTACCTTGGCCATCAGGGTTGTTTGGTTGCCACACTCATGTCCACAATCACGACACTAACTAAAGATGCCTGAAAAGTTGAGGCATGTAAGTTGCATCGTTCGGACGTGGAACAAAATAGGGTTTTATTTCGTCCATTGGATTCAAACTGAATAAAACAAAACTATCCACATTTCTCTCAAGTACCAGAAGGAATTCAGCAGATATTTCTAACTTGGCGTTACTTTTTAGATTATGTCAACTGAGATTTGCATCACTCGATTAAAAGTGAGTTCCTAACTCCTGTGCAATCTGACATGTTCTCTCGATTAAGTTCACTTAAAGTTACAGGGTTCTTGACATACAACTACACACCAACCAATTACATCTATTGATATATACAAACGAATATGCAGATCAACAAAGCCAATTCAACTAACATGGTGTATATAGTTAGTCACTTCGAAAGAGAAAATCATAGATAAAGTGCAGGCATAAGACTCACCTAAGAATCTTGATACATACACAAGACCACCACTGACTAGTCTAGCCGTAACCATAGCCCATAGGGATATTGTTGACAGCACACCTGATAGCTTCAGAGCTAGTGTTAGAGCTGATGGGAGACCAATCTTGGAGCTGAAGATCGGTGGACTCTTATTCAAAAACACAATCACGAATCATCAAATAGAATAATTGATGAAATATTTCAATGAATCAATAAAAATTACAAAACGTATGTGCAAATAATCGATGATGTAGAAGAATCAGCCAAGAATCATCAAAATTAATAGGAATAAGTTACATGTGTTAATATGAAGTCGAATAAAGAGTTACGATTTTTGGAAAAAATCAGAAGATACAGAGAAGATTCAAGTTTCAATGAGTTTACTTGGAGTCATGGGAACATTAGGAGAAGCCGAACACGGGTTGAAGATTTCTGGCTTCGCAAACAGAAATTTCAGAAAGTTTGAACAGCAAATGGTAAAGAGACAGTTAAAGTTTTAATGCTTACCTAGGAATTTCAGCATAACGCTGTCGGAGGATGATATGGGAGAATCCAAACACACTATCAAAGAAAAAATAAAAGGGATTAGGATTCAGTATAATGGTTAATTGTTTTCTGAATTTCACTATCAAAAGAAAAATGAAAGAGATTAGGATTCAGCAGCCTCAAATTTGCTTAAATGGCCAAGAGAGAGACACACCTAAGGTTATTGAGAGCAACGAAGAAGATAAGGTTTCGACGGCTATCTGGCACCATCCGAAGGATAGGTCGGAGAGGGCTCATCGGAAAACTTGCAGAGATTCTTGCCGAAAATTTGAAAAATAATGATCAAACTTTTGCATGTGGTCGGCTCTTGAAATATTGTATAATGGCCTGGTTTATTTCATTCAAAATGTACGGTATTTATACACAATAGTTTCCTATTCTATTATGATAATAGCAAATCTAGGATTCATATCTATCCTTTCCTAATACCCCCCCCCCCCCCTTCAAGTTGGTGTTGCGAAATTTCGAACACCAAACTTGGACAAAAGTTTATCAAACGCCGGTTGGTAAAGCCTTGGTAAGAATGTCAGCCACTTTCTCCTTTGTATTCATGTGTTTGGTAGTGATCAGACCATCTCTAACTGCATCCCTTACTTGATGACAATCTGACTCGATATGCTTTGTTCGCTCGTGAAAGGCGGGATTGGCAGCTATGTGAATCGCATCTTGACTGTCACAATAGAGTTGCATAGGTTGCGGGTTCTCATAACCAAAAGTACGAAGGAGTTCCTTGAGCCATTTCATTTCTCGAAGAGTAAATGCCATGCTTCTATATTCAGCTTCAACAGAAGAATTAAAAACCATATTCTGTTTCTTCGTCTTCCAAGCGATAGAAGAAGAACCCAAGAAAACCATGAATGCATTGAGAGATCTTCGAGTTAGAGGACATGAAGCCCAATCTGAGTCGCAGTATGCAGTCAAAGTAAGTTCGCTATCTGAGCGCAGAAGTATACCTTGAGACGAACATCCTTTCAAATACTTAACCACACGCAGAGCAGCTTCCCAGTGATAAACCAATGGAGTCTGCATAAACTGAGAAAGAATGTGGACAATATAGCTGAGCTCAGGGCGAGTAAGAGAGAGATAGACGAGTCTGCCAATAAGACGTCTATATTGCTGGGGATTCTTTAATTCTCGACCAATTGTCGATGCCAGCTTGTGATTGAGTTCAACGGGAAATCCATTTGGTTTTGCAGCCAAAAGACCCACTTCGGCAATAATGTCGAGGGCATACTTTCTTTGAGACAAATAATTCCCATCTGGACCCCGAGAAACCTCGATTCCCAAGAAGTACTTGAGCTTTCCTAAATCCTTCATGTGAAAGCACTGATTCATATAAGATTTGAACCGCTGAATCTCAGAGAGGTTATTGGCGGCACCGATGAAGTCGTCAACATAGACGAGGACATGAAAAATGATGACAAACGAAAATAGAGAGTAGTCATGATAGCTTTGCTTGAAACCGAATTGCTTGAGAGCGGTGGCAAGTTTGGCAAACCAACAACGAGGGGCTTGACGGAGGCCATACAAAGACTTACGAAGATGGCATACTTGAGTCGAATCAGAGGATTGAAAACCTGATGATAATTTCATATACACCTCTTCTTCTAAATCACCATGAAGGAATGCAGTGTGGAAATCCATCTGGTGAACTTCCCATTGTTTGGCAGCGGCAACGGCAAGAAGATACTGGATCGTAGTTATTTTAGCTACAGGCGCAAAAGTTTCCTTGAAATCAATATATTCTTCTTGACGATTGCCTAGCGCTACCAAACGGGCTTTGTAACGCTCGAGAGTACCATTAGAATTATATTTTAGTTTGAAAACCCATTGACTATCAATCGCTCGCTTGCCAGGAGGTAACGTCGTAATCTCCCAAGTATTGTTGTCCTCAAGTACAGTTATTTCAAACCCATTGCATCACGTCATTCTTTAATTAGAGCAGCCTCTTGATAACTACAGGGTTCAGTACCCTCAATAATCGCAGCCATGAACACCTTATGCATCTCTGTAAAACCATCATCATACATATACTTTATGATGGGATAGTGAGGCTTACCAGAACTCGTAGTAGGAGGACTTTGAGCAGGAGAGAGCGTAGGGGGTGACGAGGGTGTAGCTTGCACATGGCCGATAACATAATCTTTTAGCAGAACATAGGGATGACGCGAACGGTGTCCTCTGCCAAGCAATTCAGGTAGACCCGAAGATGACTCTGCATCAGATTCTGGATAGATCTCTGCAGCAAATTCTAGAGAGTTATGCTGATCAGACATTGGTATAGGCGTCGGAGAACTCGGAGAGGTCGGTTCAGAAGACTGTAGTTGCTGATTGGTAGAATCAAGGGGGTCGATACTCAGCAGGGGCAGCGATGGATCTGTTAACGATGATCAGAGGCGGACCTAGTAAAGAAAATGGGTGGTCACATGACCCACCATAAATCTTAATAATAGTTGTTTTGTATACAAAACAAATGGAAAGATAGCAGCTTCCACTGATAACTTTGCTATATTGAACCTCCTCACTTAGGTTCGAATCTCCTCATACACCTATATGATAGATTTGTTTTTGATATTCTGACCTTGGTTAAAATAATTTCTGGGACCGCCACTGACGATGATGATGGGTTATTTGTAACTCCTAGTAGAACCCAGTCATCATCGAGAAGTTGTAGTTGTGAAGTCATAGTAGGAGAATTGGTGATGGTAGTCTCTAAGAATGGAAAAACATCCTCATGGTTACTAAGTGAGATGTTAGTAGTGATGGCCAAGGAAATATGGTGGTCAAAGAAAGAGGTTTCTTTGGTCCATTTTTCAGTCTCAACAACCCCTCACCATCTCTATAAATAAGCTGAAGAGGCCAAGCTAAAGAAGCATCCCAAAATCAAAAAGAGAAGAAGAGAAGAGAAAGAGAGGAGGAGAAGAAACGTGAGAGGGAAGAAAAAAAAACTCTTCTTATAATAAATTAATAATTTCTTGAGCGTAACTGGGTTTGGGGTGTGAGAGTTGAGAGTGTTGTATTTTTCCCCGATTAATAAGAATCGATATGTAGCAGGTCCGGAGACGTAGGCAAAAATTGGCCAAACTCCGTTAACAAATTGTGTGCGTTTTTTATTGTTCTCGCAATTCTGATTTATCGGAAATTGTCATTATTTCCTATCAACTGGTATCAGAGCTCGATTAGGTTGTGACGATCTTGGTCAAGTTTTTGCGAAAGTACTGTTCACGTGAATAGTGAACAGTGAACAGTGAATTTGTCACCAATATCGGTTTGTCAACGAAGTTGTTCAAATACACGGTGGTTCGCAAAATAATCAGAAACGATGGGAGGCGAAGATGGTTCGACACACAGCATCGTGAAATTTGAGGGTACAGATTATGCATTTTGGAGAATGCAAATCGAGGATTATCTGTACGGAAAGAAGCTTCATCAACCACTAAACAAGAAGCCTGAGAAGATGGCTCAGGAAGAGTGGAATCTCCTTGACAGGCAGATTCTGGGTGCTTGTATGTGCTTCTTTCCCTACATATGATCCTCGATTTGCATTCTCCAAAATGCATAATTTGTACCGTCAATTTCCTGATGCTGTGTGCCGAACCATCTTCGCCTCCCATAGTTTCTGATTATTTTGCGAACCACCGTATATTTGAACAACTTCATTGATAAATTTACTCTTCACTATTCACATGAACAGTAACTTCGCAAAAACTTGACCAAGATCACCACAACCTGATCGAGCTCTGATACCAGTAGATAGGAAATAATGACAATTTTCGATAAATCAGAATTGCGAGAACGATAAAAAACGCACACAATTTGTTAACGGAGTTCGGCCAATTTTTGCATACGTCTCCGGACCTGCTACAGATCGTTTCTTATTAATCGGGGAAAAATACAACACTCTTAAATCACGCCCCAACCCCAATTACACTCAAGAAATGATTAATTTCTAATAAAGAAAAGTTTTTTTTTTTTCTCTCTCACGTTTCTTCTCCTCCTCTCTTTCTTTTCTTCTCTTTGGTTGTTGAGACTGAAAAATAGACCAAACCTCTTTCTTTGACCACCATATTTCCTTGGCCATCACCTACCACCATCACCTAACATCTTCACCTAACAATATATAATTTCTTCACCTAACAGGCCTGGCCTGATAAAAGCTCCGTTTGAAAACATTTTGTATACAACCCCTTGCAAGATATCTCCTTTCCCAGGCAAGAATGTGCGGCATGTGACTAATGAGAGTTATGAGGCAGCTTTATGGTTCACGTTCCCGGTCTCCTTCACATGCTGCCTCATAAGAACTATAAAGCTGCCTCATAACTCTCAATTTCCACCTGACTAATAAAGATTCAAGAAGTGAAAAGTGCAGGTCATTAATTAAGAAACCATTCAAATTAAACAACCACTGATATCAAATCTTATGATGGCTAAAACAGGTTAACGTTGGAACATTTTAACCATATATGTAACTGGTAAGAGTTAATTGATCAGCTCAATTCTAGATTGGAACCAAGAGAAGAAATTGAAAAGTTAAAACTGAAGCTGCTCATTTACATTAAACACTAGAAAAGCAACTGAAACTGCATCAACATTAAAGGCTCAACAAGAAGATTCCTTTTTTTCTCTACTCAAAGAAAACCTTACAGAGAGAAATAGGAATCGATACTTGCTTCATGCTTCCGATACCAACTAGCTACACAAACATATGTAACTGTCTGAGTTCTCCTTTTGATTGATTACAACAATTCCAGAGAAATAAATGCAATTTCAGACAAACGACCATTCGTATACTCTTAACACAGTAGATAAAAACGCCACCTTCCATGTTCGATTTTACCTTAAAAGCTTTCATTTCTAGAGAAACCCATCATCGTAAATATTCAAAGTCTGAAATTTTCCTTCTACTTTTCGAAAATTGATTTAAAAAAACCCATATCAAATGGATTCCCTTTATCACCGAATTTTCTCTCCTTCGGGGTTTACAAGTTTTCTGTTTCATCATCACTCAGAAAATAAATAAATAAACGGAATTTTTGCAGATCTAAAGGCGAAAATCTAACGTTGGGAAGAAAATTCGACGAAATATGGATTGTTATTCGAAGAAGAAAAGAGCAAACGGATCGTACGGACAACGAGAGGCACACCGAAAGAGATTTCTACTCTCTGCAATAACAGTTATTTGATCGAAGAAAAATGAATCCGGCGGACACAAGGGCGCATGTTACTGAAATCTTTACGCATTTTAGGCGCAGTTTAGCCACGCTCAGTTATAGTTTTACTATAATACGCACTTTTGGGCTATGTTCGTTAAAATGGGTTTGTTCTTGGCCTGGTTACGAAAGACCACGTATCCAAACAACCCTCTAAATATCTCCACCATCTTTCCCCGCCATGGATAACACAGAGTCGAGAGCTTTCGTCTCGTAGCCGAAGGAATCCGCGAAAACAAAAAAAAACAAAAAAAGCTGAATCCTTTAAATTGGGATTTTCTCTATGAATTCAAGTTTTTCTGGGTTTTTTGTATCTCTGTGAGTAACCCAATTGAGAATAAATTTTGTCTGAGAAATGACGATGAATCCAAGCCGCCATTTTTGCCCAACAGCTGTGAATTCGTTGGGAAGCTCCTTCTGCGAGTTCCATGGAAACAGCTCCTTTCGATTCTTAAGGTACGGCTCATCAATCTCGCTCTGGTCACATAACGGTGCTGCATCAAGTGATGAAATTTCATCGAGGAGATTCGGTTTCTCTACTGTGAAAAAGGTTAAAAGATTATCTTGTGATGGTAATGGTAGCAGTAGGATTGAAAATTGGAACAGAAACCAGAAGCAGAATCAGTTGAATCATCGAAAAGGAGAGAGCTTTTCGGGTTTAGGGGTCACGAGTGGTGAGAACAGTAGTGGAGTTAGTGATGGTGGTGGGAGTAGTACAATGGAGAGAATTGTTGAGAAGTTGAAAAAGTTTGGATTCGTGGACGATGATCAGTTCCAAGATGAGGAAATTCAACAAGAGAGGAGGGTGGACGAATTCGATTTCGAAGAAGAGAATGCTCGTAATACGAGAGGCGGATACTCGAAGGAATCGCAGTTTGGTGCCTATGGAAGCAATGGAGAAGAAGTTAAGTTTCCTTGGGAAAAAGTGAGTTCTAAGGAGAAGGAGGAGCTAGTAAACGGAGAGTGGACGGCGAAGAAGGAGAGCAGATACTCGCTCGCCGAGATGACTCTTCCGGAATCAGAGCTGCAGCGGTTGAGGAATGTGATGTTTCGAACAAAGAGCAAGATGAGAGTTAAAGGCGCAGGTGTTACTCAGGCTGTGGTAGATGCGATTCAGGAGAAGTGGAAGAGCTCCGAGATTGTGAGACTCAAGATCGAAGGCGCAAGTGCGCTCAACATGAGAAGGATGCATGAGATATTGGATGTTTTACTTCTTATGAGCCCCTCTCTCATCTGCAAATATCCAATGTTCTAATTCAAGATGAAATCAGTAACTGAAATTTTGTTTATAAAGGCTTTGATCTTTGGAGTAATTTTTGTGTCTAGTGTCCTATTCTTTGCCATGGTCAAGTGTATGATACTAGTTATGTATTTACTGTGGCAGAGAAAAACTGGTGGTTTGGTGATTTGGAGGTCAGGGACTTCAATCTCCTTGTACAAATACAAAAACGACAGCAACGGGGACGCGTCAGTGAAGCTGAGCAAGCAAATATACAGAAGAGCAGAGACGTCGCCGTCTTCCTTACCTACGAGTACAAGTACAGTGGATCATAGTGTTCAACAAGTGCATCTTCCTCAGCTAGAGAAGGAGACAACCAGTGTGGGAAATAAAGACAGAACATCTCAACAAGAAGTAGAATATGAAGATGAGATAAATGAACTGTTAGAGGGTCTTGGTCCTCGGTACACGGACTGGCAGGGAGGGTATCCGTTACCTGTTGATGCCGATTTGCTTCCAGGGATCGTTCCTGGTTACGAACCCCCTTTCAGGGTACTTCCTTATGGAGTGAGATCAAATCTGGGACAAAAGGAGGCAACTTCGTTAAGAAGACTTGCCACGGTTCTTCCTCCACACTTTGCTTTAGGTACTTGTTTTTGGATATTCCTTTTGTGGCTTTTTGTGAGAGCCTGATAAGATCTTTGAAGAGTGAGATTTGTCTTTTGATCTACAGGTCGAAGTAGACAGATGCAAGGGTTGGCAACAGCCATGGTTAAGTTATGGGAAAAGAGTTTGATTGCTAAGGTTGCGCTTAAACGTGGTGTGCAACTGACTACCAGTGAGAGAATGGCTGAGGACATCAAGGTAATAAGGTTTCACCTCTGAGTAAAATGCAAATATTTTGTAAGTTTGTTTATATTGATGTAGATCAATAGAACAAATTAGAAATTGTCTAAAGTTTGATATCATGATCTTGGTAAGTGACTACAGAGATTGACAGGAGGTATGCTGCTCTCTAGGAACAAGGACTTCTTGGTTTTCTACAGAGGAAAGAGTTTTTTGTCACCAGAAGTAGCTGAAGCATTGGTGGAGAAGGAGAGACTTGCAAGAACTTTGCAAGACGAAGAGGAACAGGCACGTCTAAGAGCATCATCGGCTCTGGCTGTCCCAAGTATTAAATCTAATCAAAACCTTGTTTCTACTGGTACTCTTGGAGAAACTCTTGATGCAAGTAGTAAATGGGGAAAGAATCTGGATGACGATGATCATGTGGAAGAAGTGAAACAAGAGGCTGAGAAACTGAGGTCTGCAAATCTTGTCAGGAAGTTGGAAAGGAAACTTGCTTTTGTGAGTTCCTGACTTGAGCCGTTACTTCGTACCTGTCAAATTATATTTCACATATCTCGTTAAAAGATTGATCCTTGAATTAAGCGGATTATTACTTTACGATAAACCCGTCTAGGCTGAGAAAAGGCTGCTGAAAGCTGAACGGGCGTTGGCTAAGGTGGAGGGGTCTCTGAAGCCAGCAGAGCATAGAACAGACGTCGAGGGCATAACTGAGGAAGAGAGATTTATGTTCCAGAAGCTTGGATTGAAGATGAAAGCTTTCTTACTTCTTGGTAAAATTTCTTTAACCAAATGTGTAGGCTGATGATGTAGTTAAGTATTGTTTGACATATGTGTTCTCTGAGATGTGGACTCGTCTGAGAAACTTGAATTGATTGCTTCCTTCAGGTCGAAGAGGGGTGTTTGATGGTACTGTGGAGAACATGCACTTGCACTGGAAATACAGGGAGCTGATCAAGATTCTTGTGAAGGCTAAAAGTTTTGAGGGTGCGAAGAAAGTGGCATTGGCCCTTGAAGCCGAGAGTGGAGGTATCCTGGTTTCTGTTGACAAGATTTCCAAAGGCTATGCCATTATCGTGTACAGAGGAAAAGACTATAAGCGTCCTTCCGAGATGAGGCCTAAAAACCTCTTGACAAAGAGGAAAGCTTTGGCGCGTTCTCTTGAGATCCAAAGACGCCAGGTTCGTGATAAAAATATGCAAACAATGTTTGTTGAATCTAATTAAGTAATTAACCATAACGACTAATACATGACTTTGGTTTCTTATTTGGATACTTTGCATCCAACAGGCTATTATAAAACATATTGCAGCGGTACAAGCGAGATCAGAGCAGCTGAGAGCTGAAATTGTATGGATATATTCATCTCTATCTTTTACTGATCCGAGAAAGAATGTGTTTCTTGTTCTGCAACATTAACTAACAGGAGACCCTGAATCCATTTTGTCAGGAACAAGTGGAACTTGCAAAAGACAAGGGAGATGAACTGTTGTACAAAAAGCTTGACATGGCTTATTCTTCCGGGGACGAGGAGACCGGCGAAACAGATGTATGATGTCTTTTTCTCTATAATCACTTTGTTGTCTTGGATTTTTCACCATCACGATTTTTTGTGTTCAAGGTCTCACGTTCTCGTGTGCTCTTCGGTTGTTGTAGGAAGGAGATGACACGTATTTAGATGCATATGAAGACGATGGAGAAGATGGTGAAGAAGGTGAGATTCAGGCCAAGGATTCACTATCTGATGTTGAATTTGATTCAGATGATGAAGACTGGGATTCAGATGAATCAGACACTGAGTTTGGTTATGATTCTGCGTCCTCCACAACACCAGAAGCCGCCACCTCTGTAGATCTGCCGAACGAAGAACTTCATTTGCAACCATAAGAGGTAATAAAGAACAGCTCGTGCGTACTCTTCAGTGAATTGATGCTGGAGATAAGTTTCAACATCATCTTGTGATCAACATTGAGGTGAGAGACTGAAGAAGAAGCTAATGTAGATTCATATATTTATAAAAAAAATACATATCTCAACTCTCCTGTGTAACTATTTTAGACTCCGTAGCTTAAAGCTACTACTCTACATGGTTCACCATCAAAAACCACATGCCCTTCTCATCGGAGTTGCAAGAATAATACATTTTACCTTAGTTATATGTATATGTTTCTCTTTTTCTGTCAAGGGACGGTAGTAATAATAATAATAAGAATACGACAAGGTTTTTCACCGGCGAGCAAGTCTCTGGCCAGCTCCAGCCAGTAAAGCCTTACCTATGATCCCGGTGTGAAGGCCGCAAGCCAATGCGACACCTCCTACAACGAACCATTTCCAATCCATTCTCAAATTGTCCCGTTGTCTCCTTGCATAGTCCATTGCTCTGCTTCTGTCTTCATCTCCCGTGGGAGTTTCTGTAGCATCCAAGCTCAGTTTCGTGGTGATTCTCGCCATTTGGGCGATCCGGGACAGACTCGAGCCTGCTTTTCTGGCGGCTTGGTAGGCTCGTAAACCGGAGTTTAGCTTCTTGACTGCTCCCCACATACCATGACGGACGCCTAACTTTGCTACGTCTTTCGGGATCCCCATGTCTTCATAGTGGACTAGGGATACTTCACAAGCCGACTGTTGTCCATCTCCTTTCCGGGATTCAACTGCATTGTATTATGTATTCGCTTCACAATCAAATTCTATATGCCAGCTTCAAAGAAGAATCAAAGACTTGCATTTCAAAAAGGCTTACCCGCTCTGATAACCCAACTTGAGAAATAAACCTCAACACGCCTCGGCTTATCACGCTTTGGTAGAGCTGGATAAGGAATTCCCTACAAAAATCAACAAGCGTTACATTAAATATCCATAAAATGAATCTCCTAGAGATGTATAATCCGCATGTTCCATGCAGCAATATGAATGGACATAAGCGCCTTAGTTCTGAGCTCTGAGCTTTGTTTTCACTTAACAGAAGTTGGATTCCTCTTCACTGATAAGGAAATGAAATTTGATAGAACTTAGGAGACTAATAGACAAATGGTCCCATTTCCGGAACTATCTCAAAAGCTAAACTTAGGAGTTCTTATCCCCTAGAGATAAATACTACTAGACACTTTGATCAATGGAAGGCAAAAACAAGTACCTTTGTCACACAATAATACTTGTTTCCAGACTCCCATATTCTCCGACCAATGATATACTCTCGGTCACTACAGAAAAAGGGAAACTGCAGCAAAAGAAATTAGTAATGACAATTGACAAGAGAGCTTATTATGAAGAAGACCAAAGTATCATATAAGTCCAGAGACCTTTTTTCTCCACTGAACAATCATTGTTCCTGTCTGAGTGTCTTCCTCCAGAGTTTTGAAGTTGGCAAGCATGAAATCCCATTTAGGTCGGAATTCATCGTCCCAGAAGAAATCCCTAACGATATCCGGAGTTGCATCTTCAAACACAGTTCGGCTGCGATAAACAACAGGACCTGTCTGACAAACAACACAACCTTTCAGGCTAATAACACGGTTTAGTGGTTCTATATAGCAACAACCAGTTTCAAGATTCCATATAAATGCCACACACCACACAAAGGAGTAAATTCAGCAGTGCATCAAACCAATGATCTAAAAACAGGTCTCCAAATCAGATGTCATTCAATTTTCACTAAGAGTATTCATTTTCTCGAAAAAAAGAAAGCGTCTTGCGTCTACAACTCAATGACTTGGCTCGTTCCTTCAGTAACATGATTCAGATGTCACATAAGGAAACAGACACAAAGCAAGAGCTGAAATTTAAGATTTACCTCAGGCTCATGGCGCCAAGCCTGGTAGCTCATATTTGGAGTAGTCTTGTTCATCATGGATTGCCACTCCATAGTCGCATTCCCGACTTCAAGCAGCTGTAACAGATGCTCTAGATCATTCTCTGTCACAATTTCCTCCTCTCTCACCGTCGTGTTATCGCTACTTCTGCAAATCCATGATCCGATTTACTCAGATTTTAAACCATTAATGCAAAATCATTCCTTTTTGCCAATGTCATTAGTATCAAGAAGATGGATAAGCATACAATATACCTATTCCGGCTAAAATGGAAGTAAAGGTTCCGTTTTCGCACACATAACTTATATTTCTATCATTAAAAAAAAACTAACTTTGACTAACCCAAAACTTCTTTAATCAAAATGGAAATTCCCAACACTCGAATCTCAGCAATTGCTAGCAAAACAGAACAGATTGCAGAAAGAAAGAAAAAACAGAACAGATTCATTATGTTCTGTAATATACTGACCTGGAGACTAATCCTGTTTCGTCACTTTGAAGACTCTCCTCAACAAGCTCAGGCGTCTGCGACGAAGCTGAAGAGCCAGCCGCCGATTTGTCGAGCCTTGACCAGATGGTGCGGCAAACGGAGAAAGCAGAGAGAGCTGTGAAAGCAAGCCAGAGCCGTCGAGCGCCAAATCCAGGCGGCGCAGTCCATAGAAACCGGAGCTTAGAACGGAACCCTAGATAGATCAACCCGGTCCATCTTGGTCGCCAAGACCATCCGATCAATAGACCGATCATTACGGCGAGCCAAATCGGAACTGCGCATAGTATGATGTCGACGAATGTCTCTGTAAAAGAGGGGTTCTTCAGGAAATACATTAGATCAGAAAAGGTCTCTTCCATGGCGGCTCTTAAAAATTGTTTTCTCTGGATTGGAAACTTCCTCCGATTTGAGAGATTTTCCCGAGAAAATGTCAGATTCCCGAAGGAAAATGGGATTCTTCTAAGATCGGAAAAAATTTGAACGACATGAACCAATATTTGATTTCAGGAGAATCGAAGAAGAAGAAGAAGAGCAATTTCCTTTATTTTTTTATTTTTTTATTTTTTTTAATTAAGTTTGGTGATTGAATTGATTTAATTAAAAAAATCTGTATTTGCTGTGTCGAAAAGACGTTGGCGGGTTATAAGATGATAAGAACAGCAAACGTGAGATGACGTGGCGCTTTCGTTGACCGACAGATACATATCCCGCGCGTCGTGTTCACTAGAGAGAGGAATATACTGAAATCTCAATTATTGTGTTATTAGGAAACAAGTTTTGTCAAACACTAACCGTGTATTAATTTGCAACAATAATGTCATCAGGATTCAGGAACATCGTTATTTTATTTGATTAAAGATTAGAAAATTCTAATTGGTGTTTGTAGATTTTTACATTTTCCAAGAGTAAAATTTCTGAAAATGGAAAAGATTGAAAAAGAAGAATATCCTCGAACTTATAGATGAAGTTATAAAGTGAGAAGGTGAGATGCACGCGATGGTAAGGGAGCGTGGGATGCTGAGGGAACAGAAGAAGATATAGTGGATAAGGAGAGATATGGTTTCCGGAGAGATCCACGTGTGCTGCTGTTACGTTAGGGTTTTATTGCAGTGGTTGGGCCAATAGCTTTTTGCCATGAAATATTTCATCATCAGACGGTAAAGCAATTTTAGGCCCATTTAGTTTTTTTTTTAACGACTGAATTTTATTAGATGATAAATGATCAACCAAATAGGTGGTGCAGTAAAAAAACTGATACATTATATTTAAATCATAAAATTGTTTTGCTAAAATATATGCAGTGTAATTCTTTTCACGATTAACCTGATTCAACGAGCATTGGAGTAATTTTGATATCCATTACTTTATATCATGTAAAAAAAATTTAATTTTCAAATTTTCTTAGATTTATTGATTACATGGGTTAGCGTGTAGGTATTCCTTTCAAATCAGACATGACGAAAAAATCTAAGAGTCCAAACCGATTGTATAGCATGAAAAAACCCAAAGCCTCAGCTTGTAATGGTGTGCACATCTCGAAACAATATGTGTATCTTCATAATTTATAATAATCCAGCATACTCTCTTATGCGTCATATCATTCTTGAAGCTGCTATCAAAATTACATTTAAACCAGTCCGAAGGAAGGGGTGGTTCCCATTGACTATTTCTCTGAGATAGATTCACGTTAACGTGCCTTGATAATTGAGTTTGTGCTGCAATTCATTCTTGAGTTGCCACTAGTACGCAATTTGCATCTTCCCAAGAGTGAACATTACATTTTTGGAATATAAACTCATTTCTTGATTTTCAAATCATCCAGATTATCCAACACTGTAATAACCGGAACTTTTCTGGTAGTGATACATTCTCCATCATGTTGAGAATCAAAGATAAACTTGTCTCAATGTCCGAGGGAGGAATAGTAAATTATTGGATGTTTGAACACCACCAGACCGAGTGTGCATGAAAGCATTCAAACAACACATGATTTATTGTTTCCTCAGCAAGACATCATTGATATATCATGGTTTTTACCCGTTTTTGCACCATGATATAAGTCTTTTTATAAAGTCTTTTGGTCTTTTTAGAGTCCTATTAAAGTCTTTGCAGGTTGAATTAAGTTTGGAGCATAATTGGAGATTTTGAAGCTTTTTGGAGCATTCTGGAAGAAGCAACCGAAGTGATGAAGTCAAGAATGGATTTACACGCATCGTGGATTCCTAAAACCGCCTCTGTGTCGATCGACACCAATCGTGGATTTCTAAAACCGCCTGATTTTACAAGTCTTGAAGAAAAATGAAATTTGCCCAGAAGATTTCCTTATTTACAAAAGTGGTACAGCTCGTGTTTTAGCCTATAAATATAGTTTTTTCAGCCATTGTTTAGGCAATACACAATATTTTAGAGAGAGATTTTAGAGAGCTTTTGGGGAGATAGATCCTATACTCTGTTCTTGAGAGATTTTGAACCCCTTTATTTCTTCTATTGATTTCTTTCATGCTTTCTATTCAAATTATGATTTATGTTTCATTNGGAAACAAGTTTTGTCAAACACTAACCGTGTATTAATGTGCAACAATAATGTCATCAGGATTTCAGGACCATCATTATTTTATTTGATTGAAGATTAGAAAATTCTAATTGGTGTTTGTAGATTTTTACATTTTCCAAGAGTAAATTTCTGAAAATGGAAAAGATTGAAAAAGAAGAATATCCTCGAACTTATAGATGAAGTTATAAAGTGAGAAGGTGAGATGCACGCGATAGTAACGAGCGTGGGGTGTTGAGGGAACAGAAGAAGATATAGTGGATAAGGAGAGATATGTTTCCGGAGAGATCCACGTGTGCTGCTGTTACGTTGGGGTTTTATTGCAGTGGTTGGGCCAATAGCTTTTTGCCATGAAATATTTCATCATCAGACGGTAAGTAATTTTAGGCCCATTTAGTTGATGTTTTTTTTTTTAACGACTGAATTTTATTAGATGGTAAATGGATGATACAAAGAGTCAACAAACCAAATAGGTGGTGCAGTAAAAAATTGATACATTATATTTAAATCATCAAATTGTTTTGCTAAAATATCAGCAGTGTAATTCTTTTTACGATTAACTTGATTCAACGAGTATTGGGGTAATTTTGATATCCATTACCTTATATCATGTAGAAAAACTCTAATTTTTAAAATTTCTTCAGATTTATTGATTACATGGATTAGCATGTAGCTATTTCTTTCAAATCAGACATGACGTAAAAAATCAAGTGTTCAAACCGATTGTATAGCATGAAAAACTCAAAGCCTCAGTTTGTAATGCAGAAAAAACTGGTCTCACATGTGCACATCCTGAACAATATGTGTATCTTCATAATTTCTAATAATCCAGCCTACTCCCTTATGCGTCATATCATTCCTGAAGCTGCTATCAAAATTATACTTAAACCAGCCCGAAGGAAGGGGTGGTTCCCATTGACTATTTCTCTGAGATAGATTCACGTTAACGTGCCTTGATAATGGAGTTTGTGCTGCAATCCATTCTTGAGTTGCCACTAGTACGCGATTTGCATCTTCCCAAGAGTGAACATTACGTTTTTGGAATATAAACTAATTTGTCGATTTTCAAATCATCCAGATTATCCAACACGGTAATAACCGGAACTTTTCTGGTAGTGATACATTCTCCAGCATGTTGAGAATCAAAGATAAATTTGTCTCAATGTCCGAGGGAGGAATAGTAAATTGTTGGATGCTTGAACACCACCAGACCGAGTGTGCATGAAAGCATTCAAACAACACATGATTTATTGTTTCCTCAGCAAGACAACATCTTTGACGAAGAGGATCGATACGTAGCTGTGGTGTTCGCAATCTTTCGTTGTTGGTAAGGCTCCTTAAATAGCGCTCCACATAAAATATTGGATCTTTGGGTATAGTTTTATCTTCCATAACTTTTGTTTAAATTCCAAAGATCCATGAGGAGTTTCGATTTGATCCTCAGGCGCAATAATATGTGTAGCCACCCAATAACCTGATTTAACTGAATATGCATAATTTTTTTTATAAGACCACATAAACGTATATGAAGGTGCATAATGAGAAAGAGGTACCTGATGTGCCAAAGCTGAATCCACTTGATTTAAAACACCTTTTAATTTTGTCGTATCCCATTACCTGGTTCCTGATTTAAATAAATCTGTAACACACAAATCTAGCAGACCATTAGTGTATTTTGTTTGTCGTGGTGGTAATGTTAGTAACCAATTTGATGACCAAACATTTGTTGATTTACCATCTCCAATTTGTACTCAACCCATTTTAAAGCAAGTCTTTACCTGCTTGTATCGAACTCCATCCGTTTGAAGGTTGCCAACCACACTTCGACTCTAAGAATGTCGAAGAGTTATAATATCGTCCCTTATATAGTCTTGCCAGTAATGAGTTTGGATTGATTAGGATTCGCCATTCTTGTTTAGCTAACAAGGCTCGGTTAAACTTATATAAATCTATGAATCCCAAACCTCCTTCTTTCTTTGGAAGTGACAAATGTTTCCAAGAAATCCAAGGAATCTTCCTCTTTCCTTGGTCTTTGTCCCACCAAAATTCTTCTAATAGTTCATTAATCTCGTCGGTAATTGTTTTTGGGATGATGAAACATCATTGAATAAATCGATTTGGTTTGTACCACCGGTTTAATCAATACTTTCTTACCCGCTAGAGAGAGAAACTTGTTATACCATCCCGTCAGTTGGTTTTCTATGTGATCCTCAACAAACTGAAACATTTATGTTTTCTCTTCCAAATTGTTCCGGTAGACCGAGATATTTACCTCCCTTACCAATATTATTGATGACCAAAATATGTAATGTCTTCGATTATAGTGAGGAATAGCAAACACCATTGATGATCTTCTCATAATTTACTTTATATCCCGTGATATCTTCATAATCCTTCAAAATCTTTGCCATCCTTTGACAATCTTCTTTATTTGCTCGACAAAAGAATATAGAATCATCCGCAAATAATAAATGTGTAACAGATGGACATGATCTTGCAAGTTTCATACCTTAAAACTGCTTATGTTGTTCTGCTTTATCTAGCATTTGACTTAACACCTCTGCATAAAGTAGAAAAATATAAGGTGAAAGAGGGTCCCCTTGACGTATTCCTCTAGATGGTTGAATATGCCCATATGATGATCCATTCACTAGCACTGAGTATGTAACTGACCTGACACAAGCCATTATCCAAGTTACCCAGATATCACTAAACCCCATTCTTCGCATCACATGTTCCAAGGAAATTCATTCCACCCGATCATAAGCTTTGTGTATGTATGTTTTAATTGCCAAATAGTTTTTTGAATAATCTTTCTTAGACTTTAGTGCATGAAGCAGTTCATGAGTAACTAAAATGTTGTCTGATATATTACGTCCGAGAAAAAAGCAGCTTGAGATTCATAGATTATTGTACCCAGGCAATTCTTTAACCGAAGACATAAATTTTTAGAAATGATGTTGTAACTTACAGTGCACAGTCGATAATCGCTCATTTTTGTTGCTTTGGTTATTTTTTGAAGTAAATAAATTTGAGTATGGTTGGTGCCTGCTTCCAATTCGTTATCGGTGGAAAACTTTCTGACCATTTGAACCACGTCCGGTTCAATATCTTGCCAAAATTTCTTGTAAAAAGCGGTTGTAAACCCATCAGTACCAGGAGCTCTATCAGAACCAATCATGAAGACTGCATTTTTTATTTTCTCATCTGTCACCAGGCTTTTAAGTTGCTCATTCATTTCTCTTGTAACCTTACGTTTCACATCTGGGAAAACATCCTCTAACATAGCAATATTTGAAGATGCAAACATTGTTTCAAAATATTCCGCTGCAATCTTGGCCATAACTTGATCTTTAGTATGAATAACCCCATTTTTATCTTTAATCATCTTCATGTTGTTTCTTGCTTTGCGTGCTTTGGTGAGACCATGGTAGAAACATGTGTTTCTATCTCCTAAATCCAACCATGTTTTTCTGCTTTTCTGTTTCCAAATTTTTTCTTCTTCGCAATAGACCTTACTCAACTCTTTTCGAAGCTCATGAATGATGGGGTCTATACTCATCCGAGATTGGAGGATTTCTTTGGGGATTCGTCGAGTTTTGAATTTGTAGGACCTTAAGCTGCAAGTGCACAGCGTGCATTGTAGTACTTAGGGTATCGAACCACAAGGAGTAGGTCAACTGCAAAACAGAGAATCAGAGCAACCAAAAACGCAGGGAATTGAGGTTTTGGGGTAAGTTTCACGATTTTTGCAGAAAAGAAAGAAGGCAGAGTAACGTCTTATATAGAGGAGTGTGTCAACCAATTCTATAACCAACGAGGAAAGGAAAATCAACTTAAGTGTTTGTAAAAATAAAATCAGGTAAGCAGTGCAGAAAAAGTAAATATTGAAGTGCGTAAATCTCGAGTTGTAAAGCAGATGGGGGAAACACGTTGGGGATATTTTCGGGAAATCTATGGGGTTCTAACTAGAAATCAAACTCACAAAAGTTCAGACAAACGAGACTAGGCGATTTTCCCTAAACTGGAATCACTGGTTTTAACGGCTTAAACTCTAACAAGCAAGATCGATCTATGTTATGCAAAATTCACAGGTATATGATATATCATGGTTTTTACCCGTTTTTGGACCATGATATAAGTTATTTTATATAGTCTTTTGGTCTTTTTAGAGTCCTATTAGAGTCTTTGTTGGTTCAGCTACGTTTTGAGCATAATTGGAGATTTTGGAGCATTTTGGAGCATTGTGGAACAAGCTGCTGAAAAGATGAACTCGGATTGAAGATTAATGAACAGTGTCGTTCGACACTGTTCATGGTGTCGATCGACACCAATTATTTCCAGAAACTGGACGCGACTTTACAAGCTTTGAAGAAAAGGAAATTGCCCAAAAAGATTTCCTTATTTGCAAGAGTGCCCAATTCGTGTTTTAGGCCTATAAATATAGTTTTCAGCCATTGTTTAGGCATGAATCTCATACTTTAAGAATCATAGAAGTTTAGGTTTTTGGAGAGAAGAATTTGTCTCCTTTAGAGCAAATTTGGAACTCCTTTATTTTCTTCTATTGATTTCTTTTATGCTTTCTATTCAAATAATGATTTCTGTTTCATTGATCATGTCTGAGTAGTTTGCTTGTTAGGTTTAGGGTTTTTCAAAGGTGATCAATGAATTGTTAGGTCAAATTATATTGTGAGGATAAAATCATTAGAGTTCTTCATCTGGATTTATGTTTAATGCTTATTTTAGCTTCGCGACCTAGAATCTGATCTTAGGTTAATTAATAGATGCGAGAGTATTATTGATTGCCTGAACTAATGTTAGATGAACAAAATACCTATTCGCAAAGAGATTTGGTTTAGGATTTTGTGACCAATCGAACCTGAATTTTAATGCTTGTCTGAATTGATAGGATTTGCAAAGAGATTTGGAATTCTAGGGTTTAGACATAGAAAGTCTTCGCAGCGAGAGTTGGTTGATTTTATTTTTGTGCTTTGAGTTCGAGAACGGATCTTCATTATTCCTAACATTCTGTCTAGACCTGCAATTTGGATCACCTGAGAATTTCTCTGAACCTAGCGTTTCGTCTCCTGAATCTAAATCGTTTAATTGCTTTCTGTCTTTTAATTCCATATTGTTTCTTAGCTTAATTCGAAATTAGAAAACTGCTGTGTGACTATCCCTTCTCTGTGGATTCGAGCCCTAAGTACTACAACTGATCTCTTAATTTGAGAGAGTAGCTCTAGGGTAAATTTGACCCCTATCACTCTGATCTATTATGTTTGATTTAGTATTTACATCTATACCGGTAGATTCCTTTTGATTTTGGTGGCGTTATCGTGGAGTCGTAGGACGAAACAGTCGCCGGACAACTGTTTCGTCGAAAATTTTTCGAATATTCGTTCGAGTCGGGGAAGAGATTGGTGATACGACGAAATAGCTAACCCTAATTATTTTTTTTTGGCAGAAAATAAATTGATGAGCTTTCGGAGTTTCTGATTGTAAACCGGTAGAGGCTTAACGACCAGAAAGACATATTCCGGTGAGAAAAAGCGATTTGATTTGTTGAGGATTTTGGTAGTTTTACATTTACTCTTTCAGATGTGGTAGATTTTTATTGTATGTTTGATATCGTGACTTATTTTGGTAGATTTAAAGGAGGTTTGCATGATTTGGTACATTTTATAAAGTGGTAGATTTATATGATATGTTTGATTTCGTGATGTTGGTAGATTTAATTGTCTTTTCAAGATTTGGTACATTTTATAAACGCGGTAGATTTATATGATATGTTTGATTTGGTGACTTATGTTAGTAGATTTAATTGTCTTTGTTTGATTTCTGACTTATAAAGGTGGTAGATTTATAGTCTTTGTTTGAATTCTGAACTTATGTTGGTAGATTTAATTGTTGCAACAGCTTATTTGATGGCATCTTCAAGCGGTGCGAGTGGGAGAAAAGGCAAATACCCGAGGAGATTGTTTCCGCCTGGTAAATCTCCTGTGCAAAAGCGGAGTTTGAATAATTACTGTCATTTGACGGACTTTGGGATGTTGTTGGAGGCAGTTGGAGAGGATATTTATACTGATATTATGAACAATTCTCAGGTTAGGGTACTTTTGAAGCTTGCAAAGAAGCTTTACGTATGGAGTGCAAGCACCGTCCATAACTTGGTAACAAACCAATTGGCAGTTAAACGGACTAAAGAGATGTGGTGTTTAATTGGTGGGCGGCCACTGCGGTTTTCGCTACACGAGTTTGGTGAAATTACGGGGCTCAACTGTCTGCCGATTGTTGCCAATGAATGGGACATTGATCACAGAGAATTTTGGGGAGAGATGGGTGTCAATGCAGGAGTATGTCCGAATTGGAATGAGTTAGTTGCTGTGTTTGAAAGATGCAAAACTTGGACGTATGTGAGGAAGAAGATAGTTGCCTTGCTTTTCATATTGCACGTTGGAATTTTTGCGGTTAATCGGAATAGTCGAATCCCGTTGGATTCCGTAAAAAGAGTGATGGACGAAGCAGCTTTTGAGACCCATCCATGGGGTCGGCTCGGTTTTAAGAAGTTAATTGAGTCGATAAAAGTTGCATCTTTGGGGGGGAGATAGTTACACGTTCCAAGGTTTTGTCCATGCTGTTCTCATCTGGGTATACGAGTCGGTGCCTATATTGGGAGAAAGATTTGGCAGGCTTGAAAACAATCCACTTATTTTACCTTGTCCTCTACTTCGTTGGCGTTCGTGTAGGGACCAATACAACTTTGAGAAAGTTATGGAGGAGGAAATAAGCGAAATACTTGACAAGAATGTATGTTTTGGGTGAATAATCTTTTATATGTGTAGCTGGTAGAGTTGTTTGCGTCATGGTGGTAGACATAATAATCTGTTTTTTTTGTGTTGGTAGACTTACCACTAACAAAGTTAACCCTACATATTAGGGTGAGACATATGTTGGAGGTACCGCAGCTTCATAATATGATCCTCGATATTCTCGATGGACGATTGGATGAGATGGCATGGAACGTGGATGGCCCAATAGCTACTGATTCAAAGAGGGAGAAGAATGAGAGTAAAGAGAGGAAGACGAAGAAAGAGAAGAAGGAGAATACTAAGAAGAAGGAGGCTAAGGCGAGTGTAGAGGGAAGTGATGATGATTTTGTTGAAATCCCAAAAGGGAGGAAGAGTAAGTTAGATAGTAATGATAAGTCGTCGGGGGAGAAAAAGACCGAAAATAAGAAGAAAAACAAGGAGCAAAGTGGTGAAATGGAATCTGAAGCTGATAAGAAGAGGAAGGAGAAGAGGAAGGAGAAGAAGGAAGGAAAGAAAAGGGTGGAGGAAATAGAGGAGGTGGAAAGTGGGAAAGAAGTCGTGGGTGACGAGATGGGATTGTCTCTTGCTAAGTTTGCTAAAAATCTGAAAAAGACAAAAAAAAAGAGAAGGAGAAAGAGGAGACAGAGGAGAAAAGTGCCTTGTTAGAGGCACTTAAATTTTTAACTTCGAAAGTGGAGTCAATGGGCCGGAGGTTGAAATCATATGAGCGGAAAGATGACGTCCAGGTTCAGCGAGAAGAGAACGAACCTATCGAAGAAGTGGCGGCAGATGCCAAATCCAATGTAGAAGGATCAGGTACGCAAGTCTCTTTTCTAGTAAATGGAACATAGTCAAGATTAATTTTCGTAGCCGTAGTGGTGTGGTTTTGTTATGCAACGGAATTAGAATTTTGAAGGAATGTTGGTTTATTTTGGATTTTGTTTTAAAATTTAGGTGGCTGAGCTTTTGAATACAAAATAGGAAATATAAAATGTGGTTAAGATCTATAAATCGGGCATATTGACAAGTATTAGTAACTGATTGTATTTAGGTGAATCATTAATACAAATAATCGGAAAGGATATCATGTGGTTCCAATTGACAAATAATTACTAAATGAGAAGTATTAGTAATTGGTTTTTAGAACTGATGATGAAAGCGTAAGAAACGTACTAATTGGGTTATGTTCCAGCGGCCGTGGACGGTAGAGATGCATGATACGTCGGATCCTGAGTTTCCCATAGCAAGAGTGGTTAGGAACCCGAAGTTGAAAGAGAAGAGTGTGGTTAAAGTTAATAAAGAAGGTGATGAAAGGAAAGAGCAAGTGAAATGCAAGAATGTGAAAAACAAAGAAGTTATTTATGAACAAAAAGCTCGGACATCGGTACGAGTAAAGAGAGAAAAATTTATTATACCCGAATTGGTTGATGAAGATGTAAACGTAAACGTTCAAGCTTTGAATAAGCTGATGATGAGACTTCATAAAAAGATTGACCACAGAGCCATAAAAAACCAAGGGGGCAAAACCTTGCTCCCAGTCAATACACGCCATTCGCGAGGAGTTCGGTTGTAAAAAGAATGATTTCAGGTGCTTTCCAGTCCATGGCCAATGGCATGTACGACCCATTTGAGGAAGTGGAACAGGAAAAATTGGACAGGTTGCTCGCATATTTCAAGCCAGAATTGTAAGTGTTTTGAACCTTTTCCATCATCTTTCTATTAGAACAAAGTATTAAACCAAGTTAATGTATTAGGAAAAACTCTTTTGACGAGTCAATTGCAGCGATTGAATTCTACGTAACGATGATGATGCCTAAAGAAATGTGGCCTACTGATGAGTACGGGTGGTTGAGTGGGAATGTATATTTACGCTCACTCTTGATAGACTTATATAGCGATATTTGGTAGACTTTCATGATAATGTTCTGGTAGACTTATACACAATTGAATCGATGTTATGATAGATTTTTCTGCAGATGTTTTGGTAAATTTAACTTGAACACAAATGTTATGGTAGACTTATAAAGCGATGTTTGGTAGACTTTCATGATGATGTTATGGTAGACTTATACAATTGATTCGATGTTATGGTAGATTTTTGTGCAGATGTTTTGGTAGACTTAACTTGAACACAAATGTTATGGTAGACTTAATGTAATGGTAGACTTTATTTAATGGATGAGTATGGGTGGTTATATAGCGATGTTTGGTAGACTTTCATGATGATGTTCTGGTAGACTTTCATGATGATGTTCTGGTAGACTTATACACAATTGATTCGATGTTATGGTAGACTTAATGTTATGGTAGACTTAATTTCATATTTTGCTTAGACCAATAAATAGAACTGTTTCGATGTTAGGGTAGACTTTATGGAGAAGTATTGGTAGTTTTATTTAAGGGATGTTATGGTAGACTTATTGTTTGAACACAATTGCTCTTTGTTGAAATTCTAACCTATATGTTCAAATTATATGCAGCATATGGGGTCTGGATTTGATATGTTGAGGACTCAGTCATTCCGAGTTCCATCGCCGTATCAAAACGGAAGGGTGGCATTCCTCGATCCATTCTTTCATATATATGGTGTAGAGATTATGAGACGAAGTTTATCCCGGACGAGGAAAATTGGATATTTTCAGAGGCATACATCAACACTGCAAAAGGGATATTCCTTGGTTATCCTTGTCCCGCGAGGAAATGGGTGGAAGATGTTGATATGTTTTACATCGCACACATCATCGCCAACACACATTGGGTGGCTCTAGATGTGGATTTCCCGAAGAGGAAGATTCGAGTCTTCGACAGTGTAAAATGGTTATTTAATGACAAGTACATAAAAGACCCAGTGAAGCCATACGCGAGGATGATTCCTCTTTTGTTGAAGCAGCTGGCACCACCTGAGAAGAGGGAGGGAATGGGTGTACGAGCGTATAACACATACCGGGTAAAAACCGCTCCTCCTAACACACAAACTGGTGACTGTGGGGTGTATACGTTGTAGAGATCGGAATTGGGAGATATATTTGCCGATGTTTTGGAAGACTTAAACATAATTGGAAGGATCTTGTCTTGGTAGATTTAATGGTGGTATTCGTAGATTTTTTTGCAGCAATCGGGTAGATTTATATTCCCCTATTTTGTAGACTTAGCTGCGGCATTTGTTAATGTAACCTTGCACGGATAATTGGGAATCATAACAGATTCGATTGTATGTATTTGAACCTGCGATCATATTTCAGTACATAACGGGGAGGTTACATATAGTCCTTCTCCTGTTTTATTACATGATAAAATTGAGTTCTTGGTTCTATATAGAAAATGAGTTCGAAAACCATTATACATAAACGTTAAGCATCGCAAGTAGCCCGATTGTGTCCGCTTTGTTGACAATTGGTACATTTGTGTTCTTTCCTAGAACGTTTCTTGGTCATGTCCACCTCAAATGCCCCTTTAAAACGCATTTTCTTTGGCCTTCCGGGAGGGTTTCACATCATAGGTGGGAGACAAACTTTTGTTGCGACTTCTTCAGGCATATGTAAAGCAATATCTCGTGGCATAATACTCTTTGAGTAGACATTGCACAAGTAGTTTGTATGATAGTAAGGATGCAAAAGAGTGATGGGTGTAGCAGCATGGGATTTGTGAGTCTTGTTGAATACTTCAGCCGCTGCAATGGCGTGGACACAAGAGATTTTATCCAAATCAAACCTATGGCAAGTACATGTTTTGTCGAGTAGGTTGACTACATTCAATGTTGTCCCATGCGTCACTTGTGTTAGATGTTCATCTATCTCTTGGACTCCCAACTGCTTAGCATCTTCAATTCTAACCTGTTTACGAAATACAAAGGAAAAACACAATATACTTTTTTTAGTGACCCGGAGTTTCAAATAATTATTATCCTAAACCATTGAAGACAAACCTACCACAAATACTTACCGTTAGCAAGTTCTCTACTGCCGCTGTGAGAGATGTTTGCATGACAGAAGCAAGTCGACGCCTTTTAGCAAATTACTTTGTTAAAATCATCCTAATATCATCCAAGAGTCGAACTATTGGCTTGCTTCTAGCACTCATCAAGACCCTATTTAGTGATTCTGCTATGTTTCTAGTTGTGAAGTTATATCTATCCCCTTGAAAATGAGCACGACTCCACTTACACACATCAGCTTTTTGCAAATAACTATACAGTCGAGGATGTGTAGTATGAATTTGCGCATAGTAGGCATTGAACAAGTTTTTGGGGAGATTTCAGAGTTAACTGTCGATCCAAATTCTAAAAACAAAAACTTGGCAGAAATGGCAGATTTTCGGTTCTCTATTAAAAAGTCAAATATCTTCAATCAAATAAAAGTCTACCATAAAACGAACACGCTACAGCAACTAACGATGTTACTCTAGTAAATACAGAAACATATAACTCTTCCATAACACAAACATGATAACTCTATCGTCATTATACATAAATCTACCAATTCGTTACAAATCTACCATCATATATATAACTCTACCAGCATGCTAATAACACATATCCGCGGCATTCCAAAAAATAAGTCTGTCGTATCACCAAATAAGTCTACCGTATTAATGATAAATCTACCGTCATAGGAAGTCAACGAACTTTTTAAGTCACACATCTATCACAGATTTTTGACATGTATTTACAAGAAAACCAACGCGCCAGAAAATCTTCCATCAAAATGATTATATCTACCAACTTCAAAATAAATCTACCACTCCAACATAAATCTTCCACCACGTTTGTATAAATCTACCAAAATAACTCTACCAAATTCCACATCTCGCAAACAAATCTACGGTATACCGCTGACCAAAATAATAAGTCTACCATCAAAGCATTGTATGACGTGGCAACCCAAAAGTAATGGTATTTTCGTTATTGCGGTTTTTGTCATCAAGGGTCCGAAGGGTATAATCGGTATGCTATGTTAGTTTTGTAGTAAAAAAAGTTTTGAGTCAAACTAGCAAAAAACCCACATTCCAAAATTAGTCTAGTCTTCCTCCCATTTTTTTAAATAGATTATTAAATTATACATAATGGCAAATTTGTAGATTAAACAAAATAACAAGATTTTCAAGTCTTTTCATATGTCCTCCAAAATATTCATACAAAAAAAACTATTATAGTAATATAGACACATTCTAAGACTATTCAATCTCATTACTCAAATTTATATGATAAATTTTTCTATATACCATTCAATTTATATGGTATATTTTCTACATAGCATTCAATTTATATGATATATAGAAACATAGAAATGTTGAAGGAAATATTTTCTTTTTATGTTTCCATTCAATCTAAAATACAATTTTTAGAAATCCAGACAAGAAATATTTTTTTTATTATGTTTAGACAAAATTTCAAGGGTTTATAATTTATTTACTTTTCATTAAAATCCCAATTTGACACTATATATACCGTTGTTATGTGAAGGAATTTCTGAAATATAAAAAGCAAACCTACAATCCGCCACCCAAAAACATTAATCTTATTGTTGTTGGTAGAAGTTGTGAAAAAAAAACAAAAGAAGGATCATGGTGATATTGCGTGTGGATACGGATGAGCTGAAACCATCGTTTACTTGTGGTATTTGTTTCAATATTGTTGACCAACCCACAACCTTAACTGTGTGCCTCCACACATGTGAGCCATCAGTCTTCTCTAGTTACATCATTATGTTTTGTTGAATGGCTCATTCTTGATTTTATAATCATTAGTCGTTATATTTATCATGAGCTTTATACTTTGTGATACATCTCTTTCATCTTTCTTAGCAAATAGTTATACGCATATAAATAGCTGGGAATAAAGAAATTATTGGTTTATATTTTCTTCACCTAGCGTATACTGTTAGAGAACTAGATTTTTGCCTTCAATCGCTGGCTTCATATGTTGCATTTGATATGAGGATTGAGATTTGTATAATCATTTTCAACTCCAAATAAAACCACTTATTAAATCTTTGTAAACAGTTTGTTGGAAATGCATCCATGGCAAGATAACAGAACATGCTTGGAAATGTTGTCCAGACTGCTATGCTGATCTTGGTGACAGACCTCTAAGAACACTCAAGTATTCACTTCGATCTATTTTACTTAATTCATTATTCATTTTTAGTCTTAGTACTATAGCTTTTGGTTTCAGACTACGTCTTGAAACATTTTCTACTTTATATTTATATTCACATTTGTTCTTCAAATTGATTTGGTTTGAATTACAGACACGACCAGCTGATGGAAAAGTTGAGACAGACTTTCTTCCCTTCAGTGATCCATGTGGAGTCGGATTCCGAATCTTCTGAAGCGTTATCCTCCGACGAAATATCGGATGGTGATAACTCCGCATGCTAAAACATTTTTATTTTGATTTGGTTTGGTTGAACTAGCTTGCTTTATGTTTAATTTATTTGGTTTCAATATCTATGAACTGTTATATTTAGTTTAAAGTTTGAAATAATATTGGTTTGCTTCAGTTGGACTAGTTCGGTATCTGTTCAGTTAATTTGCTCTTAACTTATATAAACAGATTGGTTTACTGAAAGCTCGAGTTGATTTTGGTCTGGGTCAATGAAGTAGAACAAGCAACACCAAACTCATGTACGTTAGATGGGGATGATTACTTGATTTTAAATTTTTGCTTCAACCAGATTAAAACAAGTGAATTGAGAATAAACTAAAACCAACAAAATATCAAAGAGACTTCATCAAATTGGGCGTAGTTTTTCTTACAATCACATTCCCATGTAGAACTCATATGTTTCGGCAAGAGAGATGAGTAAAGTGATAACTTACATTTTTCACTTTTTTCAAATCTTCTAAAGAGAAAGATTTAGAAGAAAAATACCAAATGTGTTTGCCTTTTAGTTGTTAGTGCAAGTAGTATTGGTATCATCAACTATCTAGTCCTGGATCCATTGAAATACACGGGCCTGGCGAACTTCGATGGACTCCCTGTACTCCTTCGGTCACTCATCTGTGAATTGGCGTTGTTGCCACTTTCCTCTTATATCAGATTCATATTTGGGAGGGTTTTGGTGGGAAGACTAGAGTCTTGTCAAATCTGAGAAGGCAGAGGTGTTGAGGGATGTGATGGACTCAATGTCGAGGATGTTGAATAATTGGAAGGAATTGTGTTTGGATTCGGTGGAAAATCCAGATCATCAAGAAGACGTGAGGAGCAAGGACATCAAGAATGAGAAGGACGGTGTTTTTTACACGAAACTCAAGAACTAGACCAAAACCTAAATCTTTAGTCCACTTCAGCAATTTTCACATTCATGATGATCATCTAAAAACATATATAGAGATGTTTAGATAACTTGGCAATTTCTGAAATATTTTGCATCACGAAAAAACCTGCTTGGTACTAAGCTTCTGTTCTCTACAACTTGTCATCCACAAACGGATGGACAAACTGAAGTGGTAAACCGTACACTCTCTGCTTTACTTAGAGTTACACTTGGTAGAAATTTAAAAACTTGGTTAGATTGTTTGCCGTTCATTGAATTTGCTTATAATCATGCCACTCATTCTGCTACTAAGATGTCACCATTTGAAGTAGTATATGGTTTTAATCCACTAACCCCTCTTGATCTCTCGCCAATTCCCCAAGTTGAGCAAGTTAACTTAGATGGCCTCAGGAAAGGAGAGTTTCTAAAGAAACTCCATGAGAAAGCAAGGGAGAATATCTTAAAGAAAACCGAGGGATACAAGAAGCAAGCTGATAAGGGACGCAAGGCATTGACATTCGAACCAGGAGAATGGGTCTGGTTACACATGAGACCCGAAAGGTTTCCACGCCAAAGAAGTTCCAAGCTTGCACCGAGAGGAGACGGCCCATTCAAAGTGCTAGAGAAGATCAATGACAATGCATACCGCTTGGAGCTGCCAGGTGAGTTTAACATTTCTCATAGCTTTAATGTTACTGATTTATCTCCTTATGATGCAGATGAAACAGTTTTGAGGGCAAAACCTTCTGAAGAGAGAGGGAATGATGAGGACATCGACCTAGCCGAGACCAACGAGCTTATACCGACGGTCAAATCCTCACCAATGACACGGTCCAAGACCAGGAGACTTAGAGAAGGATTCAATGTAGCTGT
>JAHZTW010000004.1:61321711-61337907 GCA_020283515.1 Alliaria petiolata | reverse complement strand
TTTATTACAAGCACACACATACTCTTTATATAGAGTTTTAAATATGGCTCTTGGCCTAAAAAGAGGGGTTAAGGGGCAAGAGACAAGGGGCAAGAGACAAGGGACAAGAGACAGAAAGTATGTCTACCACTTTCACTAAAGCATAAAAACTTTTCTGGGTCAACTTCAGATGGTTTGAGTGGTTCAGTCGATCGGTCAGTCGATCTACTTCTGGATCGAGTCAGTTGTTCGATCTTTGACTCGATCAGTGTTTGGTTCGGGTGGTTCAGTCGATCGGTCAGTCGATCTTCTTTGGATCGGCTCAGTTTGGTCGATCATGCGGTCGATCTATTCCTAGATCGAGTAGTTCTGCTCGATCTACCTCTCGATCTTGGCTGAATCGACTGGCCTTGGTCGATCGTGCGGTCGATCTTTGCTCCTTTTCTTTTGTCCAAGTTTTCTTTTTGATTTCTGCCAACTTTTATGCTCTTCTTTCATCTTCTTGTTAATGCTCAGCACCCATCACAGTTCCAAGTACTCTAAACAGCCTGAAAAGGATGTAAATATGCAAGAAACCATGCAAATGCTAATGCAAAGTGTTCTACGACTTAAAATGGTACAAATGATGCAAACTAGTCTATTATGAATGATGTAAACATGAAAAACCTATTCTAAATGCAAGGTAAATATGTGAAATATATGAGTATATCAATGCATGTTACTCTTAATATAGAAGAACGCCCTTAATATAGAAAATATAGAATAAACTTTTATTGTTTGCATATAACTTATATAAAATATGATTCATCATTCATGCATATGACTACTAACCTTTCATTTATAGAAAAGAAAAATTATATAAATTAAAAGAAAAATTTGAGGCTTTTAATTTTTTTTTTAATTTACTTTCAAATCCTAGTTTGACACTACATATATCATAGTTTCATGGAGTAATTTGTGAAAGTTAAACAGTAAAAGTCACCTCCATAGCTACAGAATACAAATGTATATGTGCGCTTCTATTTGTTTGTTTTCAATATATCAGCTTTGCCCCCATTTGCAAACTCACATATTTCATTATAATAATTAAACAAATAGATTCAACCAACACCATAATTGGTTTTCAAATACTCTTACGGATTAACAATAGATCTTTTATATATAATTTTTCTTTTTTGCTAAAGATCTAGTATTTTGTTGTAAATTATGTTATAAAATATAATATATACTAGGTGGGTGCCTGCGCAAATGCGCGGACAATTGGTTTTCTATGATTCTATGATGATGTTGGTTTTAAAATCTATATTAAATTTTTTGATTCAATTTTTTCTAAACAATCTGTAAACATTTTTATCTTATTAAAAATTCAAAAACATATTTAGATACATGCCAACAACAATATTTAATTTGCGATGGTGAAAACCACTTATACATGACAATAATAATACATGCCTATTTTTTAGTTTGTGATGAAATAACAATATTTATATACATGCCACAAGATTCCAATTATAAATACCATAAAAAAAAAACATAAATAATAGAATATAAATATCAAAGTTATAACATTCAAATAAGAAAGGGAAAATGCATGCAGAAACAATAGAACATATATACCATCAAGAAAAAATAAATAAAACTTATCGATAGGAAGTTAAAAAAGAATCGGGAACACTTCTTCGTAAACAACATTCAACGTCTTCCGTTGTGATCTTTATTCGTTATCAAGATCTTCAACTCTGACCTGGTTGTTACCCTTGATAAAGCCACACATAATTGCCCATGTGTAAAAGCCGATTTTGGTAGAAACACTCCTACTTTTGCAAGTGTTTGACCTTGACTCTTGTTTATGGTCATTGTAAAAGGTAAAGTGATTGGAAACTGTTTAAGTGTCATCCTAAATGGAAGCCTCGTTTCCGTTGTAGACACGAAAATCTGAGGTATAAGAACCTTCTCTCCAACCTTATCACCCGCAATGACTCTAGTTTTGATAACATAATTAGTCAGCTGGGTTATAAGCAACCTCGTTCCATTGCACAAACCATTCTTAGGGTCATGTTTCGGAGCAACATTATTGGTGTACTAATTTTCAAACGCAGTTCATGGTTTGGCAATCCGAACACTTTCACTGAATTAAGAAATTTATTAGTATAAATCATATTACCTGGTACACGTTCATCTTCTGGCTCGGAGCTTAGGGATGAAACCTCATATGTCTCATTACTATCTAACTCCTGATCGGTTGATATCATAGTTTCGATAGATTCTTTCGTCACCTGATGTATGCAAAGCAATCATTATTATACATGCTATAAGCTCAGTATAAATGGTTGTAATTAAAAATACGATTGAAAAAAATAACATAATAGAATAACCGGGTAGCTGTAATAACATGTAGTTATTTATGATATCAACGTCATCGTTCAGTGGACTTAAAATCGCTCTTTCTTGGAAGAACTTTAGATATGTTTTCCTTACATACAATCATCCATAAACTTCAGTGACGATTGCTTTATCGGATCTCCATTATCCATAATCAGCATATCTTCAGGAATGTCAATCTCGGATTCGTCTAGACCAGGGGCAGAGCCACATGAGTTGTAATGGGGTCACTTGCCCCCAATAAAATTTGGAAATTATATTATAATTATATCTAATTCCAATTAATGACCCTATGATAATTTTTGATTTTCCCCCAATTCTTTTTTTCTTTTCTATTTACCGTTTCCTATTCCAATAATTTTACTATCTCTATTTAACTCTATTAGATTAAATTTTTCTTTTTTTGTTACCAATTATTTAAACTTAAAAATTTGGCTCTCACTTCTTCTTTGTGAACCGATTGTTACAGCTTCTATATTAAATATACACTAGCATTCATAATTATTTATAACAATTTTTTGAAAATTTTTTTTCAAAGAGTCAATATTCCAAAAAAAAAAAAAGATTTGTTTTTCTTTTTTCGACTACTAAGATTTTATCTTTACATATGAATTTAAATTTATGGTTATGCAATATCTTTTCGTTACTTTTCAATATTTAGATGACTTTTTTTTTAATTTTTTAAAAAATAAATTTTATCATATGTCAAATTTTTAATCTTCGTAAAATATTGATAGGCAAAACTTACAAAACATATTTATACAACATACTGATTTTTATATTTAAAAAATTAATATATATTTTGCCCTCGATAAAATAATTTTCTGCCTCCGCCACTGCTCTAGACTATTCTCATTTATCTTCCTGTCACCAATATCTAATATCCATTTTGAAAATTCTGTCAGATCATGCATCTCCTTACTACTATCTCTTGGTATCAACCACATATTCTTTGTAAGCTTTAATAGTTCACAATCTGGCCAAAGAGTGGATGAATTTAAAGTTGCCATGACAACTTTTACCCTCCCAGCATTAGGCATAACTGGTAAGATCTGCCTAAAATCTCCACCGAAGACGATTACTTTACCACCAAATGGTTTTATCACATTTTATGATATCTCGTAATGTTCTGTCTAGAGTCTCGAAGTAATATTTGTTCATCATCAATGCTTCATCCCATATTATCAGTTTGGTCTTCCTAATAAACTCCGCTAGATTAGAATCAGACTTGATGCAACACGTTGTAAACTTGTTGACTACGATAGGTATTCCAAACCTAGAATGAGCAGTTCTACCTCCTTGCAATAACAACGCAGCGATGCCACTCGACGCAACATTGAGAACAATGAGTCCCTTAGAGCGTAGAGCAGCATCAAGTAAACTCCAGAGGTACGTTTTTCCAGTACCCCAGAACCATACACAAAGAACATCCCTCCACTAATTGAATATTCTTTATCTTATCTAAATTTTTATTCTTTTGTTTTTAATTCATATCTACTTTGTATCTTTCCTCAACTTCATCCACTTATTCTCTAACTTCCTCATATTTTTATCCTTCTTTTCCTTAACTATTTCGTGTTATCCATGTTCTTATTTTTCAGCCGAGTTTTATTCAAATTCATCGGTTTTGTCTTATTCTTTATCTTTTTCAACATCTATCTATTCTTCTTCTTCTTTTCCTTCAGTTCTTTATCTTTTGATAAATCTTTTTCAACGTCTTTTTTAAATCAATCGTTCAAATTCCTACACGCACACACTCGCCTATTGATTTTTCTAACAAAAACTAAAATTCAAAGGGTTTACTTGGGGATGGTGAATTAAGTTGGAGCATTCGACCAAAAACAAATTACATAAGATTGATCTAGATCATCTAAAATGTGAGGGATTCATCCCAGAATCAAAAATAAAATCAGAGAGCAAGAGTAGGACATGGCTAATTTCTTTGGAGTCATGTTCGTTGCGATATTTATATGTTTTGTATCCTTCTTCTTCGTCATTACTCAATCTAAACATTCTTACGTGCTTACCTAAAGGTGAGAAACCAATCTCTACTCTCTTAAAACAATATATCTATTACTTAAGTTTTAAAGTATTAAAACCGTTACAATGTAACTAAGAAACAAAAGGTAGAGATGACGCACCAATTAAAAAGGTTTGAGAATTGCTCAGTTGAAGAAAAAGTGAAGAAAAAACTAATCTTCGAACACATACTGGTAAATGGTGCGTTTGAGACACATAAAAGAAATATAATAGAACTAATATTATAAACAAAACCATTCCATTTAAAGTTTGACGAATCTAACTAAATGAAAAAGAAAACATAACTTATTATTCAAGTTGAATTTTTTTTGGTAATCATCTATAATGGTCTAATCCCACTTTATCTAAAAAGACAATAAGCATAAACCAAACAGATCTTTCCGAGATAACCATAAAACCAGAAGCTGATTTTGTATTCGATTCCTTATGACATAATTATTTATCTCTAAGTTTTACCTTATACGATATCAAAGAGAATTATAGGCATAGGCATTACCATAAGTGATGATTGTTCCGTATATAGCATTTATAACATCTGAAAGAACACATAGATGGGATGTAAAACTCAAGTTAGGGAACCATATGTAGCAAAATCAAAGTAACCACTGTTAATCTTCGTGTTACATATTCAAATTATACATTGGTGTTCGATGTTTCGTCTAAAACTCCCAATGGAGGAAGGCATTGTTTATTTGGTATATATGTTTAATAAGCAAGCAAATTTGATTCATATTTGACTATTTTCTTGATGACTGGTATGTATTATACAAGTCGTCTAATGAATTTAGATGTTATTATGTCGTCTATAAAATATTTCATTATTCCGTGTTAGAAGAAGAACTCGATGGAAGAGAAGAATAAGAGGATGAAATCATTAAAGAAGACCGGAATTGAGTTGTGCAAGGTGCGTTGATTGCGTCACGACCAAGGCACGTGCCACAAGTGTTTTTCTCGATCGATTCCATTTAAAATATCCGATCCAAATTTTTCATCTTCTTATTCTTTTTTCAAGTCGTTTTATCTAACATTGTAATTTGCTCCTAGTTTTTGTTTTTCTTTCATTCATATTCTTTTTTGTTGAATGCTAGATTACTAATTTTATTATTTGGTGTATAAACATAAAAAGTTATTTATTATGCTATTTATAATATATTGAATGCTATATTTATAGTTACAAAAATAATTTAATTGATTTTATTTTAAAACTTTTATTAAATCAATTGGAATTTTTATTATTATTTTACAATAAATTTTTAAATTCATAAACAAATTTGTAAAGAAGATTTATAATTAAGTTTTCATGAACCTATTTTCCAAATAAATCAATGACAATAATAGAGTTCGAGAACATAATGAATAATGTTTCATTGTAATTATTCTGGCTAAATCTTTTATATTTCTCCCTAGCCGATTTTCTCTCTCAAATTTTGCCATAAGTTTCTCTCCTTCTAATCGATTCTTATCCTTCTCCTCTTCGGAAACACGAAAAAACATATTTAAACTGCATATCAACTAATAGTGAAAACAAAACTGCTGCAAACATAAAATTACTATGTTGACTACATTATACGATCACATATAAATAAAATGTTATCTTATATGTGTTATATTTAATTCAAAATATTTTAAAATAACAATATCATAAAATATTGCTCCTTCTCGTCTTTTCCTTTTTCTTTTTTATTGTCTTTGATTTCGTTTTTCTTCTTATTCTTTATTATTTCTTCGTTCTTTTCTTTCTTTTTGTTTCTTCTTTTTTCTTGTTCACTAAGTTTTTTTTCTCCTTTTTTTATTCTTGTTTTTTTAAGTGTCTCACTTCTTCCTTCTTCTTTTTTAGTGACTCTTCTCTCTTCTTTTTTTTTTTCTTTCTTGTTTCATCTTTCTTCTTTCGTCTTATTATTTCGTTTTTTTTCTTCTTCTTCCGTCTTCTTCTGTCTTCAGATTATTCTTCTTCCTTTCCAATATTTTTATTCTTTATTCAAATAATTTTATCTGACACTGTATTTTGCTCATAGTTTTTATTTTTCTTTCATTCGTATTCTTCTTGCCTTGCGGCAAAATCTTTCATATTCTTCTTGCCCTGCTGCGTACCCTTCCTTTGCAGCAAAATCTTTCAAAACCCTAGTCGCCTTTTTATCATTTGTTTTACAATTCTCTTTCATGTTTTTGTCAGTCTTGAAATCGACTATATTTCATATAAAACCACTGGTAACCTCTAACTACTTCGTTACTTGTGGCCTTTTAGACCTCACTCTCTTATGATTACTTATAAATTTATAGCTTGACGTTTTTACTGGTTATTTTTGCTACCTTGTCCAATATAGTATCTCATTGTTTTCTATTTAATAGATATTTAGAAACTCAAATATATATATATATATATATATATATATATATATAAACATGTGTGTTCCGTAGTTTATGATTTTAACTGCATGTGAATATGTATTTGGAACCAGGTAGGGCTGACTCTCTAATTTTTCGTAGACTTGAACAGGATTGACTCGTTCTAATTTTGATCCTAACCAATTAGTAGTATATGAGATTATGGACCCAAGGCCTAGAATTTGCACAGTTTATTTCAAAGAAAAAATAAAAAATAATAGCCTATTTTTGTTACATTTTAAAAAGAAGTGAAAACATAAATAGTCTATATTAAAACCAAAGAGATCTTTGCAGCCATTTTGTACTAAAGCTACAAACTTAAACTTCTTCGTTATTGTTCTCTTCATGAATCAATGGTATGCATATCTTCTAGATATTTTCTAACTGCTAAATACATAAAGATTTTTACAAAAACATAAAATATCTTGTATCACAAATTTCATCTTAAAACAGTCAAATCAACAAATTTAAACTTCATCAGAAATTCAAAAAATGAAAGCCTTTGAGCTGAGAAAATCAAGCGTTCAAAATCAAAATCACATAAGTTTCAACCTTTAAGCCACACAAGCAATTCAAAATCATTTTGCAAAATTAGAGTGGGCCATTTATTTATTAAACATTGGCTTTTACATTTTATAAGCAATGGTTGTAACTCTAAAACTCTAACGGATCAACGAATTGCTTGTAATCATAAAACCTAAATGTTTTATTTAATTCAGAGCAATATCTTATGGTCCAAGCAAAATAACATTACAGTGTAACAATAAGAATATATTACCATGGAAGATCGCAGCCGCGTGATTGGCATTTTGCAACAACAAATATAAAAGTGGCGGATTAAAACGATAATTTGTTTATAAGCAAACTGTTTAGAATATCAATGAATGTCATTTTTTTAATTCTAAAAATTGTATATCCGCAACCACAAATTTCTTCTGCTTTGGTTAGGTTCATCATTATTAAATATGATTTATAAATTGTATGTATGATAAATAATGTGCCACTTTTCTTTTGAACCAAGACAGTTATGTAATATAAATTACAAAATATTAAATCAGTGTAAATAATCCTTTATTGTTAATAATAGTTATCATCAATTTTATTGAATACTAAAAAATTACAAATTAAAGTCTGGAATATATATTTTCTTAACACCACACTAATAGAGAAACACGTCGATCGATCACATAATCACATAACATCAACATGTATGATACCAAAGGTTAAGTGAAGTCTCAAAACTCCCTGAAGGAACCAACGTTGCAAATAACCTCCGTGAACTCTTCTTTGAAGCCCATGTCTGGAAGGACTACCTCTCCATTGACTGATAGATACCTTGCGAGTTATTCGGGCTATACGTTTTGGTATCTGTGTTTTGTTTCATTTGCCGTCACATGTCCTTTGTTTCTGATCTATGTGGTTATCTTTTTGTGTCTTGGCTAACATGATTGCAAAACAGGTGCAGATCTGACTTTAATCTAAGATGAAGAAGCTAAAAAAGTTGCTTCCAATGAGGAAGTGAGGGAAACTCCTGCAGTAAAAATCATCAGAGAGCAGATCGGAAACGAAGCAAGGATGATCGTAGCTCTTGCAATTTATAAGCAAGGCTGTTATCCATTAAGCCATTAAGAGACAATCCTAAAGGGCCAATCAGATTTCTTATTACTTACTGGCTATGTCATTGGTCTTCCTATTGGCTGTGTTCTTGGCTTCAAACCCAGTCTTGGAGTTGCGGTATAACCTCTCTTACTCTTTCTTTCTCTTCCTTTGTATTTATATGTATTGTATGTATCATAAGATTTGGGAGTTTTTGCATTACAGGGGATCTGGTGGGGGATGATTGCAGGAGTTATACTTCAAACCCTAACTTTGATTGTTCTTACACTTAGAACTAACTGGACTTCCGAGGTAAAACAATCACAAAATCTCTCTCTTTTTCTCTAGACACTCCTAAGTCCTTACCTTTACTCTGCATCTGTTGCAGGTGAAAAATGCAGCTCATAGGTTAAAAGCTTCGGCAAATGAGAATCAAGAGATGGCTACCGAAGGAGTCTAAGACAACAGCAACTCTGTTCTTTTATCCTCTCTTTTGTTGGCAAGAGATTAAATAAATAAGCTCTGTTTCTTAGGATTCAGTAACATATTTCATTTAGTTAACAACAGACAAAAAGAATGGACAAACTATTTAATCATCTGTTGCAAAATCTTTCTTTTGGCTTTAGATGATTACAAAAATCAAACTTTCTCGTAGCTTTCATAACCCCACAATTTTTTCCGTCTGTGCGCTAACATAAGCCAAGGACTCTTCTTGTGTTTTATCATACAGCACAATTTCTCTTGCATCATCATCACCATCTCCTTCATAATCCCCCTCATCCTCATCCTCATCCTCATTATCACTACTGACATCGACATCATCATCATCATCATCATATCGGTAGACTCCAGCAAGGATGGTTGTTGTCTCATCTATGAGACCAGTAAGTTCCTTAGCTTCCTCTAGCTTCCTCTTGGGTTGAAGCCAATGATAAAAGCACATTCTTAGCTTTATGATCAGGTGGTACCCCACAACTCTCCATCTCCTTGTACCAACTAAGAGCGCTACCGAAATCCTTGCACTTCCCGGACGCATCCATGATAGTCGTTATGATGGTTTGATTCGCTTTGATGCCACTTAACCTCATTTTCTCACATACCTCCATAACCTTATCAAGATCGTTTGCTTTCTCATAACCTTTTTATCATTGTCCCATAGGTGACTATATTTGGCTCAAAACAATCTACTTGTATCCTCTTGAAGAATTTCTCAGCACCCTCCATGTCTGAAGCATTCACATACGTTGATAGCATAGTTGTGTAAGAGCAGAGATCTGGGAAAAATCTGCAAAGAAATTATGTTCTGTTACCAATCTAAAACATAGAAGCAACACAGTTCACATGATAGAGTTCTGTTACCAATCTAAAACATAGAAGCAACACAGTTCACATGATAGACTTATTATTGCATGCTTTGAAAAAGGTCTTTGCTTGCTCCATCATTCCAGAAATAGCGAATGCATCAAGCAAAATGTTATAAGCTTTATGCGTCGGACTGAAAAACGACTAAATTCGATCATAATATATCCAAAAGAGAGGTCTACTTCGTAATATTTTCAACCATGGCAGCAAAAAAGTAGTTGTTGGAAGCGAAAAAACCGAAATCTGATAACTGACCTTACACCAGCATCAAGCATCTCTTCAAAAACAGATGGAGCTTCTTCCTCTCTTCTGGCTCTTCCATAAGTAAAGCATAAGTGACAACGTCGGGTCGAATACCAGATCTTTGCATCGGAAAAATTAAACATTCAGTTAAAAGGGTAGATCACTACTATTATTGGCCAAGACACATCTTGATGGTGTTTTGTTAGCATATAATAATGACTTAAAAGAAAGGATCATTCATATCACCTGGTCATAGATTTTAGAAATCTCTTTATAATAAGTTTCAAGTGAGTAGATTGTGGAACTCCTTTCTCCGCCATTGAAGCAAATACTTTTCGAGCCTTATCATAGTTTCCAGCCTCTTGTACATGTATATCATCATGTGGTACATCTTTTTATCCGGCTTCAAGGCGATATCTTCTCATCTAAAAGAGTCTTTAAAATCTCTTCAGCTTCTTTAAACTTGTTCCCTCCACAAAAGACTTAAGTATAATCTGATAAGTTACAGCAAAAGGCTCAGGGCCTGAAGACTGCATCCTCCGAAATATCGCTTCAGCATTGTTGCATTTGCCTCCTCTTCCAACACTGCTTCAGTTCACACAGGGTGTTGGGCATAGATTGGTCCAACAGTGAACACATGGCCTCTTATGATACGGTGAGAGGGTTCTGAAATTACAGAGAAACAACTCTAAACAGTCAGAAATAATAGAATCATAGTCACACCATAATATTGCCGAGAAATAAATAAAAGAAGTGGACATTCAGACAGCTAAACTCGTCTAATATGAACTGAAAGACTAATTTGCGTAAAAACAAAAGGTCCTTAAGAAAGTGATGATCTAACCTCTTTGTGAATGAAACCATTTACAAAAATCATAAGCATCTTGGAATCAAGATTGAATCGAATCTATGAAGATGGAAGTGTCTCTCTCTCTCTCTTACCTGTAAGAGAGGTGTAACAACCAAATAATTAGGTTTATAAGATCAGTCAAATACAACATAACAAAAAGAATAACCACGGTCTAATTTATTAGATTAGACATCAAAAATAAAAGGCATGTCTAGGAAAATTACCCTTTTGTGTAAAGAACTCATTGTATCTCTAGATTTTCACTTGTTTGATGTACTAAATCTGATCTGATAATCCACACCATGAACCCTAGAAAAGGATTTTAGATCGCAAAATGTTTCTGAAAGCGGTTTAAGCGACAAAAGAATACGAAGAATAACTATCAAATCAAAAGAGCAAAAACACATTAAAAAAAGCAATCAAGATTATACAAAACATAATGCAAAACTACCAATCCAAAAAAGAAAAACGCTCACTAATAAAATTACCTTTTTATGGTTAAAGAACTACTCGACTCATGACTGGATCTTCACTATGTTGATTTAATAAATCTGATATCCCATTATGCAGTCTGCAAAAAGGTTTTTAGATCAAAAATACGTTTGAAGCCAAACTTAGGCGAGTAAACAAACACAAAACAATCAAATATAAAGAGCGAGAACACATATAACAAACAAACATGATCATATAAAGAACAATACAAAAAGCTTCAACGCTAAAAATAAAGAGCATACAAAACGAAAGATGCTACCATGAGAGAAAAAAATAATGATTTAGGGTTACGCCGAATCTGTAACATAGGCTCGGCCATGAAAAAAAAATGTGGTTGCAAGGAAGATTACACTATTTATACGAAAATAGATTTAGGGTTAAGCCGAATATTCCTTTTTGAATTATTCGAAACTCATTTTTTATTTTTTATATCTCCATAAACATAAATACGAATTTATCATTTATGGAAATTAACCTTTTCGAATTAATCTAAATAAAGATATATATATATATATATACATGTTCAATAAAATCAGAAAATAAAAAGAAAATTTTCTTTATAAGTAGATAAATACGCGATCCATCGCATTATTCGATACCGCATTAGCAAACAAAGTAAAGTAATAATTAAATACGGAATAATTAATTATATTAGCTAAATTACAAAATTACACACCCTTCTCTTTGTATTTATTAATGGCAAAAGCGTAATTCAGTTTTCAACTTTCAATCTCAGGCAAATTCACTTCGCAAATAATAGTATAGATATGGTGAGATAAGTATTTAATTAAAGAGAGATATAGAGTAAATGAAGAAAAGAGAGAGTGGCGAGAGTTAAAGAGTAAAAGGAAGAAAATTTGTTGTTTGCTTCTCTCACTAATAATGTTTTTACATGAGGATCAACTTTTATTTATAGAAGAAATCAAATCGGTGTACGTGAAAAAATATTAAAGTGAAATGGATAATCACATCCATTATTATTCAACACTCTCCCTTGATTATTTATTATTAATAAAATATTATGTACTGCTTCGTTAAAAACCTTATCATGAAAAAATTATTTATGATAAAAATTATGACAAGAGAAAAAGAGTGCACTAATGCTTCCCCTTAAGTATCCATCACTGTGAAGTTGCGCACTACTTCATTAAAAACTTTTCTATAGAAAAACCCAGTAGGACAAAAATCATGGCAAAGAAAAAGAGTACAGTAACATCAAACTCTCCTTAGAAATGATGGATCTCATCTTCTCTTCACAAATCTCGTAGATGCCGCATTTCAATACTATGAACATGCTTCTTGAATGTTGTAGTAGGAAGCGCCTTTGTGAAGAGATCAGCTGTGTTGTCATTTGAACGAACATACTGAATATCTACTTCTTTATTCTTCTCGAGCTATTGAATATAAGAGAAAAATCTTGGAGGGATATGCTTCGTTCTATCGCTCTTGATATAACCTTCTTTAATTTGAGCGACACAAGCAACATTGTCTTCAAACACTTTTGTTGGTTCTTTATCAGTGATTATTCCGCTTGCTTCTTGTATATGATGAGCTATGGACCTTATTCATACACATTCTCTACATGCTTCATGAAGCGCAATAATCTCCGCATAATTTGAAGAAGTGGCGACCAAAGTTTGCTTCTCGATCGCCAAAAAATCGCAATTCCACCAAATGTAAAAACGTATCCAGTTTGCGATCGAGCTTTATGCGGATCTGATAAATATCATGCATCTACAAAACCAACTAGATCAAACTCGGGGTTTCTAGAATAATATAATCCAAAATTAATCGAACCTTGAAGATAACAGAATATATGTTTTATTCCATTCCAATGCCTGAGCGTCGGTGATGAACTATACCTTGCAAGTAAGTTAGTAGTACAAGCTATATCTGATCTAGTACAATTTGCAAGATATAAAAGTCCACCTATAGCGCTCATATAAGGCACTTCAGGACCTAAAATTTCTACATTACCTTCACAAGGCCGAAATGGATCCTTGTCAACATCGAGTGTCTATTGACCATTGGAGTACTAAAAGAAGTCGCTTTATCCATACTAAAGCGTTTCAACACCCTTCTGGTGTAATTTGATTGATGCACAAATATTCCATCTTGGAAATGCTCTATCTGGAGCGCAAGACAAAACTTTGTCTTTCCAAGATCTTTCATTTCGAACTAATCTTTCATGTGAGTTCTTGCATCATCAATCTCCTTTTGAGTTCCAATCATGTTCAGGTCATCAACATACACAGCAATGATCACAAATCCTGATGCAGATTTCTTTATAAACACACATGGGCATATCACATTGTTGACGTAACCTTTACTCAACAAGTACTCACTTAAGCGATTATACCACATGCGTCCGGATTGCTTTAATCCGTAAAGTGGTCGCTGTAGTTTGACCGAACATAGCTCTTTAGATGCTTTAGGCATCTTTGATCCTTCAGGGATCTTAAATCATTCGGGGATTTTCATGTATATGTCACTATCAAGTGAACCATATAGGTATGCAGTCACAACATTCATTATGTACATCTCTAAATTCTTAGAGGTCGTTTGACTTATTAAGTACCTGAATGTGATTGCATCCATGACCTGGGAATATGTCTCTTCATAATCTATTTCCGGTCTTTGAAAAACCTTGCGCCACAAGGCGAGCTTTATACCTTGTGACCTCATTTTTCTCATTTCTTTTTCTTACAAAGATCCATTTGTATCCGACCGACATTACATCTTCCGGTGTAACAGCTATTGGTCCGAATACGTTCCGTTTATTAAGGGAGAATATTTCATTCCTCATGGCCACTTGCCATTTATCCCAGTCAGGCCTTCTCTGGCACTCTGACACAGAACTTGGATCTAGATCATCATCTTCATGATCGATCTCTTTGGACACAGAAAAAGAGAACATTCCATCATCATCTTCTATTTCACTTCTAGCCCATAATTTTCCATTTTTGGCGAAGGAGATGAAAATCTCATATTTTTATGTTCCAGATTCGTCTTCGGGACGAATCTCTTTACCAGGTTCTTCTGGAACCGGTTCATATATGTCTTCCGGACATATATCTTTACTTGGTTCTTCAAGAACCTTTTCACAAATATCTTCAGGACATTTGGCTTTATTTGGTTCTTCCGGAACCCTTGCTCCCAATTTCTTTCTTTGTCGTGGATTTCTATCTTTTGATCCCATAGGCCTTCCGCGCTTCAGCTGAACTCTCGGTTCATTTGCTCTACTTACATCAATATGTTCTTCAGGAATATTTACCCTTGACGGACAAAATCTCATATTTTTATGTTTCAAATTCGTCTTCAGGACGAATCTCTTTACCAGGTTCTTCTGGAACCGGTTCATATATGTCTTCCGGACATATATCTTTACTTGGTTCTTCAGGAACCTTTTCACAAATGTCTTCAGGACATTTGGCTTTATTTGGTTCTTCCGGAACCCTTACTCCCAATTTCTTTCTTTGTCGTGGATTTCTATCTTTTGATCCCATAGGCCTTCCGCGCTTCAGCTGAACTCTCGGTTTATTTGTTCTACTTACATCAATATGTTCTTCGGGAATATTTACCCTTGACGGAGCATTAGCTGCGGGGATATGGGACTTCGTCACCCTCCTCGTATCTGTGAACGCATTGATAGCTGGATTTTACCAATCAATTACTCAATCCTACTACACATGTCATTGTAGTATTTGAAGTTCAATCCATATGGGTTTGTTGTGACAAAAAGAATTCATAAAACTTCTTAATCTAAGCAAGTCTAGTGAAGGTTTTGGTATTTGATTAGTAACATTAAACAAGGTGAATGACCAACTATCTTCAAGATAAGTAAAAACAAAACAGAGATAAGTAAAAACAAAACAGAGTTTTTAAAAGGTTTTTGTAAATTTTGGAAAGATGAATCCAAGGTTATGGTATTGATTTTCAGGTGTTTAAAAGTGTAATCAATGATGTCATTCTACTCATATAAATGCTAATCCCCAAGCTTAGAACTTCAAGAATAGATTAAACCACTTTCATGGATTTAATCTTTTCATCACATTTCTAATCAAGAACAAACTTTCATTTGTGATCAAAGATGCAACAAGCATAAAAATTCAGTTCTAATCTGCTAATAAACACCTTAGACAATCACTTTCATGAGCTAAGTATGTAAATCTCTTGCTTAAATTATCCAAGAATTTTACTAATCTTTTGGATGAGAAAATTCCCTATGAATCTAATTCAACATGATCAAGGTTGAAATTAGCATTAAGAGCACTAAGCAAGAAGAGATATGGAAGAATCAACTCATAGAAATCAAGGCTAACAACCTAAACACCCTAGATCTAACCAACCTTAGATTCTAAGGAAACTACTCACTAAACATGATTAAACTCATAAATATATTGAAGTAGATATTAGTAAACATAAATATAAAGAAGAAGATGATAGATAAGACAAACTCTTGGATTGCAAACACTCTTGAAGATATCTTACAAAGTTGATTTAGAACCAAAAGATAAAGAGTTTTTAAACAAGAACAATGGATTTAAAATAAGAACAAAGGATGATTTAGGTAAAAGATTGTAATAAGAGCTTAGAGAAAATGTGTAAAAGAAGCTTGGCCTCAAAAATGGCCAAACATACAGATATATAGATGAAAATCACGTTCTTAGGTAGAGAAATTAGGTAAAACCGAGTTTAAACCACATTTCCTTTGATTATCCAAGTAAACCAGTTGGTTTATGAACAGTGATCGACTGATCCATTCTAAAATGGCCTTATCTCTTGAACCGTTGCACTGAATGACTTGAAACCACCACCAAACGAAAGATAACTCAATTATCTATGACCTTCATGAAGAACGCCGAGG
>JAHZTW010000004.1:61051446-61316667 GCA_020283515.1 Alliaria petiolata | reverse complement strand
TTGTCCACTTCAATCCCATTTTCAGAAATTTTGTGCCCAAGCACAATGCCTTCTCTCACCATGAAATGACATTTCTCCCAATTCAGCACCAGGTTTGCATCCTCACACCTTTTAAGCACCCTGCAAAGATTTGACAAACACCCAGCAAAAGAGAGACCATACACAGAAAAATCATCCATGAAGACCTCTACCATGTCTTCTATAAGATCATAAAATATTGACATCATGCACCTTTGAAAGGTTGCTGGTGCATTACATAACCCAAATGGCATCCTTCGATATGCAAAGGTACCATAGGGGCATGTGAAAGTTGTTTTTTCTTAATCATTGGGGTGAATGGGTATTTGAAAGAACCCACTATACCCATCTAGGAAGCAATAAAATGGATGGCTTGCAAGTCTTTCCAGCATTTGGTCAATGAATGGGAGAGGAAAATGATCTTTCCTTGAGGCTGAATTTAGTTTTCGATAATCAATACACATCATATGGCCTATTATGGTTCTAGTTGGTATTAATTCATCTTTTTCATTTTTTTACCACAGTTATTCCTCCCTTTTTTGGCACAACATGAACATATGAAACCCAAGTGCTATATGAAATGGGATAGATAACACCTGCATCAAGAAGTTTAAGGATCTCCTTTTTTACTACTTCTTTCAAGTTTGGGTTTAATCTTCTTTGATGTTCAATTGAAGTTAAAGATTCATTTTCTAGATGAATTCTATGTGTGCAAAGAGAATGAGAGATTCCTTTGATGTCATCCAAAGAATAACCAATGGCTCTCCTAAACTTTTTCAGTTCATTCAAAAGTGAGGTTAACTCTTCCTCATTCAGATTTTCATTCACTATGACAGTGTAGGATGAATTTGGACCTAGGAAAGCATACCTTAGCCCTTGTGGAAGAGGTTTGAGATCCACCCTTGGTGCTTTGAGTTCACACCAATCGTCTTCAATGCTAGACTTACCATTGCTAGCCTCCTTCTTGTCATCTTGTGTAGTGTCTAAGGAACCAACATCTTCAAACATAGAACCTCCATTGTTGTTATGCTGCAGCTCCATGAAAGTGCTTTCTGCTTGTAATGGTTTGTGTGAATCCAGCAGCTTCAAGTATCCCAGGCTTTCTTCATGTAGAAATCCATTCTCACCATGCTCCTTGGTTAAAGCCACTTGGAGATGATCTTCCATGGCTAACTCTTCAAGATATTCATCAGCTAATTGGTCCATGGTTTCAATCCAGAAAGCTTAACCTTCAATGGTAGGCTTCTTCAATGTGTCATTGATGTCATACTTGAGAACAAAGTCTTTTCCCAAGTGCAAATCGATTTTTCCTTTCTTGACATCAATAATAGCCCCAGCTGTTGCTAAGAAAGGTCTCCCAAAGATGAGTGGATCTTTTGGTTCTTCATCCATCCTCAATACCACAAAGTCTGTGGGCACTTCAACATTCCCAATCATGACTGGCATGTCTTCAAGCAAACCCACAGGAAGTCTAATTGATCTATCAGCTAACACAAGGGAGATTCCACACTCCTTGTAGCGATTAAAGCCAAGTCTTTTAGCTACTGAAAGTGGCATCAGACTCACACTAGCTCCAAGGTCACATAAGCAATGGTTGAATGACAAGGGTCCCAAAGCACATGGTAGAGTAAAACTACCAGGATCACCAAGCTTCTTTGGGATGATGGTCTTTTGAATAATGGCACTACATTCATGAGTAAGAACCATCATACCTTGCATCTCTTTTGTCCTCTCCATTACTGCATCTTTGAGAAACTTGGCATATTGAGGAACCAACATGAATGCATCCATCAAAGACATGGTTAGTTGAATCTCACTCATTTGCTTGTCAAAGAGAGCCCTATACTTCTCCACCAATTGCTTCTTAAAGCGCCCAGGAAATGGGAGTTTTGGTTTGTATGGTGGTGGAACAAAGGGAGTCTTCTTGTAAACAACCGTTTCCTCTCTTGGTTTCTCCTCAACTTTTTCCTTGCCTTCTCTTTGAACCACAAAATCTTCAGCAATCACATTTTCATCATTTTGAAAGTTGACCTCCCCATCTTGTCTCTCAATGTCCTCATTGAGTGTGGAAGGTGTGGCTGGTGGTTGTAGTGCTCTCCCACTTCTCAATGTTATTACATTGATGTACTCTCTAGGATTAGTCTCTGAATTTCCAGGGAAAGTACCTTGCTGCTTTGATGTTGATGCATTACCCTTGTTTTCCATTTGCTGATACTTGGAATTGAGGGTTTCTATCTTTGAGTTCAGTTCATTGTATGTTGAGTCCACCTTATTGTGTATTTCTGCCATCTTCTTACATAAGTCCATTGCTCCTTGTGCTTGGCCTTGTATAATTTGCTGGAGCATATTCTTCATGTCCATATCTTGAGGGGCTAAAGTTTGTTGTTGTCCTTGTTGCACAAAACCAGGTGGATGTTGTGGTCTTTGCTGAAAGTTCCCTTGGCCTCCTTGGTATTTTGGAAAATTTTCTTGGTTCTCTTGATAGTTGTTCTTGGGAACAAACCCTTGTTGTTGGTGGTGTGGCACAAAAGACTTTTGTGGAGGAACTTGGTTATGACCTTGTTGTGGGTAAACTTGATCTTGGGGGTTCTCCACATTGTTGCTTCTGTAGGATAGATTGTTGTTGTTGCTGTTCCTATAGTTGTTGAAGCCCCTTTGAAATCCTTGGCCACCAACATAGTTCACCTCTTCTCTGAAATCCTCATTTGGTTCTTGATGAGGTCCATGGCTGTCTTCATAATCACCCACATAATGTATTGATTTTTGAGAAGCCTGCAGCAGCTTATCCATCTTGTCATTGAGGGCTTTCATTTCCCTTCTTCTTTGATCTTCAGTTTCTCCTCCACCTCTTGATGATCTATCATAGTCTTCACTATAATTCCCATCACTTTGAGCTAGGTTCTCCACCAGCTGAAGACCATCTTCTACCTCCTTCCCCAGGAAATTTCCATTGCTTGCAGTCTAGAAGCATGCGAAATTTAGGAAGCACACCTCTGTAGAGAGTGCTTAGTAGAGACTCTTCAGAAAATTCATGGTGTGGACATTGCATGGTATAGCTCTTGAACCTTTCCCATGCTTCACAGAAACTTTCATTGCTCCTTTGAGTGAAGCTAGAGATGTCATTTCTCAGCTTTGCAGTTCTTGAGTTGGAGAAAAATTTGGCCAAGAAAGACTTCTTGCATTGATCCCAAGAAGTGATGGAACCTTGTGGAAGTGTCTTCTCCCATAGGTGTGCTTTGTCCCCAAGAGAAAATGGGAACAATCTCAGCTTGAAACCATCCTCTGAAATCCCATTGATCTTTGTCATGCTGCAGATTCTATCAAACTCATCCAAGTGGTCCAAAGGATCTTCCATTGGTAGTCCATGGAACTTGTTGTTCTGCACCATAGAGATCAGCCCACTCTTGATTTCGAAATTGTTGTTCTCCACTGGAGGAGGGATTATTCCTTTGCGATTGCCATGAGTGTTAGGCGCATCTCCAGCTCCAATATGACGTGGCTGTCTAGGTGGGTGCTGTGGCGCTCTTGCTCCTTGAGCTATCTGTTGGTGGTCTAGATAATGAGGTGGTGGTTGACCACCTGCTTCCTGCTGATTGTCCATGCCCAGGCGTGCTATATGGGCTGCTCTTTCTTGCTCTCTTCTTGCAAATGCTCTTCTACTCAGTCTATGAATGTTGTCTATTGGTTCAACAAGATCTTCTTGTCCTCTAGACCTCAAGTTCATGCACCTATAGAGAGGAAAAACAGAGCAAGCAAAAGAGATTAGTAATGAACCGAAAAATAAAACTTAGTCTCAAGAGGATTTAAAATCCTAATGCACAAAACAGAACCCAAATGGCAACGGCGCCAAATTGATAACAGGATTTTGCTAACAATTACTCAATCCTACTACACATGTCATTGTAGTATTTGAGGATCAATCCATATGGGTTTGTTGTAACAAAAGGAATTCATAAAACTTCTTAATCTAAGCAAGTCTAGTGAAGGTTTTGATATGTGACTAGTAGCATTAAACAAGGTGAAAGATAAGCTATCTTCAAGATAAGTTAAAACAAACAAAAACAAGTGAAAGCAAAAACAGAGTTTTTAAAAGCTTTTTGTAAATTATGGAAAGATGAATCCAAGGGTATGGTATTGATTTTCAAGTGCTTAAAAGTGTAATCAATGATGTCAATCTACTCATATAAATGCTAATCCCCAAGCTTAGAACTTCAAGAATAGATTAAACCATTTTCATGGACTTAATCCTTTCATCACATTTCTAATCAAGAACAAACTTTCATTTGTGATCAAAGATGCAACAAGCATAAAGATTCAGTTCTAATCTGCTAATAAACACCTTAGACAATCACTTTCATGAGCTAAGTATGTAAATCTCTTGCTTAAATGATCCAGAAATTTTACTAATCTTTTGGATGAGAAAATTCCCTAGAAATCTAATTCAACATGATCAAGGTTGAAATTAGCATTAAGAGCACTAAGCAAGAAGAGATATGGAAGAATCAACTCATAGACATCAAGACTAACACCCTAAACACCCTAGATCTAACCAACCTTAGATTCTAAAGAACTACTCACTAAACATGGTTAAACTCATAAATATATTGAAGTAGATATTGGTAAACATAAATATAAAGAAGAAGATGATAGAATAGACAAACTCTTGGATTGCAAACACTCTTGAAAATATCTTACAAAGTTGATTTAGAACCAAAAGGAGAAAGAGTTTTTAAACAAGAACAAAAGATGATTAAGGTAAGAGATTGTAATAAGAGCTTAGAGAAGATGTGTAAAAGAAGCTTAGCCTCAACAATGGCCAAAATCACAGATATAAAGGCCAAATTTTCGTTCTTTGGTGGAGATATTAGGTCAAACCGGGTTTAAACCGAAATTTCCTTTGATTTTGCACTTGAACCAGCTGGTTTATGACTTGGATCGATCGATCCAAAGTGGAACGATCGATCTAAAATGTTTCTGGAATTTGCTTGGCAACAGATCGATCGATCCAATGTCGGAACGATCGATCTAAATAGTTCCTGGAAATTTTCGGTAAACGGATCGATCGATCTATTTAACATCGATCGATCTAACTTAAAATAGCCGTATCTCTCGAACCGCTGCACTGTTTGACTTGAAACCACCACCAAAAGAAATATAACTCAATTTTCTATGACTTTCATGAAGACTGTCAAGGCTAAATCGGAATGGAAGCCTTTCGTCGAGGCTGATCTTTCAGTCGATCAAAACGTCCAGACGGATATATGTTTGCTAAAATCGCTGTATCTCTTTAACCACTGATCATAATGACTTGAAACAACCACCGTATGGAAGGTAACTCAATTGTCTATGACTTTCATGAAGATGGCTGAGCCTGAATCAGAATGGAAAGTCTTTGTATGCTCTGATCTTTGAGTCACTTTAGGCGGCATGGACTTGTTTTGGCTGCAACATCTCGGTACAGCAAGTCGATATGGTGCCAGATGACGTCTGCTTGCTTCTTATTCTTCTCTACTTGGTCCTAGATCATCCTCCAAGCTTCAGCAAGTTTCCATATGATCCAAATCACCTGAAATAACACTCCAAATGCAAGGATATGCAAGAAAATGCAAGACCTAAAGCTAAGACTTACTAACTCTAAAATGGATGCAAACTAGACTATATGGACAAGTTATATGCATGAAACAATGAAAATGCTACACTAAGTGGATGTTAAAATGGTGTAAATATGCTAACTATCACGCATCATGTAACTGGTTTGCCAAACTTTGCATATGTATAATTTTCTGAACTTCCACACGCCATTATATGCACTTGGTCTTACCTGGACCAATGCCCCAGCATGCAATATAGCATGTCCCCATACAGTGATTAGAAGCTTTGTTTTCAAGATTAACGGTCTTGCAATCAACTCCAACCGTTTAATCAAAGACTCAGCCATGCCATTTTGTGTATGTACGTGCGGAACCGGATGCTCAACATCGATTTCTAAAGACATACAATAGTCATTAAAAGCCGCTGAAGTGAACTCACCAGCGTTATCAAGCCTGATTTTCTTTATGGCACAATCAGGGAAATGCGCTCTCAACCTGATTATTTGGGCAATGGATCTTGTGAAAGTCATATTTCTTGTGGTCAAAAGACACACATGTGACCATCTGCCAATATCATCACCGTGAAAGATTCCATCATAATCCTCCACCTTCACCTTCGCCGTTTTTCTTCATTTTCTTCTGCAATTCTTCTTCTCTTAGATCTCTTTTTTCCATTTCTTTTTCCTTTGTTTCTTTCAATTTTTTTCACTAGAAATCGAAGAGAGGAAAAGATAAATGAAGATTGGAAAGAGATAAAGACTGAGGCTAAAATCGTATTTTTATAAGACACAATATGTGTCAGTGAGTTTGCTTTATTGGCGTTTAATTTTGAGGTTATCTAGGGTCATCAGTTCCAATTTCTCGGGGAACCCAAACACAATACTTTAACTATCCAAAAAAATAAGTTAACTACCTAACAAGATTTCTGTAAATATATTTGTGTCTATAAAAAAAATTACGAGTTTGTTCTATATATAATTAATGTTAATATTTTTAAATTACACCATCAACTTGTTGTTTTTCAAAAACAATTTGCTGCTTTGATTGAAGTTTATAGTGCAATATCGCTAATATTATAAACAAAATAGATTACGCTAGTATTAAAAAAAATTGATTATTAAAACTAAGAGTATGAAGCTGTCTCGTTAAGATTAAAGATATATTTTTGGTCTCTATGACATTTTCACGTCTAACTTTTTCGTGTATTAGTGATTTTTCCTTGGAAATTAAAAATATATATTAAAAAAATCATACTTTTTTATACTCGCCTTAACTCCCGATAAACTTAAGCACGCCACTGGTGCTAGGATTTGAAAAAATTATAATTGAGAAAATGCTATTATTTGGATTTAGAATCGTAAAAAAAGCAACAAACAAACAAAGTTCTTGTAGCACACACATGGATAGCCGTATATATAGCATATTAGGGAGACAATGAGTTTTTTTTTTACTTTTTTTTTGTTAATGTCTTCAAACTTTCATTATTGAATAACCGAATATTTCATGTAATTCCCCTTAAATCAGTGAGAGATATCATATATATTTCAAAATATCAATTAATTAGTTTTTTTGTCTTACGTAATTACATTATTGAAATTTTAAAGGAAACATTAGAAAAGCCAAAGTTCAAAAAAAAAAAAGCATTAGAAAAGCCGGTAGAAAAAAAAAATTCACGGAGACGAAAACCTAAAACAGGGAAACAACAGTCTAAAGAAGGGAGCCACAAGATATCTAAACCCTGTTGGATTTAGAATCGTAAAATAAGCAACAAAAAAAACAAAGTTCTTGTAGCACACACATGGATAGCCATATAAGCATATTAGGGAGACAATTTTGTTTTTTTTTTTTAAATGTCTTCAAACTTTCATTATTGAGGAGCCGAATGATCCTCATGGAGTGACAATGAGTTATTTCATGTAATTCTCCTTAAATCAGTGAGAGAGATATCATTAGAAATTTTAAAGGAATTTAACTATTGAAATTTAAAAAGAAACATTAAAAAAGCCGGTAGAAAAAAAAAAAATTAGCGGAGACGAAAACCTAAAACAAGAAAACAACAGTCTATGAAGGGAGCCACAAGATAACTAAACCCTGTTGCCCGTCAAAGGATGGAGAGAACAATGGTGATAAGTCAGTCTTTTCACCTATAACTTCTGATGGATTGAAAAAACTCAAACTCAATATATTGATTGACGATAGAATTATATTATTGAAATTTTTTTTTGGCTTATGGAATTATATTATTGAAATTTTAAAGGAAATATTAGAAAAGCCGGTAGAAAAAAAAAGAAAATTCGCGGAGACGAAAACCTAAAACAGGGAAACAACAGTCTAATGAAGGGAGCCACAAGATAACTAAACTTGATTATCTTGGATGGAGAGAACCATGGTGATAAGTCAGTCTTTTCACCTATAACTTCTGATGGTTTGAAAGAACTCAAACTCAATATATTGATTCACGATATGGTGGAGCCACAAGTTAAAATAGTTGATCAACAAAAACCTAAAACCTGATTTAAATCCTTGGTTGGGGATAAACTTTTTTTTTGGGCTAAATGGTTATTCCTAATTTCCAAGACATAAACTCCGAAACATAGTCAAAACTGAAACGCAAAAATGAAGTCAAAACAAGGACAGATCCGACATTTAATACCCTCTAGATTTCATGTCCGACATAAATCTGCTGAGACCGGAAGACAAATTGTCTAGATCCGCAAGCCCGTAGTCGGATTCTCCTCCTCCTCCACCGTTGAGCTAGTCACGCCGTTAGAATCCATTTAAACAACTCAATAGGAGAATACTTTACAACTCTCTCATAATATCAACAATGAGCATTAGACGCTAGAAAGATAGAATAGGCGAATCAGTCTTTCGTTTTTTTGGTGGATAAGACAAACTTTTTCAATTCACTCTTAGAGATAAAACCAATTAGTACTATTTATCTCATGTTAGTATGATTTATTAAAACATGATGGTCAAGTTTTAGTCATGTCAACTTAATTCATTATTTATTCAGATAAGAATGCAAATTCAGGAATAAAAGAATTTCCAACGTATTTAATGTGTATGTGTGTCACTGAATCATCATATTTCAATACCCCTATAATTACAAATTTGATAATCTTAGTTTAAATATGTTATCAACATCATCCTAAAGATCTCAAACATTTTACTTAAATCACTTTTAGAGCTTATAATAAAATAACGATTTAAGTAAAATAACGAAATGTAATGAAAAATTTATTGATAAAACTAATCTGTATTTAAATTTAGACAAGGCTATCAGTAAAGCTAAAAAAATGACTTACATCATTGTTTTGTAAGAATTTAAGTTTTGTGTAGTATTAGAAGAATTTAAAACATATTAGACATTTCACTATGAAGTTTGACTAGTATATATATATAGAAATAATATTTGAAAGGATTAATTTTTTGTAGATAGAAATTCCATAACCTACAAATGTTTGTGTTTATTTTCTTAAAACTGGTACCAAAATACTTATTCTTACTACAAAAACAAAATTAAGATAAGACTGGTCAAAATTCTAAATTTTGTTTTCTATGGTATGCTGTGATATTTTCTAGAGACCAAATTAAAAAATGGAATTTATATGATTTTTTAATATTATTAATTTATCATATAGATAATATAGTACATTATTAAAAATAAATTTTGGTTCATGCATACATTTTTGAAAAGGAAATATTTTGGTTCATGCATACTTTACTTTAAATATATAGAAATGTTGAAGGAAATATTTTCTTATGTTTCCATTCAATATATATGATATATGATGGAAACATAAAAAAATTCAGTCTAAAATACAATCATAAAATTGTTGAAGGAAAGAATTTATATGATATTTGTTTCTATATACAACTAAATTTTATGATATATGTTTCTTTATACCATTCAATTTATATGGTATATGTTTCTATGTATCATTCAATTTATATGATATATAGAAACATAGAAATGTTGAAGGAATTTTTTTTTTTTATGTTTCCATTCAATCTAAAATACAATTTATAGAAATCCAGAAAAGAAATATTTATTTTTATTATATTTAGACAAAATTTTAAGGGTTTATAATTTTATTACTTTTCATTAAAATCCCAATTTGACACTATATAAACCGTTGTTATGTGAAGGAATTTCTGAAATATAAAAAGCAAACCTACAAGCCGCCACCCAAAAACATTAATCTTGATTTCGTTTACTTTTTATTGTTGTTGGTAGAAGTTGTGAAAAAAAAAACAAAAGAAGGATCATGGTGATATTGCGTGTGGATACGGATGAGCTGAAACCATCGTTTACTTGTGGTATCTGTTTCAATATTGTTGACCAACCCACAACCTTAACTGTGTGCCTCCACACATGTGAGCCATCAGTCTTCTCTAATTACATCATTATGTTTTGTTGAATGGCTCATTCTTGATTTTATAATCATTAGTCGTTATATTTATCATGAGCTTTATACTTTGTGTATACATCTCTTTCATCTTTCTTAGCAAATAGTTATACGCATATATATAGCTAGGAATAAAGAAATTATTGGTTTATATTTACTTCACCTAGCGTATACTGTTAGAAAACTAGATTTTTGCCTTCAATCGCTGGCTTCATATGTTGCATTTGATATGAGGATTGAGATTTGTATATAATCATTTTCAACTCCAAATAAAATGACTTATTAAATCTTTGTAAACAGTTTGTTGGAAATGCATCCATGGCAAGATAACAGAACATGCTTGGAAATGTTGTCCAGACTGCTATGCTGATCTTGGTGACAGACCTCTAAGAACACTCAAGTATTCACTTCGATCTATTTTACTTAATTCATTATTCATTTTTAGTCTTAGTACTATAGCTCTTGGTTTCAGACTACGTCTTGAAACATTTTCTACTTTATATTTATATTCACATTTATTCTTCAAATTGATTTGGTTTGAATTATAGACACGACCAGCTGATGGAAAAGTTGAGACAGACTTTCTTCCCTTCAGTGATCCATGTGGAGTCGGATTCCGAATCTTCTGAAGCTTCTGAAGCGTTATCCTCCGACGAAATATCGGATGGTGATAACTCCGCATGCTAAAACATTTTTATTTTTATTTGGTTTGGTTGAACTTGCTTGCTTTATGTTTAATTTATTTGGTTTCAAGATCTATGAACCGTTATATTTAGTTTAAAGTTTGAAATAGTATTGGTTTGCTTCAGTTGGACTAGTTCGGTATCTGTTCAGTTAATTTGCTCTTAACTTATATAAACAGATTGGTTTACTGAAAGCTCGAGTTGATTTTGGTCTGGGTCAATGAAGTAGAACAAGCAATACCAAACTCATGTACTTGATTTTAAATTTTTGCTTCAACTATATTAAAACAAGTGAATTGAGAATAAACTAAAACCAACAATATATCAAGGAGACTTCATCAAATTTGGCGTATTTAGTGTTATACACAGTGGGTTGTCTTACAATCACATTCCCATGTAGAACTCATATGTTTCCGCAAGCAAGGAGGTAAATGAGAAGATCAAACCAAAGACATCAAGATTAATCCCTAAAACACTCTAAATCTAATCCATCCCTAGATCCTAAGGAAACTACTCACTAATCATTATCTAAACCACAAATCCAATGAAAGAGATGTTGGTAAACATGATTAGAAAGAAGAAAGATGATAGATTGGTAAAGGTAAACTCTTGAATTGCAAATACTCTTGAAAATGGTCTTACAAATTACTTAGAACCAAAAGGGGGGAAAGTTTTCTAAGCAAGAACATAAGATAATTAAAAAAAATTAGGTTTTGAGTATTTATAGTGAACAGTGCGCGAACTGGGTCAACCCGAAATAAACCGGATATGATGTTGACCCGGTTTTGGTCTTGGATCAGGCTCGATATCGGGCAGCAAAGCCCGATGTAGCTTGCCCGATATCGAGCCAGATGTTTCTTCTCGGCTGTATCGGGCTGCCTTGGCTGATATGGTAGCCCAATGTGAAAGACCTATTTTTCCTGGTCGGTTTGTATCGGGCTCCATCCTTCGATATGTTTGCCCGATATGAAAGCTTCTAAATCCCTGCCAACTTTGTATCGACCTCCTTTACCTGATGTATGCCCCCGATACAGAAGCTCTGAAATCTCTGTATGGTCTGTATCGGGCTCCATTGCCCGATACAATTGCCCGATATTGCTCGTCTCGATTGTCTCCTTGTTCTGCCTGACCCATATCGGGCAGCAAAGCCCGATATGGCTGCCCGATATGGAGCCATACGACTTCTGCTGTCCATCTTTTTGCTTCTCTTTCTTCCTCGCTCATCCACGAAACTCCGTATAGTCCTGTTAGCATCTAAAACACCTGAGAAACACTTAATATGCAATAAATATACAATAATTTTGGCTAACACTCACTAAACTCTAATATGGATGCAAACGAAATCGAAACTAACAAATGAATGCATAAATAAATACAAAACTATCCTAAATGAACGCTAGAATGTGCTAAATATGTGACTATCAAAGAGAGATGAGTAAACTGAACCACATTTTTCACCTTTTTTTTCTTTTTTATTAAAATCATATGTTTGTGACTTTGTACCAATGATTGATAACATAGTTTTTCACAAAACACTATTATTTATAACGTAAATCTAGTTTATTATATATATAAATGAATGAAAAATGTGTTTTCGCTCTTTTAAAACCATTGACGACAAAGGAAAAGGAGATCGTAGACGTTGTCTTTTTAATATTTGACGTAATTATATCAAAGGGGGATGGGGGTTTTACGGTTTTCAAGTGACTTCTCAAATAACATATTCCAGGCATTATTCTAAAATACCTAACCATAGGTTATCCATCTTGAAATTTATCTAGTTTAAACACGTTTAATTGTCTTCCGGATAAGTTGTAGAAAAGATAAACATACTTTGAAGATATAGATAACTAAATCATTTCTTTCAAATGTTCTTCATGCACCACTATTTTTTTACAAATTAGGTCATCTCAACCCAACCGACCAACGAAAAGTTCTCATTAAAAACCAAGGCACTCTCTAAATTGGACATCACAAAATAACAATCATTCAGCAGATATTTTGGAAAAAAAGATGGACATACGAAGTGGTTCATATGTATTTCATAACTATGTACCCATTTTCATTTATGATGTTTTACTTTCTAGTTACAGTGGTTTTCATCAAGTTACTGAATATTTGACACAAAAGAGAAAATATTATTTCGTGTTTGGATTAATTTCTATATATATATATATATATATATATATATATATATATATATATATATATATAATTTGAAACATACTTTTTATGTGAAGTAGTGAGTCACAGGTTTCTCGATTTTGTCAGTTCTTCAGATCGTCTCAAGAGAAAAAAAACCAACCCCTTTGATTTCTATATATATAGACAGAGTGGCTGTAAAAATCTCTGTGAAACTAAGAAAACCGAATTGAACGCACGAAGAGAAATATTTAGAAGAAAAATACCAAATGTGTTTACCTTTTAGTGGTTACTGCAAGTAGTATTGGTTCTATTGTGCCAAAGGTTCAACCCTTTTGGAAGGCATGATTTACTTCATGTTATGGTATCATCAACTATCTAGTCCTGGATCCATTGAAATGCAAGGGCCTCGCGAACTTCGATGGACTCTCTGTACTCCTTCGGTCACTCATCTGTGAATTGGCGTTGTTGCCAATTTCCTCTTATATCAGATTCCTGTTCGGGAGGATCTAGGGTTAGGGTTTTGGTGGGAAGACTAGAGTCTTGTCAAATCGGAGAAGGCAGAGGTGTTGAGGGATGTGATGGACTCAATGTCGAGGATGTTGAATAATTGGAAGGAATTGTGTTTGGATTCGGTGGAAAATCCAGATCATCAAGAAGACGTGAGGAGCAAGGACATCAAGAATGAGAAGGACGGTGTTTTTTACACGAAACTCAAGAAGTAGACCAAAACCTAAATCTTTAGTCCACTTCAGCAATTTTCCCATTCATGATGATCATCTAAAAACATATATAGAGATGTTTAAATAACAATCAAGAGCTAGATCTTGATCAACTCTTCGATTTTGAACCAGCTACCAAAAGTAGTTTTTTTTTTTGGGTATGAATGTTAAGAAGAGCTTCCAAAAGTTTTTGTTCGATAAGACCACTCGAGAGATTCCTAATGAAGATGATCTCCACTTCTCTGATATTTTCATTGCTTCATTTTTAAGATTCATTCTTATGTATGTAAAGAATGTCCCACCCCCATGTAGGGATTAGTTCCGTTAACTTTGGTTAGATATATTTTTCCAAAAACGTGGTTAAATTTCAAGAAAATTGATCAAACTCACTCATACCTATTCTGTTTTGGTTTGGTTTAATGATCAACTTTGAGTTCTAGTTATATAGATCCCGGGTTAAAGTTTACCAACAAGACTCAGTTAGTAGTTTCAGTATACCGACAAAACTATGGTCAATAATTTCTGGGAAAGTTATACTCCGAGTAGATCTTAATATTACGAAACAAGAATATTTCTCAAGAAAAACCACAATCACATTCCAGAGAAACAATAGAGAAACAAGCATATATATTGTTACTCTCAGGTTAGTATAAGTAATGAACTGAAACAAGCTGGTCAAGTTATAGTGATCTTGTAAACTTAATTAGATGTTTATTCAGATAAGAATGCCAATGCAAAGTTAGTCATGTCAACTTAATTTCAAACGTTTTCGGGTGTACATGGAAATATCATAACCTCTAAAATTACAAATGTGACAATTTTAGTTAAAATAATTTTTTGCAACATCATCAAAAAGATCTCAAAAATCATTTCTCAAAAATAGCTTTGTATCTTATAATTAAAAGGTTTATAATGGCAAATTTGTAGATTAAACAAAATAACAAGATTTTCAAGTCTTTTCATATGTCCTCCAAGGACACATTCTAAAACTATTCTATCTCATTACTCAAATTTATATGATAAATGTTTCTATATACCATTCAATTTATATAGTATATGTTTCTACATACCATTCAATTTATATGATATATAGAAACATAGAAATGTTGAAGGAAATATTTTTTATTATGTTTCCATTCAATCTAAAATACAATTTTTAGAAATCCAGACAAGAAATATTTTTTTATATTATATTTAGACAAAATTTCAAGGGTTATAATTTAATTGCTTTTCATTAAAATCCCAATTTGACACTATATATACCATTGTTATGTGAAGGAATTTCTGAAATATAAAAAGCAAACCTACAAGCCGCCACCCAAAAACATTAATCTTTAGTTTGTGTACTTTTTATTGTTGTTGGTAGAAGTTGAGAAAAACACAAAAGAAAGATCATGGTGACATTGCGTGTGGATACGGATGAGCTGAAACCATCATTTACTTGTGGTATCTGTTTCAATATTGTTGACCAAGGAACGAGACTATCCGAGTGCCTCCACACATGTGAGCCATCAATCTTCTCTAATTACATCATTTTGTTTTGTTAAAATGGCTCATTCTTTATTTTATATATAATCATTGGTCGTTATATTTATCATGAGCTTTATACTTTGTGTACACATCTCTTTCATCTTTCTTAGCAAATAGTTATACGCATATATGTAGCTGGGAATAAAGAAATTATTGGTTTATATTTACTTCACCTAGCGTATACTGTTAGAGAACTAGATTTTTGCCTTCAATCGCTGGCTTCATATGTTGCATTTGATATGAGGATTGAGATTTGTATATAATCATTTTCAACTCCAAATAAAATGACTTATTAAATCTTTGTAAACAGTTTGTTGGAAATGCATCCATGGCAAGATAACAGAACATGCTTGGAAATGTTGTCCAGACTGCTATGCTGATCTTGGTGACAGACCTCTAAGAACACTCAAGTATTCACTTCGATCTATTTTACTTAATTCATTATTCATTTTTAGTCTTAGTACTATACCTTTTGGTTTCAGACTACGTCTTGAAACATTTTCTACTTTATATTTATATTCACATTTATTCTTCAAATTGATTTGGTTTGAATTATAGACACGACCAGCTGATGGAAAAGTTGAGACAGACTTTCTTCCCTTCAGTGATCCATGTGGAGTCGGATTCCGAATCTTCTGAAGCTTCTGAAGCGTTATCCTCCGACGAAATATCGGATGGTGATAACTCCGCATGCTAAAACATTTTTATTTTTATTTGGTTTGGTTGAACTTGCTTGCTTTATGTTTAATTTATTTGGTTTCAAGATCTATGAACCGTTATATTTAGTTTAAAGTTTGAAATAGTATTGGTTTGCTTCAGTTGGACTAGTTCGGTATCTGTTCAGTTAATTTGCTCTTAACTTATATAAACAGATTGGTTTACTGAAAGCTCGAGTTGATTTTGGTCTGGGTCAATGAAGTAGAACAAGCAATACCAAACTCATGTACTTGATTTTAAATTTTTGCTTCAACTATATTAAAACAAGTGAATTGAGAATAAACTAAAACCAACAATATATCAAGGAGACTTCATCAAATTTGGCGTATTTAGTGTTATACACAGTGGGTTGTCTTACAATCACATTCCCATGTAGAACTCATATGTTTCCGCAAGCAAGGAGGTAAATGAGAAGATCAAACCAAAGACATCAAGATTAATCCCTAAAACACTCTAAATCTAATCCATCCCTAGATCCTAAGGAAACTACTCACTAATCATTATCTAAACCACAAATCCAATGAAAGAGATGTTGGTAAACATGATTAGAAAGAAGAAAGATGATAGATTGGTAAAGGTAAACTCTTGAATTGCAAATACTCTTGAAAATGGTCTTACAAATTACTTAGAACCAAAAGGGGGGAAAGTTTTCTAAGCAAGAACATAAGATAATTAAAAAAAATTAGGTTTTGAGTATTTATAGTGAACAGTGCGCGAACTGGGTCAACCCGAAATAAACCGGATATGATGTTGACCCGGTTTTGGTCTTGGATCAGGCTCGATATCGGGCAGCAAAGCCCGATGTAGCTTGCCCGATATCGAGCCAGATGTTTCTTCTCGGCTGTATCGGGCTGCCTTGGCTGATATGGTAGCCCAATGTGAAAGACCTATTTTTCCTGGTCGGTTTGTATCGGGCTCCATCCTTCGATATGTTTGCCCGATATGAAAGCTTCTAAATCCCTGCCAACTTTGTATCGACCTCCTTTACCTGATGTATGCCCCCGATACAGAAGCTCTGAAATCTCTGTATGGTCTGTATCGGGCTCCATTGCCCGATACAATTGCCCGATATTGCTCGTCTCGATTGTCTCCTTGTTCTGCCTGACCCATATCGGGCAGCAAAGCCCGATATGGCTGCCCGATATGGAGCCATACGACTTCTGCTGTCCATCTTTTTGCTTCTCTTTCTTCCTCGCTCATCCACGAAACTCCGTATAGTCCTGTTAGCATCTAAAACACCTGAGAAACACTTAATATGCAATAAATATACAATAATTTTGGCTAACACTCACTAAACTCTAATATGGATGCAAACGAAATCGAAACTAACAAATGAATGCATAAATAAATACAAAACTATCCTAAATGAACGCTAGAATGTGCTAAATATGTGACTATCAAAGAGAGATGAGTAAACTGAACCACATTTTTCACCTTTTTTTTCTTTTTTATTAAAATCATATGTTTGTGACTTTGTACCAATGATTGATAACATAGTTTTTCACAAAACACTATTATTTATAACGTAAATCTAGTTTATTATATATATAAATGAATGAAAAATGTGTTTTCGCTCTTTTAAAACCATTGACGACAAAGGAAAAGGAGATCGTAGACGTTGTCTTTTTAATATTTGACGTAATTATATCAAAGGGGGATGGGGGTTTTACGGTTTTCAAGTGACTTCTCAAATAACATATTCCAGGCATTATTCTAAAATACCTAACCATAGGTTATCCATCTTGAAATTTATCTAGTTTAAACAGGTTTAATTGTCTTCCGGAGAAGTTGTAGAAAAGATTAACATACTTTGATGATATAGATAACTAGATCATTTCTTTCAAATGTTCTTCATGCGCCACTATTTTTTCAGAAATTAGGTCATCTTGCCATATAAGCATATTAGGGAGACAATGAGTTATTCATGTAATTCCCCTTAAATCAGGGAGATGAAATATCAATAAATGTTTCAAAAATATCAATTAATTAGTGTTATTTTGTCTTATGAATTACACATTATTGAAATCTTAAACGAAACATGACAAAAGCTAAGGTTCAAAAAAAAAAACATTATAATAGCCGGTAAAACAAAAGAGAAAATTAGCGGAAAAAGCCTAAAACAGGGAAACAAAAGTCTAATGAAGGGAGCCACGAGATAACGAGTACACAAACTGGATAACAAGACAAACAAACTAAGACCTATAACTTCTGATGGTTTGAAAAAACTCAAACTCAATATATTGCGTTTCACAATTTAAATCCCTAATTGGTTTTGGAGCCATGAGTTAAAAGATCAACAAAGACCTAAAAACCAACTTAAATCCTTAATTGGTTTTGGGAAAAACTTTTTCTTATGGTGAAATGGCTAATCTTAATTCCCTCGGCATAAACTTTAAAACAAAGACAAAACTAAAACGCAAACATGAAGACAAAAACAAGGAGGACACGTCCGACCATCTACTAAAACAAAAACGAAAAGAACAGTGGATCCCGACCACAAAATATGGCCATTAGGAATCTCTTTAAAGACTCGCTTCGAAAACCAAAATTTCCTCCAAAATCTAAGGATGAGAATATTCCTAGAAGACAAAACCACAAACTACCTCAAACCGCGGATAATAACGAAGATCAGAGGATATGAGGCAAAGCTTTCATGGCGACCGCTGAAGTCGCTGTTGTCGAACCAGTCTCCGCGAGAATTTGCTGCACCGTCTTCTGACCAGAAGAACTTCAAGCACCTTTTAGATTTCAAGTCCGGCGTAAATTCGCTGAGACCGAAAAACACATTTTCTAAATCTGCAAGCCCCTAGTCGGATTCTTCTCCTCCTCCGCCGCTGAGCTAGTCAAACCGCTAGAATCCATATAAACAACTCAATAGGAGAAAGCCACTATCGTACAACCTTTTCACAGTACCAACAAGGAACACTAGACATTAGAAAGATAGAATATGCGAATTGGTCTTTCTTCTTTACGGCGGATAGGACAAACTTTTCAATTCACTCCTAGAGATAAAATCAACTAGTACTATTTCTCTCATGTTAGTATGATTAATTAAAACAAGGGGGTCAAGTTTTAGTCACGTCAACTTAATTCACTATTTATTCAATAAGAATGCAAATACAAGGAATAAAAGAATTTCCAACGTTTTCCAATATGTATGTGTGTCACTGATCAGTGTTTGTGTGATATTTCAATACCCAATTTGATATTTTTAGTTTTAAATATGTTTTCAACACCATCTTAAAGATCTCAAACATTTTTTTGAATCGCTTTTATAGCTTATAATAAAAAAAAAGAGGTTTAAGTAAATAGCAAAATGTAATGAAAATTTTATTGATTAAAGTAATCTATATTTTAAATTTAAACTAGGCTATCAGTAAAGCTAAAAAATGTCTTACGTCATTGTTTTGTGTATAGTATTAGAAGAATTAAAAATATATTAGTCAAAATAAATCATTTAACTATGAGGTTTGACTAATATATATATATATATTGAAGTTTTGAAATGATTTTTCTTTTGTCTATAGAAATTCCATAAGCTACCAATTTTTGTGTTTATATTTTTCAAACTGCCACCAAAATACTTAATCTTACTACAAAAAACAAAGATAAGACTGGTCACAATTGTTAAACTTTTTTCTGTGGCATGCTGTGATATTTTCTAGAGATCGAATAAAAAAAAGAGTGGAGTTTTGAGGATTTTCTTATATGATTAATTTATCACGTAGATAATTCTATAATATTATATAGTATATTATTTTAAAATAAAATAAAATTTTGTTCATGCATGCATACTTTACTCTTAATATATAGAAATTTTGAAGGAAAGAAACTTTTAATGTTTCCTTTCAATTTATATGTATCATTCATGCATATCATTCTTCTTTTTAAAGAAATCCAGACAGGAAATAATTTTTATTATATTTAGACGAAATTTCAATGGTTTATATTTTAATTACTTTATTTAAATTAAAATTCCCATTTGACACTGTATATAAACCGTTGTTGTGTGAGGTATTTGTGAAAACTAAAAAGCAAACCTACAAGCCGCCATAGCTACGAAGACAAAGGTACGTGTGTAAGATATATAGTTTTGTAAGATAATAACATCTAAGTATCACAGAACAAAAAAACAAAAAAAACACTTAATTTTAATGAAGTTAACGAACAAATATCCAATTTTAAAAACATTGATCTTTATTTCCTTTACTTTTTCATTGTTGTTGTAGAAGTTGAGAACAATAGAAGGATGGTTATATTGCGTGTGGATTTGGATGAGCTGAGACCATCGTTTACTTGTGGTATATGTTTCAATATCATTGACCAAGTAACGAGACTTAGCGAGTGCCTCCACAATTGTGAGCCATCAATCTTCTCTAATTACATCATTTTGTTTTGTTGGATGCTGCATTCTTTATTTTATAATCATTAGTCGTTATTTATCATGAGCTTTTTATACTTTGTGTATACATCTCTTTTATCTTTCTTAGCAAATAGTTATACGCATATATATATATATATATATATATAGGAGTAAAGAAATTATTCATCTATTAACTGGTTTATATTTACTTCACCTAGCGTATATTGTTGTTCACTACAAGAACTATATTTTTGCCTTTAATCGCTGGCTTCATATGTTGTATTTGATATGCGGATTGAAATTTGTATAATCATTTTCATCTCCAAATAAAATGACTTATTAAATCTTTGTAAACAGTCTGTTGGAAATGCATCTATGGCAAGATAACAGAACATGCTTGGAAATGTTGTCCAGTCTGCTATGCTGATCTTGGTGACAGACCTCTCAGAACACCCAAGTATTCACTTCGATCTATTTTACTTAATTCATTATTCATTATTCATTTTTTTTTGTCTTAGTACGTACTATAGGTCTTGGTTTCAGACTACTTCTTGAAACAATTTCTACGTTACATTTATATTCACATTTATTCTTCAATTGATTTGGTTTGAATTACAGACACGACCCGAAATTGGAAATGTTGAGACAGTTTTTCTTCCTTTCAGCGCAAGAAGATGTGATCTATGTGGAGTCAGATTCCGAATCTTCCGGATCTTCTCATTCTTTGTCGTCGTCATATGGTGATAACTCCGCATGCTGAAAGAATAAGTACATGGTATGATGTTACTTACAGTCGCAAGTTATCTTGTGGCTTTTTTTCTTTACTCTCGTATCTTGAAAAACCTTTTAAGTTATTTAATAAGTCTTCATCCGCTTTACTTTCACATCAGGAAAGAAAAGTTGGTTGATGTAATAAGGCTCAAAAGTCATTGAATAAAACTTTTTTATTTATATTTGGTTTAATTGAACTAGTTTGCTTTATGTTAATTTATTTGGTTTCAAGATCTATGAACTGTTATATATATTTTAAAGTTTGAAATAATATTCGTTTGCTTCAGTTGGACCAGTTCGGTATCTGTTCAGTATATTTGCTCTTAACATATATAAACAGATTGGTTTATTGAAAGTTCGAGTTGATTTTGGTTTGGGTCAATGAAGTAGAACAAGAAACAGCAAACTCATGTACGTTAGATGGGGATGAGTTCGTTCATCTATACTAAAAAAATTAACAAGTAAATATAGGAGTGTTCAATCCAGTTTCGGTTCGGTTTGAGTTTGGATTACTTGATTTTAAATTTTTGCTTAAACCAACAAAATATCAAAGACTTCATCAACTTTGGCGTAGTTGGTGTTATATATACACAGTGGTTTGTCTTACAATCACATTCGCATGTAGAAGAACTCATATGTTTCCGCAAGAGAGATAAGTACAGTGAATCACATTTTTCACTTTTTTTTTCTTTTTTATTAAAATCATATGTTTGTGAATTTGTACCAATGATTGATAACATAGTTTTTCACAAAACACTATTATATATAACGTAAAATCTAGTTTATCAAAATTATATATATATATATATATATATATATATATGAATGAATAATGTACAGTTTTCACTCTTTTAAAACCAATGACGATGGCCCTTTTCAAAAAAAAAAAAAAAAAAAAAACCCAATGATGACAACAAATGAAAAAGAGATTGTTGACGTTGTCTTTTTACAAGAACCAATTTTGCTAATCAAAATCAGTTCTAATATTTGACGTAATTATCTACCATAGGGGCTGGGGGGTTTTACGGTTTTAAAGTGACTTCTGAAATAATATATTCCAGGCATTATTCTAAAAATACCTAAATACCATAGGTTATCCATCTTGAAATTTATGTAGCTAAAAACACGTTTAATTGTCTACCGGATAAGTTATAAAAAAATATAAACATACTTTGAGGATATAGGTAACTAAATCATTTTTTCAGAAATTAGGTCATCTCAACTCACCAACGCAATAATCTCATTAAAAACCAAGACACTCACGATCAACAATGTGAATTCACATGACTCCACATTCGTCTAAATTGGACATCACAAAATCACAATCATTCAACAGATCTTTTGACAAAAAAGATGGACATACAAAGTGGTTCATAACTATATACCCATTTTCATTTCTGATGTTTTACTTCCTAGCTAGTTACAGTGGTTTTCATCAATTTACGGAATATTTGACATAAAAAAGAAAATATCATTTTGTGTTTGGAATAATTTCTATAAAATATATATTTATACGAAATTTGAAACATACTTTTTTTCTATGAAGTTCTGAGTCACAGGTTTCTCGATTTTGTCAGTTTTTTTTTTTTTTTTTTGTAACTGGGTATCGATTTTGTCAGTTCTTCAGATCGTCTCAAGAGAAACCCCCATCCTTTTTATTTATATATATATAGAAAGAGAGAGTGGCTGTAAAAAATCTCCGTGAAACTGAGAAAACGGAATTAAACGCACGAAGAGAAAGATTCAGAAGAAATAAATCAAATGTGTTTGCCTTTTAGTGGTTAGTGCAAGGAGTATTGGTTCTATTGTGTCAAAGGTTCAACCCTTTTAGAAGGGATGATTTTCTTCATGTTATGGTAGTGTCATCAACCGTCTAGTCCTGGATCCATTGAAATACACGGGCCTCGCGAAATTCGATGGTCTCCTTCTACTCCTTCGGTCACTCATCTAGCAATTGGTGTTGTTGCCACTTTCCTCTTATATCAGATTCCTGTTCGGGAGGATCTAGGGTTAGGGTTTTGGTGGGAAGACTAGAGTTTTGCCAAATCGGAGAAGCCATAGGTGTTGAGGATTGTTGAGAAATCTGAAGGAACCGTGTTTGGACTCGGTGGAAAATCCAGATCATCAAGAAGACGTGAGGGGCAAGGACAACATGAACGAGAAGAACGGTGCTTTTTTACACCAAATTCAAGAACTGGATCAAACCCTAAATCTTAAGTCCACTTCAGCAATTTTCCCCATTCATGATGATCATTTCAAAACAGATGGTTGTATTCGGTGTTCAGATAACTTGGCAATTTCAGAAAGATTTTGCATCACGAACAAACCTGCAGGAGACTTGGATGGGAACATCAATCAAGACTCAAGAGCACTCATCGATTTTGAAACAGATTCTAAAAGTTTTTGTTCGATGAGAGCACTCGAGAGCTTCCTAATGAAGATGATCTCCGCTTCTCTGATATTTTCATTGCTTCATTTTGAAGATTCATTCTTATGTGTGTAATGTATGACCCACCACCATGTAGAGATTAGTTCCGTTAACTTTGGTTAGATATATTGATCGAACTCACACATGTTCTGCTCCGGTTTGGTTCAATGATCAACTTTGAGTTCTGGTTATATCTCGGGTTAAAAGTTTACCAACAAGACTCAGCTAGCAGTTTCAGTTTACATATGAACCCACAGTAGAAGTACTGAAACTGTACCAACAAGACTATGGTTAACAATTTCTGGGAAAGTTATACTCTGAGTAGATCTTAATACGGTACAAGAATATTTCTCAAAGAAAACAACAATATCACATTCCAGAGAAACAAGCATTGCTACTCTCATGTTATATAGTATAAGTAATGAACTGAAACAAGCTGGTCAAGTTTGGTCATGTCAACATAATTAAGTGTTTGTTGAGATAAGAATGCCAATGCAAAGCTAATCATGTCAATATTGTCAAACGTTTTCGGGTGTACATGGAAATATCTTGGCCTGGACAAAAAACCCGGACCCGAAAATCCGAATAGGAACCGATCCGAAATAATCGGTTCGGATCGGGTTCGGTTATTAGCCTTTTTACCCGACGGATCTTGAATTTTAGAACCGTGGGTATCGGTTCGGTTCCGGTTCTTACCCGGAACCGATCGATTACCCGAGAATTTTTTTTTTTCTAGTTATCTTGTGATCGACTGAGGGTTTTGTGGAAAGATTTCCCGACGAACCAGAAGGATCCAGAAGTCAATCTATATATGATTTCGAAGGCCTCGCAGTCAGCTATTTAGATCTTCTTTCTGTTATTGATTCCGATGTATATTCGATCCGGAAATCAGTTTGCAAGTTGACGAAAATTCACTTTTCCGAAAATTCCAGTTTTTAAACATGATTTTTGTTCGGGTATTTGGTTACATTTCGGGTATATAGATACTTTTTTTACTATTTCGGGTCTAATCGGATAAAAATACCCGAACCGAACCGAAATTATAGGAGAACCGATTTTTTTTCGGGTTTTAAATGGTTCTGGGATTTGAGAACCGAACCGACCCGGAACCGGTAGGAACCGAACCGAAATCAAATCAAAATCCTTTCGGTACCTATATGGGTATAAATTCTCTGTATCCGAAAAACCCGGAACCGAACGGTTCCTACCCAAAACCGAACCGAATACCCGAATGCCCAGGCCTAGAAATATCATAACCCCTAAAATTACAAATTTGACAATTTTAGTTAAAATATTTGTTTGCAACATCATCGAAAAGATCTCAAAAATAGATTTTGTATCTTATAATTAAAAGGTTTATATCTAATCGTGTAATAAAAATTTATTAATAAAATTACTCATTTTTAAAAATTCGTCTAAGATAAGATTTCCTTAAAATTAGTCAAAGATAAGATTTTTGTTTTTCCTTTAATTTTAAATCAAAATAAATTATGATTCATGCATGTTACTTTTTATATAGAAGAATACCCTTAATATAGAAAATATAAAATTAACCTTTTATTGTTTGCATATAACATATATATAATAGATTCATGCACACTACTAACCTTTCATTTAGAGAAAACAAATATTATAATAATTAAAAGAAAGTTTTTTGAAGCTTTTAAAAATGAATTAATTTAATTTACATCCAAATTCTAGTTTGACACTATATATTAGATCATAGTTTTATAAAGGAATTAATTTGTTTATTCAGATAAGAATGCCAATGCAAAGCTAGTCATGCCAACTTAATGTCAAACGTTTTCGGGTGTACATGGAAATATCATAACCCTTAAAATTACAAATTTGACAATTTTAGTTAAAATATTTTTTGGTTAAATGTTGATTCATGCATGTTACTTTTTATATAGAAGAATACCCGTAATATAGAAAATATAGAATTAACCTTTTATTGTTTGCATATAACATATATAACCTTTCATTTATAGAAGTACAGGAAAAAAATTATAATAATTAAAAGAAAGTTTTGAAACTTTTAAAAATGAATTAATTTAATTTACATCCAAATTCTAGTTTGACACTATATATATCATAGTTTCATGAAGGAATTTGTGAAAGTTAAAAAGTAAAAGTTACCTCCATAGCTACAGAAAACAAAGGTATGTGCCCTTCTATTTGTTTGTTTTCCATATATTGTTCACGTCTTTTAGTTTGTTTTCAATATATCAGATTTGCTTAAGAATCCACCATTTCCACACTCACATATTTCACTATAATAATTAAACAAATAGATCCAAAAACACACCATAATATTATTGATACTTGGTATTGAAATCTTCTTACGGATTAACAATAGATCTTTATATTTCGTTTTGTTTCGATTGTATGTTGTTGTTGGTACAGGAATTAAGAAGAGACAAAGGAAAGATGGCGAGGGAGACTTGTGATATTTGTAACGATTTAATTGAACAAGGCACATCCCGAAACGAGTGTCTCCACAAAGGTGAGCCCTCAGTTCCCTCTAATTATATTGTTTTCTTCATTTCAATTTTTTTTAAGATCTATGAGCAAATTATCTTGTGAGCTGTTTTTTTTTTTTTTCCTTTCTTTTCTGTAGCACTTTGTTTTGTTGGATTCTGCATTCTTTATTTTATCATCATTAATCGTTTGTCTTCGAACTTAGATACTTCTAATAGTACAATCGACCGATGTGAGCCATCATTGATCATGGGCGTTCTATTCTGTGTAACTATATAACTAAAACTCTTTATCTTTCATATAAATTAGTTATATTCATCATATAAATATATATGAATAAATAAACAAATTATCTAGAAATTGGTTATATACTTATATTACTTCACCTTGCATTTACTGATCACTTTCATGACCTATTTTGATTTCAATAGCTATGGAAGATGTCAAGCCATTGATACCCGTTAAGGCTGAAGATGACAAGAAAAATGTGATACTCATCGGTAGCATTGCTGTTACGATCGACCCTACAGCCTCGTCGTCACGATCGAGCCTAGTGTTTTTGAAAGATGTCAAGCCTGAAGATGATGGGACATTGGTGACGATAACACCAACTGGTGAAACTAGTGTTAAGTTAGAGAGAGCTGATGAGCCCTTGATCGCTGAGCCAGTTATGATTTCTAATGGACATGTCTCTCTATCCAATGAAGATACAAAGGAGAAAACCTCTGGTGGGGATCAAGAAAATGGTAATCCACTCTTGATGAAACCAAATAATAGCAAGGGCAAAGGCAAGGCAACTTCTTCTGCTTCTAAAGGGAAAGGTAAAGCAAAAGCAGCTGGTCCTCTCTTGATTGAACCAAATAATAGCAAGGGCAAAGGAAAAACAACTTCTTCTACTTCTAAAGGTAAAACAAAAATAGCAGATCATTCTGTGGCGAATACACCACGAAATGAAACTTCTGCTGCTGCTGCTGCTACTGCTGCTGCTACTGCCGCTGCCGCTGCTGCCGCCGCCGCCGCCGCTGCCGCTCCTGCTGCTGCTACTGCCGCTGCTGCTGCTGTTGCTAGTGCTGCTGCTGCTACTGTCAACAGAGATACTCCATTATGGTTTACATTACTAGCTTTGAAGGATCAGTAAGACTTTAGCATTCCTCAGCTTTTTATTTCTTATCTTCTTTTTATTTCATTGTCTTGCTTAAATGTATGTCTTAGATTAAAACATGATCTTGCTTGTCTTTCAGGGAAACAGATGCACCATTGCCAGGGGCGGATCTAGCTTTATATTTTAGTGGGGGCAATAAGCTTAAAATTTCAATTTTAAGGTCTAATTTAAAATTTGTTATAACATTTAACCTAAAAAAAAAAAAAAATTGAGTGGTGGCAGCTGCCACCATGTTGGCTCACCTAGATCCGCCTCTGACCATTGCCACAACTCCCCACTCGTTACTTGAGGGTTAAGTATGTTCACTTCTCCATCTCTTTGAAATTAGTCAATATATACCTTTGTCCTTTCAATCACGTTAATTTTTTTTTTTAATGATTCTTTACTTGTTGATCTTGACAGGGACGGTAACTTGCCTGTTTCATACCTCCAGAAGTACGTTGCAACGAAACTCAGTCTCGAAAGCGAGGATGAGGTAATTTCCTTTTCCTTTTCTTACCCTTTTGGTTTCATTCAGCAGAACGATATATCGATAACGAAGCAAACTCTATATTTGGTTTTGGTGGATTAACTTCAGGTGGAGTTATACTTAAGGAGCTTGCCTTTGGAACCATACATGTTGCTGCATGATTTATTAGGATATTGGATTGCTACTGCAACTCCTCAAAGGATAACGACAAGGGTGGGAGCTTCAAGCGCTGATTACATGTTGGTCCTCTCCTACGGACGCAAACCTCCACCCAAGAATCATGTTACTTAGCTATCTCAAGGTTACGCATCACCTGTCTCATGTAGAACTCATATGATCCCGTAAGAGAGACACCTTGCATAGTCTCTAAGACCTAAAACTTGTGTAATTTTTTTAATTTGACTGTCTTTAAAGAGACCATCGATATTTAATATTTGGATACAAACTTTAAACATGCTAATTAGAGTCTCTTTGTGTGGCCTACTTTAAAAAAAAAAAAATTTTGAAACTTCTTCTAATTTAAAAGTATTTGAGGAAAATTGCACACATATGCCATTTGTTCTTGATACCTACCATCGGAAATACAATTTTTTTTGTCAACAGCTTTCGGTTTCTAAAACGGTTCAAAAATTCAATATGGGAAACTGAGTTGCCTCTACCATACTGTTTTGCCTTTACCATACATGACATTACCAAACACTCAGTGCTTCTAACTCAGTATGTAGCGGTGAGAGGTTCCGACGCAAATTCCTTTCACCTATCAAGATAGCTCTCGTAGATGCACAACCACAATGCCAGCCTAGGCCCGCCCTATTTATATCAGTGCTTCTACCTAAGTATTTTTTCAAAATTTTATACTTTTAAGTTTTATTAAAAAAAATTAAAAAATTACGAGTAAGATTTAAATTTAATGAAACCTAATACTCTCACCGAAAATGTATTTACCTTATATAAATATTGACTTCCTAGACATAACCTATATTTCTTTTTACTATTACCTTAGTTCAATGTCGATCAACAATTCATAAAATTCCTTAAACACCATAAATTAATACATCGAAGATATGGAGGCGCTAGACCTCAGCTTGGTTGATATTTTTTTTATTAATTAACGGTGGAAGTTTCATAACAAACCTATAATCTTTTCTAGTACCCGGAGTTAACTTTTTATATATTCTGATTTAAAAAATATATCTCCATCATAAAGTGAATTTGAACTCAGAGCACAAAGAAACCAATTTACTTGTACCACCATTAGGCCACCACCACTTTAGTAATTTCAATTGGTTGATGAAAAAGATAAAACAATTTTATATTTTTGTATCCAAATTTTCTCAGTGTTTTGGTATGTTTTCACTCGTCATGCAACATTTACATAACTAACTCAATTACCAAAGTTCTTATATATTATCTGAAAGTTGAAACGATATATTGAAATCATCATTTAAAACTAAATATAAATCCGAATAAATCGATCTGAACCAAAATAATCGATTCAAACATCAAATCATAAATAAATATGATTTGACCAAAAAGAAAAAAAAAACTAAATATGATTTAAGTGAATTCATTATTTTTATATGCTGAAAACTAAATCCAAATTTAAAATAAACTGAAAATGAAAAAAAAAATGAAAAACCTAATTTTTCAAATTTAAGAATATATTTGATTCTAAATCAAGATCATTCTAAACCATGTAGATTATGTTTCACGTTAAATACTATTATTTACAAACTGAAAAATATAAAACCAAAAACTTGAGTCGAATTAAACTACGTCAATGATATTCAACCATGAAAGATAAGGTTCTTTTAATAAATGTTGTAAAAACAAATTATATTCACGTATGGCGATATCATATCACCTAGAAATTGGTCCGGTTAACTTTGGTTAGAGACATTTTCTTGTCGATTCAGTTTGATTTCGATCAGTTTTCCATATGCTAGGTTGAGTTTTCATGGAAATTGATCGAATTCAGTTGAGTTTTAGTTTTTTTTCTTTTTTTTGGATTACCAGGAGTTCTGAGCGGAAGCATATATTAGTTTCATTTCAAGCATCATTCGATCCTATCGAGCTAACTGACACTTGGCAATCCAAAAAACTTGAAATGACACACTTGGAATTCAGTTGAGTTTTAGGATTGGCTTAATGATACAATTTGGGTTCTAGTTATATACAATGTTGTATTTGGAGTTTCATGTCTTTAATCAACTTTGTGGCTGATCTCACATGTATTAAATTGGAACCTAACCAATAAAGGTAACCATAGAATCAGTGAGACGAACATGTATCAAAATTGGAAGCTAACCAATGAGTATGTATTACAAAACAGAAGCACATCTATCGGATAACCTTAATCCACCAAACCAATTAAAGAGACGAACATGTATCAAAATTGGTTTCAACATGTATCAAAAAGAAAGGGAATCAAAAAGAGAAACCCAGTGTAAATAAGAGAGAGACAGTGAGAGATGAGTTTGTCCACCTATACGAAACTGAGATTTAACCTACAACAAACATGTACCAAAAGACTTCAACTTTGACTTACAACAATCACATGTAGGGCTCATCGGATCCTGCGAGGGAGATGGGACCAAGTGTATCATCATCGTCTTCCAGAGTCGCAAGAACGTGTACATCGTTTCCTTTTTCGTGCGGTCTACCATCCATAAACCGCACGGCCAAAACCTCAAACCGCACAACAACGCCAACAGCAATCTTGGTGAGATCTTCTCTCCGAAAACACGGCTTCTCGTCCTCCGAGTCTGCCGGGAAAGACCGGTAACCCGGCATTTTCACGGACGGGAGGTACGCGTGACTGAGTGGGCCAGACCTGATTAAAGCTCCGGTCGAAAACATTTTGTATACAACCCCTTGCAAGACATCTCCTTTCCCGGGCAAGAATGTGCGGCATGTGAAGGAGACCGGGAACGTGAGGACCTGTTCTTGATGGTCGTTGTCATCGTTCTTGTTCTTGTTGTTACCGATGCTTTTTAAGGCGGTGATGCCGAGATAGAATCCGTGTTCCCTGCACGCTGTCTCGTCTATTAGATCTTCGAGTAGTCTGGATAGAATCTGTTGGTGTGGTGGCGATTGGCTCTTCAAGTGTTTGCCACATATAGCCACGTCCCGAGTAATCTCTACCTCTGAAAACATCTGTCACCTGATGAAATAAAACAACAGGAGATTGTAAGTTCAAGGAGGAACTATAGCAAACCGTAACTCAAAATGAGTCCTGAAACTATAAACAAGAACCATAAAGCTGGCTCATTACTCGCAATTTCCACCTGACTAATAAAGATTATCAAGCAGTAAAAAGTGCAGGTCATTAAGAAACCATCAAATTAAGCAACCACTGATATCAAATCTTATGATGGCTAAAACAGTTTAAAGTTGGAACATTTTAACCATATATGTAACCGGTAAGAGTTTAATTGATCAGCTCAATTCTAGATTGGAGCAAAGGAATCGATTGAAAAGTTAAAACTGAAGCTGCTCATTTACATTAAACCCTAGAAAATCACTGAAGCTGCATCAACATTAAACGTTCAACAAGAAGATTCCTTTTTTCTCTACTCGAAGAAAAACCACAAATAACCTTACAGAGAGAAATAGGAATCGATACTTGCTTCATGCTTCCGATACCAACTAGCTACACAAACATATGTAACTGTCTGAGATCTCCTTTTGATTGATTACAACAATTTCAGACAAACGACCATTCGAATACTCTTAGCACAGTAGATAAAAAAACGCCCCCTGTCATGTTCAATTTTACCTTAAAAGCTTTCATTTCTAGAGAAACTAATCATCGTAAATATTCAAAGTCTGAAATTTTCCATCTACTTTTCGAAAATTGATAAAAAAACAAAAAAAAAACATATCAAATGGATTCCCTTTATCACCGAATTTTCTCCCCTTCGGTATTTACAAGTTTTCTGTTTCATCATCACCCAGAAAATAAATAAAAAACCGGAATTTTTGCAAATCTAAAGGCGAAAATCTAACCTTGGAAAGATTATTCGACGAAAAATGGATTGTTATTCGAAGAAGAGAGGAGCAAACGGATCGTACGGACAACGAGAGTCGCACGGAAAGAGATTTCTACTCTCTGCAATAACAGTTATTTGATCGAAGAAAAATGAATCCGGCGGACACAAGGGCGCATGTTACTGAACTCTTTACGCATTTTACGCATTTTAGGCGCAGTTTAGCCACGCTCAGTTATGGTTTTACTATAATACGCACCTTTGGGCTATGTTTGTTAAAATGGGTTTGTTCTTGGCCTGGTTACGAAAGACCACGTATCCAAACAACCCTCTAAATATCTCCACCATCTTTCCCCGCCATGGATAACACAGAGCAAGAGCTTTCGTCTCGTAGCCGAAGGAATCCGCGAAAAAAAAAAAAAAAAAAAACTGAAACCTTTAAATTGGGATCTTCTCTATGAATTCAAGCTTTTCTGGGTTTTTTGTATCTCTGTGAGTACCCAATTGAGAGTAAATTTCGTCTCAGAAATGACGATGAATCCAAGTCGCCATTTTTGCCCAAATTCGCTGGGAAGCTCCTTCTGCGAGTTCCATGGAAACAGCTCCTTTCGATTCTTAAGGTACGGCTCATCAATCTCGCTCTGGTCACACAACGGTGCTGCATCAAGTGATAAAGCTTCATCGAGGAGATTCGGTTTCTCTACTGTGAAAAAGGTTAAAAGATTATCTTGTGATGGTAATGGTAGCAGTAGGAATGAAAACTGGAGCAGACACCAGAAGCAGAATCAGTTTAAACCTCCAAAGGTAGTGTTGAATCATCGAAAAGGAGAGAGCTTCTCGGATTTAGGGGTCACGAGTGGCGAGAACGGTAGTGGAATTAGTGACGGTGGTGGGAGTAGTACAATGGAGAGGATTGTTGAGAAGTTGAAAAAGTTTGGATTCGTGGACGATGATCAGTTCCGAGATGAGGAAATTCAACAAGAGAGGAGGGTGGACGAATTCGATTTCGAAGAAGAGAATGCTCGGAATACGAGAGGCGGATACTCGAAGGAACCGCCGTTTGGTGCCTATGGAAGCAATGGAGGAGAAGTTAAGTTTCCTTGGGAAAAAGTGAGTTCTAAGGAGAAGGAGGAGCTAGTAAACGGAGAGTGGACGGCGAAGAAGGAGAGCAGGTACTCGCTCGCCGAGATGACTCTTCCGGAATCAGAGCTGCAGCGGTTGAGGAATGTGATGTTTCGAACAAAGAGCAAGATGAGAGTTAAAGGTGCAGGTGTTACTCAGGCTGTGGTAGATGCAATTCAGGAGAAGTGGAAGAGCTCAGAGATCGTGAGACTCAAGATCGAAGGCGCAAGTGCGCTCAACATGAGAAGGATGCATGAGATATTGGAGGTTTTACTTCTTATGAGCCCCTCTCTCATCTGCAAATATCCAATGTTCTAATTCAAGATGAAATCAGTAACTGAAATTTTGTTTATAAAGGCTTGATCTTTGGAGTAATTTTTGTGTCTAGTGTCCTATTCTTTTCCATGGACAAGTGTATGATACTAGTTATGTATTTACTGTGGCAGAGAAAAACTGGTGGTTTGGTGATTTGGAGGTCAGGGACTTCAATCTCCTTGTACAAATACAAGAACGACAGCAACGGGGACGCGTCAGTGAAGCTGAGCAAGCAAATATACAGGAGAGCAGAGACGTCGCCGTCTTCCTTACCTACGAGTTCAAGTACAGTGGATCATAGTGTTCAACAAGTGCATCTTCCTCAGCTAGAGAAGGAGTCAACCAGTGTGGGAAATAAAGATAGGATACCTCAACAAGAAGTAGAATATGAAGATGAGATAAATGAACTGTTAGAGGGTCTTGGTCCTCGGTACACGGACTGGCAGGGAGGTTATCCGTTACCTGTTGATGCCGATTTGCTTCCAGGGATCGTTCCTGGTTACGAACCCCCTTTCAGGGTACTTCCTTATGGGGTGAGATCAAATCTGGGACAAAAGGAGGCAACTTCGTTAAGAAGACTTGCCACGGTTCTTCCTCCACATTTTGCTTTAGGTACTGGATTTTGAATTTTCCTTTTGTGGCTTTTTTGTAAAAGCCTGATAAGATCTTTGAAGAGTGAGATTTGTCTTTTGATCTACAGGTCGAAGTAGACAGATGCAAGGGTTGGCAACAGCCATGGTTAAGTTATGGGAAAGGAGTTTGATTGCGAAGGTTGCGCTTAAACGTGGTGTACAACTGACTACCAGTGAGAGAATGGCTGAGGACATCAAGGTAATAAGGTTTCACACTCTGAATAGCATGCAAATATTTTGTAAGTTTGTTTATATTAATGTAGAACAATAGAACAAATTAGAAGGTGTCTAAAGTTTGATATCACGATCTTGGTAAGTGACTGCAGAGATTGACGGGAGGTATGCTGCTCTCTAGGAACAAGGACTTCTTGGTTTTCTACAGAGGAAAGAGTTTTTTGTCACCAGAAGTAGCTGAAGCATTGGTGGAGAAGGAGAGGCTTGCAAGGACTTTGCAAGACGAAGAGGAACAGGCACGTCTAAGAGCATCATCGGCTCTGGTTGTCCCAAGTATTAAAGCTAATCAAAACCTTGTTTCTACTGGTACTCTTGGAGAAACTCTTGATGCAAGTAGCAAGTGGGGAAAGAATCTGGACGACGATGATCATGTGGAGGAAGTGAAACAAGAGGCTGAGAAACTGAGGTCTGCAAATCTCGTCAGGAAGTTGGAAAGGAAACTTGCTTTTGTGAGTTCTTGACTTGAGCCTTTACTTCTTTACCTGTCAAATCATATTTCACATATTTCGTTAAAAGATTGATCCTTGAATTAAGCGGATTACTACTTTACGATAAACCCTTCTAGGCTGAGAAAAGGCTGCTGAAAGCTGAACGGGCTTTGGCTAAGGTGGAGGAATCTCTGAAGCCAGCAGATCATAGAACAGACGTTGAGGGCATAACTGAGGAAGAGAGATTTATGTTCCAGAAGCTTGGATTGAAGATGAAAGCTTTCTTACTTCTTGGTAAAATTTCTTTAACCAATGTGTAGGCTGGTGATGTAGTCAAGTATGTTTGACCTATGTGTTCTCTGGGATGTGGACTCGTCTGAGAAAGTTGAATTGATTGCTTCAGGTCGAAGAGGGGTGTTTGATGGTACTGTGGAGAACATGCACTTGCACTGGAAATACAGGGAGCTGATCAAGATTCTTGTGAAGGCTAAAAGTTTTGAGGGTGCGAAGAAAGTGGCATTGGCCCTTGAAGCCGAGAGTGGAGGTATCCTGGTTTCTGTTGACAAGATTTCCAAAGGCTATGCCATTATCGTGTATAGAGGAAAAGACTATAAGCGTCCTTCCGAGATGAGGCCTAAGAACCTCTTGACAAAGAGGAAAGCCTTAGCGCGTTCTCTTGAGATCCAAAGACGCCAGGTTCGTGATAAAAATATGCAAACAACGTTTTGTTGGTCTAAACATCTGCGAACTAATTGGTTTCTACGTTATATCCTACGACTAACACTTAAGTTTGCTTTCTTATTTGGATACTTTGCATCCAACAGGCTATTATAAAACATATCGCAGCGGTACAGGCGAGATCAGAGCAGCTGAGAGCTGAAATCGTATGGATCTATTCATCTCTTATCTATCTTTTACTGATCCGAGAAAAGAATGTGTTTCTTGTTCTGCAACATTAACTAACCCGAGACCCTGAATCCATTTTGTCAGGAACAAGTGGAACTTGCAAAAGACAAGGGAGATGAACTGTTGTACAAAAAGCTTGACATGGCTTATTCTTCCGGGGACGAGGAGACCGGCGAAACAGATGTATGATGTCTTTTTCTCTATAATCACTTTGTTGTCTTGGATTTTTCACCATCACGATTTTTTGTGTTCAAGGTCTCACGTTCTCGTGTGCTCTTCGGTTGTTGTAGGAAGGAGATGACACGTATTTAGATGCATATGAAGACGATGGAGAAGATGGTGAAGAAGGTGAGATTCAGGCCAAGGATTCACTATCTGATGTTGAATTTGATTCAGATGATGAAGACTGGGATTCAGATGAATCAGACACTGAGTTTGGTTATGATTCTGCGTCCTCCACAACACCAGAAGCCGCCACCTCTGTAGATCTGCCGAACGAAGAACTTCATTTGCAACCATAAGAGGTAATAAAGAACAGCTCGTGCGTACTCTTCAGTGAATTGATGCTGGAGATAAGTTTCAACATCATCTTGTGATCAACATTGAGGTGAGAGACTGAAGAAGAAGCTAATGTAGATTCATATATTTATAAAAAAAATACATATCTCAACTCTCCTGTGTAACTATTTTAGACTCCGTAGCTTAAAGCTACTACTCTACATGGTTCACCATCAAAAACCACATGCCCTTCTCATCGGAGTTGCAAGAATAATACATTTTACCTTAGTTATATGTATATGTTTCTCTTTTTCTGTCAAGGAACGGTAGCAATAATAATAAGAATACGACAAGGTATTTCACCGGCGAGCAAGTCTCTGGCCAGCTCCAGCCAGTAAAGCCTTACCAATGATCCCGGTGTGAAGGCCGCAAGCCAATGCGACACCTCCTACAACGAACCATTTCCAATCCATTCTCAAATTGTCCCGTTGTCTCCTTGCATAGTCCATTGCTCTGCTTCTGTCTTCATCTCCCGTGGGAGTTTCTGTAGCATCCAAGCTCAGTTTCGTGGTGATTCTCGCCATTTGGGCGATCCGGGACAGACTCGAGCCTGCTTTTCTGGCGGCTTGGTAGGCTCGTAAACCGGAGTTTAGCTTCTTGACTGCTCCCCACATACCATGACGGACGCCTAACTTTGCTACGTCTTTCGGGATTCCCATGTCTTCGTAGTGGACTAGGGATACTTCGCAAGCCGACTGTTGTCCATCTCCTTTCCGGGATTCAACTGCATTGTTTGTATTCGATTTCACAATCAAATTCTATATGCCAGCTTCAAAGAAATATCAAAGAGTTGCATTTCAATAGGCTTACCCGCTCTGATAACCCAACTTGAGAAATAAACCTCAACACGCCTCGGCTTATCACGCTTTGGTAGAGCTGGATAAGGAATTCCCTACAAAAATCAACAAGCGTTACATTAAATATCCATAAAATGAATCTCCTAGAGATGTATAATCCGCATGTTCCATGCAGCAATATGAATGGACATAAGCGCCTTAGTTCTGAGCTCTGAGCTTTGTTTTCACTTAACAGAAGTTGGATTCCTCTTCACTGATAAGGAAATGAAATTTGATAGAACTTAGGAGACTAATAGACAAATGGTCCCATTTCCGGAACTATCTCAAAAGCTAAACTTAGGAGTTCTTATCCCCTAGAGATAAATACTACTAGACACTTTGATCAATGGAAGGCAAAAACAAGTACCTTTGTCACACAATAATACTTGTTTCCAGACTCCCATATTCTCCGACCAATGATATACTCTCGGTCACTACAGAAAAAGGGAAACTGCAGCAAAAGAAATTAGTAATGACAATTGACAAGAGAGCTTATTATGAAGAAGACCAAAGTATCATATAAGTCCAGAGACCTTTTTTCTCCACTGAACAATCATTGTTCCTGTCTGAGTGTCTTCCTCCAGAGTTTTGAAGTTGGCAAGCATGAAATCCCATTTAGGTCGGAATTCATCGTCCCAGAAGAAATCCCTAACGATATCCGGAGTTGCATCTTCAAACACAGTTCGGCTGCGATAAACAACAGGACCTGTCTGACAAACAACACAACCTTTCAGGCTAATAACACGGTTTAGTGGTTCTATATAGCAACAACCAGTTTCAAGATTCCATATAAATGCCACACACCACACAAAGGAGTAAATTCAGCAGTGCATCAAACCAATGATCTAAAAACAGGTCTCCAAATCAGATGTCATTCAATTTTCACTAAGAGTATTCATTTTCTCGAAAAAAAGAAAGCGTCTTGCGTCTACAACTCAATGACTTGGCTCGTTCCTTCAGTAACATGATTCAGATGTCACATAAGGAAACAGACACAAAGCAAGAGCTGAAATTTAAGATTTACCTCAGGCTCATGGCGCCAAGCTTGGTAGCTCATATTTGGAGTAGTCTTGTTCATCATGGATTGCCACTCCATAGTCGCATTCCCGACTTCAAGCAGCTGTAACAGATGCTCTAGATCATTCTCTGTCACAATTTCCTCCTCTCTCACCGTCGTGTTATCGCTACTTCTGCAAATCCATGATCCGATTTACTCAGATTTTAAACCATTAATGCAAAATCATTCCTTTTTGCCAATGTCATTAGTATCAAGAAGATGGATAAGCATACAATATACCTATTCCGGCTAAAATGGAAGTAAAGGTTCCGTTTTCGCACACATAACTTATATTTCTATCATTAAAAAAAAACTAACTTTGACTAACCCAAAACTTCTTTAATCAAAATGGAAATTCCCAACACTCGAATCTCAGCAATTGCTAGCAAAACAGAACAGATTGCAGAAAGAAAGAAAAAACAGAACAGATTCATTATGTTCTGTAATATACTGACCTGGAGACTAATCCTGTTTCTTCACTTTGAAGACTCTCCTCAACAAGCTCAGGCGTCTGCGACGAAGCTGAAGAGCCAGCCGCCGATTTGTCGAGCCTTGACCAGATGGTGCGGCAAACGGAGAAAGCAGAGAGAGCTGTGAAAGCAAGCCAGAGCCGTCGAGCGCCAAATCCAGGCGGCGCAGTCCATAGAAACCGGAGCTTAGAACGGAACCCTAGATAGATCAATCCGGTCCATCTTGGGCGCCAAGACCATCCGATCAATAGACCGATCATTACGGCGAGCCAAATTGGCACTGCGCATAGTATGATGTCGACGAATGTCTCTGTAAAAGAGGGGTTCTTCAGGAAATACATTAGATCAGAAAATGTCTCTTCCATGGCGGTTCTTAATATTGTTTTCTCTGGATTGAAAACTTCCTCCGATTTGAGAGATCTTCCCGAGAAAATGTCAGATTCCCGAAGGAAAATGGGATTCTTCTAAGATCGGAAAAAATTTGAACCACATGAACCAATATTTGATTCAAGAGAATCGAAGAAGAAGAAGAAGAAGAAGAAGAAGAGCAATTTCCTTTATTATTTTTTTATTTTTTTTAATTAAGTTTGGTGATTGAATTGATTTAATTAAAAAAATCTGATATTTGCTGTGTCGAAAAGACGTTGGCGGGTTACAAGATGTTAAGAACAGCAAACGTGAGATGACGTGGCGCTTTCGTTGACCGACAGATACATATCCCGCGCGTCGTGTTCACTAGAGAGAGGAATATACTGAAATCTCAATTATTTGTGTTAGGAAACAAGTTTTGTCAAACACTAACCGTGTATTAATGTGCAACAATAATGTCATCAGGATTTCAGGACCATCATTATTTTATTTGATTGAAGATTAGAAAATTCTAATTGGTGTTTGTAGATTTTTACATTTTCCAAGAGTAAATTTCTGAAAATGGAAAAGATTGAAAAAGAAGAATATCCTCGAACTTATAGATGAAGTTATAAAGTGAGAAGGTGAGATGCACGCGATAGTAACGAGCGTGGGGTGTTGAGGGAACAGAAGAAGATATAGTGGATAAGGAGAGATATGTTTCCGGAGAGATCCACGTGTGCTGCTGTTACGTTGGGGTTTTATTGCAGTGGTTGGGCCAATAGCTTTTTGCCATGAAATATTTCATCATCAGACGGTAAGTAATTTTAGGCCCATTTAGTTGATGTTTTTTTTTTTAACGACTGAATTTTATTAGATGGTAAATGGATGATACAAAGAGTCAACAAACCAAATAGGTGGTGCAGTAAAAAATTGATACATTATATTTAAATCATCAAATTGTTTTGCTAAAATATCAGCAGTGTAATTCTTTTTACGATTAACTTGATTCAACGAGTATTGGGGTAATTTTGATATCCATTACCTTATATCATGTAGAAAAACTCTAATTTTTAAAATTTCTTCAGATTTATTGATTACATGGATTAGCATGTAGCTATTTCTTTCAAATCAGACATGACGTAAAAAATCAAGTGTTCAAACCGATTGTATAGCATGAAAAACTCAAAGCCTCAGTTTGTAATGCAGAAAAAACTGGTCTCACATGTGCACATCCTGAACAATATGTGTATCTTCATAATTTCTAATAATCCAGCCTACTCCCTTATGCGTCATATCATTCCTGAAGCTGCTATCAAAATTATACTTAAACCAGCCCGAAGGAAGGGGTGGTTCCCATTGACTATTTCTCTGAGATAGATTCACGTTAACGTGCCTTGATAATGGAGTTTGTGCTGCAATCCATTCTTGAGTTGCCACTAGTACGCGATTTGCATCTTCCCAAGAGTGAACATTACGTTTTTGGAATATAAACTAATTTGTCGATTTTCAAATCATCCAGATTATCCAACACGGTAATAACCGGAACTTTTCTGGTAGTGATACATTCTCCAGCATGTTGAGAATCAAAGATAAATTTGTCTCAATGTCCGAGGGAGGAATAGTAAATTGTTGGATGCTTGAACACCACCAGACCGAGTGTGCATGAAAGCATTCAAACAACACATGATTTATTGTTTCCTCAGCAAGACAACATCTTTGACGAAGAGGATCGATACGTAGTTGTCGTGTTCGCAATCTTTCGTTGTTGGTAAGGCTCCTTAAATAGCGCTCCACATAAAATATTGGATCTTTGGGTATAGTTTTATCTTCCATAACTTTTGTTTAAATTCCAAAGATCCATGAGGAGTTTCGATTTGATCCTCAGGCGCAATAATATGTGTAGCCACCCAATAACCTGATTTAACTGAATATGCATAATCTTTTGTATAAGATCAGATAAACGTATATGAAAGTGCATAATGAGAAAGAGGTACCTGGTGTGCCAAAGCTGAATCCTCTTGATTTAAAACACCTTTTAATTTTGTCGTGTCCCATTACCTAGTCCCTGATTTAAATAAATCTGTAACACACAAATCTGGCAGACCATTAGTGTATTGTGTTTGCCGTGGTGGTAATGTTGGTAACCAATTTGATGATCAAACATTTGTTGATTTACCATCTCCAATTTGTACGCAACTGATGAGGACATCGATTCAGCTCAAGAAATTAAAGACAAGCTTCCTACCATGAGAGATCCACCAAGGACAAGATCCGGTACAAGAAGACTTCAAGAGGAGTTTAACAAAGCTGTAAGCACTTTAATGAATCAGCAAGAGCTTGAGGACATCACTGAGAAGCTAGACAAGCTCGCTATACATGAGGATAAAGACAAGCAGGACGCTAATACACATTCAAAGGAGATAGCATATGACGGTCCAAGCTTATACTATGATTCATATGCTCATGAATGGCCGGTTATATCAAAGAGCCAAGGAGTTTCCATTTTTACTATCTCGCCAACTTAGGCCTAAGGTATGTGTTTCATTTCATTTCCTTATGATTATTTGGGCTAATAAAACTTTGGTTTATTTCTGTCTAAGTCTATTTACATTTTATTAGAGTAAGGCATATGTTAGCCATTTATTTACATTTCTATCTTAGAGTAAGGCATTGTTGGCCGAATTATTTCAGTAGCATAGTCTATGTATTTTGTTTCAAAGACCCCTAGAAGGGCATAGCTGTTTGGACCAGTATATAAGGTCCCCTCTCACAGCAGTGTATTTTTAACCTAGATCAATAAAGCACAAGCATTCTGTCTTACAGAAAAACTCTTAGCCGTCAGCTAAAACCCTTTCTTGTTCTTTGTGTGTGATTCACTTAGAGCCTGAGAGTTGTCTTATCAGAGTGTAGATCCATAACACTTTGTGGCGACATCAATCCCCTGTTACTAAACATCATTCCACCCCTTGATCCCTTCTGAAAGAGTTCTCAAACCAGCAGAAAGGATTCCATCTCATTCCCCATCGATCCATCATTTGATCTTGCAGAAAGAGTTTTCAAACCAGCTGCTTGATTCCACAGATTCACCATCTCTGTAAGAACATACCCCCTTGTTCTTACATCATCTGGTATCAGAGCTTAGGCTCCAAGTCAGGTGAATCTATCCTTTTACATTTGCTTCAGTTTCTGTATTTTTATTTTCGTGTTCTTCATTTCCAGAAAATCAAAAAAAAAAAAAATCAGATCTAGTCTCTATTGCATTTTTGCGTGTTATCATTCATCATATCATTAGATCCATTAAGTTTTCTTGCATAAAAATCAAAAAAAAAAAAAAAAAAAAATCGTTTCTGTTCTTGTTTTAAGTTTCAGCCATTGTTGTTCTTCATAGCATTCATCATCAAAGAGATAAGCAATAGTCATTTAGATCCATTTTGTCATTCCCTTTCAAGCAAAACCGAGTTTTCCCTGGTCAACTCATTTGCTGGCTAGAAAACGTGTTTGTACTGATTAGGAAAGCTTATTTTGGGTTCTTCCATATCTGTTTCCATATTCATTGCTTAGTTGACCCTTCTCTAGTCCATTTTTGCGTCCCTATACATTGCATCCCTCAATTTTTCGTGTTCCTTGCATCCATATCTGCCCATTTGAATCATTAGGCCGATCATTTGCATTCATTTCAAAAAAAAAAAAAAAACAAAAATATAATTTTCATTTGCTCTTGCATCCATTGCATTCAGCTATTGTTGTGTGCTTGAATCATACTGTATTAGTGTCTGGTGTTTGGTTTTTGTTTTAAAAATCTTTATACCACACTTCTGCACTTGATCCTTTTGTTGTTTTTTTTTTTTTTTTTGTTTGAATACAGGGAGCACCATGGGAGAAGCTGCTGATCCAGCCGGCTTTACTCACATATTAGCAGGGATTCAGGCTAGTCTCACCCAACTGACCAACGCTCAGGCCAATCTAGGAGAGCGTCTGGCTCGTGTTGAGCAGCCACCACCACCACCAGCTCCTGCACCACGCAGAGCACCTATTCGCAATGTCCAGAGACAGAGAGGATATCTTGGAGAAGAGGAAGATGATGATGATATGCCAGACTTAGAGGATGATCCTCCACCCCATCAGAGACAACAAGTACCTCCAGATCCTGCTGGAAACTACAATCAAAGAGGACAATACCCCAGAGGCAGAAACAGAGAAGATGAATATGCCAGAGATGGAGGCAAAGATCTCAAACTCACTGCCCCTACATTTGCTGGGAAGATTAATCCAGATGCTTATTTGGATTGGGAGAGGAGAATGGAGTATATCTTTGAATACTACAAGTATTCTGATGCAAGAAAGGTGTCCCTTGCTGCTGCACAGCTCACTGAGAATGCATTGGCTTGGTGGGACAGAGATGTTTCAGAAAGAAGAAGGCATAGACATGATCAAATCTGCACTTGGAGAGACATGAGATACAATCTGAGGAAGAGATATGTACCTGCGCATTACCACAGGGACTTGCAGAGGAGATTTCGAAAGCTTTCTCAAGGAAACAAGTCTGTAGAGGAGTACTTTGAAGAATTTGAGACCCTCAAGAACAGATTGGAAGTAGAAGATACTCCAGAAACATTGATGGCTCAGTTTCTGGATGGACTTCAAGACAGAATTGCTAGAAAGGTAGAGAGACAGAGCTACCACGATTTGGAGGAGCTACTGCATCTAGCAATCCAAGCTGAACAGCATATCAAGAGGAAAACAGCCTCTACAAACAGAAGCAAGAGTACATGGATCCCACAAGCTCAGCGAAATCTAGACAAGGGAAAGTCTATTGAAGTGGATTCAAGGTTCAAGAAACCAGTACCAGAGACTTCTAAGGGATTCAAACCAGAACAAGGTAAGCCTCAAACTCAACAAAATACTAGAGCTCGTGACATTACCTGTTTTAAGTGTCAGGGAAAAGGGCATTATGCAAGAGATTGTCCAAACCAGAGAATCATGATTCTCAAGGACAATGGAGAGTATGAATCTCAGGATGAAATGGAGGAAGAACAAGAAGGCTCAGAGGACGATGTGATCAATTACCCTGAAGTAGGAGAGATCCTAGTTGTTAGAAGAGCCCTCAGCGCACTCTTTGATCCAGAAACTGTTCAAAGAGAGAACATCTTTCACTCCAGATGCACCATAAACTCCAAGGTATGTAGTTTAATCATTGATGGAGGTTCCTGCACTAACGTGGCAAGCAAGTATTTGGTTGAGAAACTAGGTTTGCAGAGGACAAAGCATCCCCATCCCTACAAGCTGAGATGGTTAAATGATGATACTGAGCTCAAGATAGCTGAGCAAGTTACTGTGCCATTCAGCATAGGCAAATACTCAGACAAAGTTGTATGTGACGTGGTTCCAATGCAAGCTGGACATTTGCTACTAGGGAGGCCTTGGCAATTTGACAAAGAAACATTGCATAATGGGCGAACTAATTACTACAGCTTCATTCATCACAGCCGCAAGCACAACTTAGCCCCTCTTGCTCCTCAAGAAGTACATGAGATGCAAAGAGCAATGGCTAAAGGATCAGAGGTAAGTAAGACTAACCTCTATGTTACTCCTACTACTGTTCTTAAATCTCTTAATTTAAAAGAAAAGGTGCTGCTAATGGTCTTTAAAGATGTATTGTTCTCAGGACAGGATGAGAAAGAACTTCCACCAGAAGTACTTAAGCTTTTAGATAGCTTTGTAGATGTCTTTCCAGAGGAGATTCCACCAGGTTTACCTCCTGTGAGAGGCATTGAGCATCAGATTGACTTGGTACCAGGCGCACCTCTTCCCAACAGAGCAGCATACAGAGTCAATCCAGAGGAAGCTAAAGAGCTAGAGAAACAAGTACAAGAACTCATGTCAAAGGGCTACATCAGAGAAAGCTTGAGTCCTTGTGCAGTTCCTGTTCTACTCGTGCCTAAGAAGGATGGATCATGGAGGATGTGTGTGGATTGTAGAGCAATCAACAACATCACCATCAAGTATAGGCATCCCATTCCCAGACTTGATGACATGCTGGATGAGTTAAATGGAGCAACAATCTTCTCTAAGATTGATCTGAGAAGCGGTTATCACCAAGTGAGGATGAAAGAAGGTGATGAATGGAAGACAGCGTTTAAGACTAAGAGAGGATTGTATGAATGGCTAGTCATGCCATTTGGACTTACAAACGCTCCCAGCACTTTCATGAGACTCATGAATCACATACTAAGGGCATACATCTGTAAGTTTGTAGTTGTCTATTTTGATGACATATTGATTTACAGTAACTGTTTAGATGATCATATGAAGCATTTAGAACAAGTCCTTGAAACGCTTCGGCTAGAGCATCTCTATGCTAACCTTAAGAAATGCACATTCTGCACTGAGCAAGTTGTATTTCTAGGATTTGTTGTGAGTTCTCAGGGATTAAAAGTTGATGAGGAGAAGATAAAAGCTATACAGGAATGGCCAACTCCATCAACTATTGGACATGTCAGAAGCTTCCATGGATTAGCAAGCTTCTATAGGAGATTTGTTAAAGACTTCAGCACTATTGCAGCCCCATTAACTTCAGTAATCAAGAAAAACGTGGCTTTTAAATGGGGTTCAGCACAAGAAGAAGCATTCAGCAAGCTCAAGGACAGCCTCACTCATGCACCTGTATTGGTACTTCCAAACTTTACTAAAACATTTGAAATAGAATGTGATGCATCAGGAACAGGTATTGGAGCTGTGCTTACTCAAGGTGGACGACCAGTAGCTTATTTCAGTGAGAAACTGAATGGAGCAGCCCTAAACTATCCCACCTATGACAAGGAGCTTTATGCTTTGGTAAGGTCTCTTGAAACTTGGCAACATTATTTGCTTTCAAAAGAGTTTGTTATTCATACAGATCATGAGACTCTCAAGCATCTAAGAGGCCAAACAACATTAAAGAGGAGACACGCCAGATGGTTAGAGTTTGTAGAAACTTTCCCATACATCATCAAATACAAGAAGGGAAAAGAAAACATAGTAGCTGATGCACTATCCAGGCGCTATACTCTTATTACCACCATGGAGTCTAAGGTAATGGGTTTTGAGCATATTAAGCTATTATATGAAACAGACCCAGATTTTGCAGATATATACAAAGAAAGCAACAAAGGAGCTTCAGGACCATTCTATCAGCATGATGGTTTCTTATTCAGAGACAAAAGATTATGCATTCCACAAGGATCCATGCGTGACTTGCTGCTAAGAGAATCACATGGAGGTGGCTTGATGGGTCACTTTGGCGTGGACAAGACCTTGAGTATCATAATGGAGCATTTCTTCTGGCCACATCTTAAAAGAGATGTAGAGCGATTCTGCTCCAAATGCATTGTTTGTCTCAAAGCCAAATCCAGGTTACATCCTCATGGTCTTTATATACCTTTGCCTATTCCTAACATGCCTTGGGTAGATGTTTCCATGGACTTTGTTTTAGGTTTGCCAAAGATCAGACACAAAGACTCCATCTTTGTAGTTGTTGATCGATTTTCTAAGATGGCACACTTCATTCCCTGTGCAAAGACCAATGATGCTACTCAAACAGCAGATCTATTCTTTAAGGAAGTGGTGCGTTTACATGGTTTACCTAGAACTATTGTGTCAGATAGGGATACAAAGTTCCTTAGTCACTTCTGGAAAACACTTTGGAGGAAGCTAGGAACTAAGCTGCTCTTCTCCACTACATGTCATCCTCAAACAGATGGGCAAACTGAAGTTGTGAACAGAACCCTATCCACCCTTTTGAGGGCCACCATCGGTAACAATTTAAAGAATTGGCTTGATTGTTTACCTTTTATTGAGTTTGCTTATAACCGAGTTCCCCACTCTGCTACTAAGCTTTCACCTTTTGAGATTGTCTATGGTTTTAAGCCTCTTACCCCACTGGATCTCTCACCATTGCCTCCACACGAGCATACAAGTCAAGATGGAGAAAGTAAAGCAGATTATGTCAAGAAACTGCACCTCAAAGCTAAGGAGAACATAGAGAAGAAAACCATCCAGTACAAGAAGCAGGCGGATAAAGGGAGGAAGGAAGTTAACTTTGAACCCGGAGATTGGGTCTGGCTACACATGAGACATGAGAGGTTCCCTAACCAGAGGAAATCAAAGCTTTCACCAAGAGGAGATGGACCATTCAAAGTCCTGGAGCGCATCAACAGCAATGCCTACAAACTAGAGCTTCCAGGTGAGTTTAACATCTCATCCACGTTTAATGTTTCTGATCTTGCTCCTTTTGATGCAGATGAATCAGTTCTGAGGTCAGAACCTTCTCAAGAGGGTGGGAATGATGAGGACATCGATTCAGCTCAAGACATTAAAGACAAGCTTCCTACCATGAGAGATCCACCAAGGACAAGATCCGGTACAAGAAGACTTCAAGAGGAGTTTAACAAAGCTGTAAGCACTTTAATGAATCAGCAAGAGCTTGAGGACATCACTGAGAAGCTGGACAAGCTCGCTATACATGAGGATAAAGACAAGCAGGACGCTAATACACATTCAAAGGAGATAGCATATGACGGTCCAAGCTTATACTATGATTCATATGCTCATGAATGGCCGGTTATATCAAAGAGCCAAGGAGTTTCCATTTTTACTATCTCGCCAACTTAAGCCTAAGGTATGTGTTTCATTTCATTTCCTTATGATTATTTGGGCTAATAAAACTTTGGTTTATTTCTGTCTAAGTCTATTTACATTTTATTAGAGTAAGGCATATGTTAGCCATTTATTTACATTTCTATCTTAGAGTAAGGCATTGTTGGCCGAATCATTTCAGTAGCATAGTCTATGTATTTTGTTTCAAAGACCCCTAGAAGGGCATAGCTGTTTGGACCAGTATATAAGGTCCCCTCTCACAGCAGTGTATTTTTAACCTAGATCAATAAAGCACAAGCATTCTGTCTTACAGAAAAACTCTTAGCCGTCAGCTAAAACCCTTTCTTGTTCTTTGTGTGTGAATCACTTAGGGCCTGAAAGTTGTCTTATCAAAGTGTAGATCCATAACACTTTGTGGAGACATCAATCCCCTGTTCTTAGACACCATTCCATCCCTTGATCCCTTCTGAAAGAGTTCTCAAACCAGCAGAAAAGATTCCATCTCATTCCCCCATCGATCCATCATTTGATCTTGCAGAAAGAGTTTTCAAACCAGCTGCTTGATTTCACAGATTCACTATCTCTGTAAGAACATACCCCTTTGTTCTTACATCAGCAACCCATTTTAAAGCAGGTCTTTACCTGCTTGTATCGAACTCCACCCGTATGAACGTTGCCCACCACACTTCGACTCTAAGAATGTCGAAGAGTTATAATATCGTTCCTTATATAGTCTTGCCAGTAATGAGTTTGGATTGATTAGGATTCGCCATGCTTGTTTAGCTAACAAGGCTCGGTTAAACTTATATAAATCTCTGAATCCCAAACCTCCTTCTTTCTTTGGAAGTAACAAACGTTTCCAAGAAATCCAAGGAATCTTCCTCTTCCCTTAGTCTTTGCCCCACCAAAATTTTGCTAATAGTTCATTAATCTCGTCGGTAATTGTTTTTGGGATAATGAAACAATTTATTGAATAATTCGATTTGGCTTGTACCACCGATTTAATCAATACTTCCTTACCCGCTAAAGAGAGAAACTGATTATACCATCCCGTCAGTTGGTTTTTTATGCGATCCTCAACAAACTGAAACATTTATGTTTTCTCTTCCAAATTGTTCCGGTAGACCGAGATATTTACCTCCCTTACCAATATTATTGATGCCCAAAATATGTTGGAAATGTCTTCGATTATAGTCAGGATCTTCATAGCAAAGACCATTGATGATTTCTCATAATTTTCTTTATGTCCCGAGATATCTTCATAATCCTTCAAAATCTTTTCCATCCTTTGACAATCTTCTTTATTTGCTCGACAAAAGAATATATAATCATCCGCAAATAATAAATGTGTAACATATGGACATGATCTTGCGAGTTTCATACCTTGAAACTGCCTCTGCTGTTCTGCTTTATCTAGCATTTGACTTAACACCTCTGCACAAAGTAGAAAAAGATAAGGTGAAAGAGGGTCCCCTTGACGTATTCCTCTGGATGGTTGAATATGCCCATACGATGATCCATTCACTAGCACCGAGTATGTAACTGACCTGACACAAGCCATTATCCAAGTTACCCAGATATCACTAAACCCCATTCTTCGCATCACATGTTCCAAGAAAATCCATTCCACCCGATCATAAGCTTTGTGTATGTATGTTTTTATTGCCAAATATTTTTCTGAACAATCTTTTTTAGACTTTAGTGCATGAAGCAGTTCATGAGTAACTAAAATGTTGTCTGATATATTACGTCCAAGAAAAAAGCAGCTTGAGATTCATAGATTATTGTACCCATGAAATTCTTTAACCGAAGACATAAATTTTTAGAAATGATTTTGTAACTTACAGTGCACAGACTTATCGGTCGATAATCGCTCATTTTTGTTGCCTCGGTTATTTTTGGAAGTAAACAAATTTGAGTATGGTTGGTGCCTGCTTCCAATTCGTTATCTGTGAAAAACTTTATGACCATTTGAACCACGTCCGGTTCAATATCTTGCCAAAATTTCTTGTAAAAAGCGGTTGTAAACCCATCAGTACCAGGAGCTCTATCAAAACCAATCATGAAGACTGCATTTTTTATTTTCTCATCTGTCACCGGGCTTTTAAGTTTCTCATTCATTTCTCTTGTAACCTTACGTTTCACATCTGGGAAAACATCCTCTAACATAGCTATATTTGAAGATGCAAACATTGTTTCAAAATATTCCTCTGCAATCTTGGCCATAGCTTGATTTTTAGTATGAATAACCCCATTTTTATCTTTAATCATCTTCATGTAGTTTCTTGCTTTGCGTGCTTTGGTGAGACCATGGTAGAAACCTGTGTTTCAATCTCCTAAATCCAACCATGTATTTCTGCTTTTCAGTTTCCAAAATTTTTCTTCTTCGCAATACGCCTTGCTCAACTCTTTTCAAAGCTGATGAATGATGGGGTCTAAATAGTCGTCTGAAATTGGAAGATTTCTTTGAGGACTCGTCGAACTTTGAATTTGTAGGACCTTAAGCTGCAAGTACACAGCGTGTGTTGTAGTACTTAGGGTATCGAACCACAGGGAGGAGGTCAACTGGAAAACAGAGAATCAAGGCAACCAAAGACGCATGGAATTGGGGTTTTGGGGTAAGTGTCACGATTTTTGCAGAAAAGAAAGAAGGGAGAGTAACGTCTTATATAGAGGAGAGTGTCAACCAATTCTATAACCAACGGGGAAAGGAAAATCAACTTAAGTGCTTGTAAAAAAAGAAATCAGGTAAGCAGTGCAGAAAAAAATAAATATTGAAGTGCGTAAATCTCGATTTGTAAAGCAGATGGGGGAAACACGTTGGGAATCTTCTCGGGAAATCTATGGGGTTCTAACTAGTAATCAAACTCACAAAAGTTCATACAAACGAGACTAGGCGATTTTCCCTAAATTGGAATCACTGGTTTTAACGGCCTAAACTCTAACAAGCAAGATCGATCTATGTTATGCAAAATTCACAGGTATACTATTGTATCTTGCGTCCTAGGAAAACACGCAGTAATGATCGGGACAATAAACGTTCACGGCTTCTCCTTAGGTATGTATAAGCATCCCAGAAGCGTTGCGCTCCACCAAACTAGGTTCGGATCTATAATTCAGCAGGTTAATGGTTTTCGAGATCCTAAAATCAGACATCTAGTTCATGACGCTAGATTCATGCAATAAGAACAAGTTTGATAATAAAAAAAACCATAATCTACGGTCTAAACGATCGGTTCTAGAACAGTTAATGAAATTCCCCATAGATCCCCTTAAAGAACACCCAACGAAAATAAACTACTCAGACATGAAAGAAGGAGTAGAAAACGTGATAGATGAATGCATACTTGTATAGATCAATAAAAAATACCAAAGGTTCCAGCAGAAATCGATCTCCCTCGAAGAACAAAGATGGAGATCGAGAGAGAGCGAGATCCGCGGCCGTCGGAACCAAAACAATGAAACGTGAAAAGAAAACTTTGAACTCTCTAAAAGAAACCCTAAACATCGAGTATATATAGGTCTTCAAGTCCTCTTGGGCGTCAATTAGATCTTGGTGTGCATAAGACGGCTGCGGGTTTAAGTTGGGCTTCAAATGGGCTTGGGAACCATCAAGTGGCTGGCCGGCCGAGCGACTAGTCAAGGCGCGGCCACTGGTCGTCTGGTCAGGCTGTGGCACGGCCAGCTTGGTCTTCCAGGTGCTTGCCGGACCTTCTTGCTTCCTTCATAACTTGAGATCCAACCGTGAGATTGTTCTCAAACTACTTCGAGGTGAAAGACAGTTGATTAGGCTACCTTGTCTCCAAATATGAGCTTGATCTTGTGGTGGGAAGGCCTTCGTCTGATGTTGAACTTATGTCATCGAGCACTGTTTCCGGAAATATCCATTTTGCTCCAAAATATGCGTCTTTTGCAAAGATTACCTGAAAAGAGTCTTGAACAACCAAATACTCGAAATCTAGTGTTTATGCATTAAAACCTTAGTGAAATGCTTATTAAAGCACTCACTTATGATAATAAAAATAGGTAAAATATGCATGTTATCAATGAACCGTTTATGTAGGCACGGTGGGATACCGCATTGCTGCATCAATATGATGTCTTATTATTTGGATTTGTTCTTCTGAGTTGTATTTGTGTTGTCTTTTCCATTTTGCCATTTCTCTACGATACTCCATCAATTTTGCCGAAATATTTTGACTAAACGGGTTTCTTGACCATGATCTTCGAACTGTATCAGCAAAATCTTCCTTTACAAATAACCTACGATCATAGCGAAATTGTCATCTCTTGATTTCTGGTTCATACTCAATATTTACTAACATCGGTCTATGATCAGATTCTGCCAGTTCTAAAAACTCCGTCTGTGATGCCGGATGTAGTATTTTCCATTCTGAATTTACAAAAACTCTATCTAAGCAACACTCAATAGTGTCTTACGTCTTTTACCAACCTTGCTAAAAGGATTGCCTTGATATTGCAGAAGTCTGTGTTGATGTTTATACGTTGAAAATTTGTCGGTTCTATATCTATAAAGATGAAAAAGTTTTTTACTATTATATAAAATTAGAAAATTTACCCGCACGTCAACGCGCAGATAATTATTTTTTAATAAACATATTTTAAACTATTTAATACATTTGTATTTATAAAGTAAATAGAATATCATTTGTGATATTTTGAGACATTCAAATATGATTTACGTGTTTTTATTTCATTATAATTTGGACTTTTGATGGTCTTTATAATTTAGTTGAACTTTTGATGGTTTTTCTTTTTTTGTGTTTTTTTTAATATTGGAGTTTCTTGTTCCATATCATTAAGATTGTCTTCTTCCATAGTTGTTAAATTATTTTTCTGTCTTGATCTTTTTGTCTTTATTTTTTAATTTTTTGAGGAAAATTATTTATACATTCTGCATTCTTATCTTCATATTTTTTTCTTCTTTGATAGATTAACTGCAATGATATCCTTTTCAACATCTTCTTTGTCATGTTGTATACTTTTTGTCAATAACTACTATATTAAAATGATTAATAATTTTATTTAATTTATAATTTATCATTTATAATGTATTAAATGGAATACTATGTTTTTTATATATATTTACTAGACTTTTTAAATATTTATTGAATTTTAATTGATACCTATAATTCTTAATCCAACCAAAGTAGATTTGAAATTAAGTGATGCTATCTCAGATGATCGTTTATTGGATTGTCATTGATACATATGATCGTTTTTCTATGTTTCTTGTTGTTGTCTTTTGTCAATGCCCACAACTACTTTTATAAATACCAAGATTCGCAAAAGTTAACTACTAAAGATTACAATGGTTAAGCGAGTTGCAATGGTTGATCACCAAAAGTTGCAGTGATTGATCATCAAAAGTTATAATAGTTAATCAAATTAACCATAAACCTAACAATAATTCATTCAAACAATTGCAAATGTTCATCAAGCAGTTGAAATGGTTCATTTGAAACATTTGCAAAGATCCACTTAAATATGATACATTCCACTCATTTTATTTTCATTATTTGACATAGATTGATATTAAAATTAATCATCTACACTTTGTATTATAAAACTATTTTTTGAATCCCGACAGTAGCAATACGTGATCAAAGTAGATGCAACTGTTAAATTTAAAGTTCTAACCATTTTAATCAATTATTTATTCTAAAACCTGACGATGCACATAAAAAGATTAGTTAAAAATAAATATTAAAAAATGTTAGTAATAGTAATAGTATCACTGTGAGAAAAAGTTATTCATCAAATGCCGACGTATCAAAGAAAAATAAAACAATGCATACATGATTTATTTGGGAAATGAAAAACGGATGCAAAATCAACAAGGCGAACAACAAAAATTTCGCTTCATTCGCATTAAGGCTCCATATTTTTCATAGGAGGCCAAATAACTACTAATAACTACTAATTTTATCTTTACCTGTTGAAATTATTTGTAATATTAAAAACATTAATAATTATTGATTATATAATAAATGTAAAATTACCTTTTAATTTGTCTTCTTGCATAAGTTCGCAATATTTTCTCTTTCTTAAATCTCTTATACCAAAAATTTTTTTTTGTTAAAATAACTATATTAAATTTAAAATTTGGATTCAAATTAGTGATTAAAGCAAATTTTAACAAACCATTAGAGAAGAGCGCATTATAATTTTGTCTACCAATTGCTTCAGATCTTTCAAGGTCCATTAGCATATTTACAGATTTTGAAGTGCCATTACTAATAAGTTTAACATTATTTTTTTGATATAAAGATTATAGTACATCATTACAATTATTAATATAAAGTTAAAGAAAAAATTGTATAACAACCTGCATCATTTACCTTGTTCGTTAAAAAATTATGTCATTGATACATTTTATTTTCATTATCTGACATATCATCTTCACTTAGCATTATAAAATTATTCGTTTTAGTTTTTTGAAGTTTTGGCATTATCTGCAATACATAATCAAAATAGCTTAAATTGTCAAATTTAAATTTTGACAATTTTAATTAATTTTTTATTCAAAAACATTAGAAGGAAGTTACGAACATTGATAAAACAAAATTCTAAAAAAATAAATAAGAAGAAAAGTAAACAGATGTGGTATTATATACATTTTTACTGTGAAAAGTCACAATGATTGGTGATTTAATTTTTTAAAGAGTTGTTTCTCTTCATTTCAATCTCATGACGAAGAATCACAATGGCTCACAAGAGTTGCAGCGTTTCGAGATTGTGTATGTTCGGTAAATAAAAAAATCTAATCTTCACCGTTCAATCCTAAAATAAAGAATATTAACCGTTACATTAAAGTTTTTTTTTACAAAAAATGATGATATCAGCAAACGCATCCTATCTGTTAGATTTTCAAATCAAAACTAATCAGAGCAAATACAACCGCTAGATTTAGTTTTTTTCCTATAAAAATGCTGACATAAGCAGTTCTCAAAAATCAATTTTTTATTTTTCATTATTTGACATATCATTTTCACTTTGCATTATCAAACTATTTGTTTTAGTTTTTTGAAGTCATGGTATTATCTCCAATATTTAATCAAAATAGTTTAAATTGTCAAATTTAAGTGATGACCATTTTAATTATTTATTTATTCCAAAGTATTAGAAACAAGTTACCAACATTGATCAAAAAAAGTTTTTAAGAAAATAAACAAGAAAAAAAGTAAACAGGTTTGGTAATATATAGATATTTACTGTAAAAAATCACAATGATTGGTGATTTGCCTTTTTAAAGAATTGTTTCTATTCATTGTCATCTTATAACGAAGAATCACAATGACTCACAAGAGTTGCAGCGTTTCAAGTGTGAGTATGTTCGGTAAATAAAACAAATTTAATATTCATCGTTCAATCCTAAAACAAAAAATATTAACCGTTAGATTGAAGTTTTTTTTACTACAACAAATGATGATGTCAGCAAACGCATCATAATCTTTAGATTTTCAAATCAGAACAAATACAACCATTTTATTTTTTTTTCTTATAAAAAATGCCGACATCAGCTAAAAATCATTTTGCCTCTTCTTCTTCAGATGCCAATGAAACAAAGTAACTATTTGAAACTTTCACCAATCATTAAATGAAAATTAAAATCTAAATGAAAACTTTCATCATTGAACTTCCACATAAAAATTGAAAAAATTGAAATGAAAAAATAAATGAATTTAGCGTTAATAATTGTTCATCTATTACCTCAACGATTTTCACCCTTGGTAAAAAAAAATCATTGGTTTTGTGATTTTTTTTTTTAGTTTCAATCAAAATCTCTAATAATTTACCATTTTATAATTTATTAAATATAGTGTTATTGATACTTTTAATTAATGGTAGTATTTAAATCATTCTCCCAAAATAATACTTAGTGATTAGAAAAAGACACAACGACCTAAATTTGATATACCATTTTAAGTTGTGCTTACTTCGCATTACACTAAATATTTTATATATGTGTATAATAAATATTGCTGTAAAAAATGTATATAATAAATATTATAAATTTTTATTGATTACTCCATACTTAATTGTTATTGATTACTCTTTACTTAATATTAAAAAATGTATATAATAAAGAATACTGCAATTTTTATTGATTACTCCAAAATTTTAATAAATTTGTATAAATGACTAGTCCAATAACTTTGGATTTTGAATAAATTTTTCAAATGGTAGATTTAATAAGAGAAGATTTAGAAAAAAAAAATGAAATCCTCTCAAACCATTGATCTAATATGCCCCTATTAATTGTTAACAAAATCATACACAACTATCTATGAAGTGTCAACAAAATCCTCCAAAAATCTGGTTTCTCATAGTACCTTAAAGGCTTCAGTTTTTTTCATTGAAGTCTCCATCTTTTATGGTTCTGCGTGGCAATGTACAAAACATTTTGTACAAGACATGCACCCACGTCATCAACTAACGCATAGAGAATCGAGAATTGCGATCAGAATCGAGTGGGAATAGGGTTTATACAAAATCCACCATCTATGATTCATGATCCTATGCAAATTGATAAAGATCAAATTTCCTTAGATCCTACACTAACACTTCTAATCAATTGTGTTCATATATCACTACAAATGTCCATGACAGCACAAGGAAAATAAAGGAAAGAAGAATCTCAGAGACGAGAAAGAATCACGAACCGAACCTTTGGGCTCTGCGAAACTAATGGGTTTTAGACTCCAACTCTCAAAATCTCCTACTGCCGGCTCTGCGAAACTAATGGGTTTTCATTGAAGTCTCCGTCTTTTATGGCTCTGCGTGGCAATGTACAAAACATCTTGTACAAGACATGCACCCACGTCATCAACTAACACAGAGAGAATCGAAAATTGCAATCAGAATCGAGTGGGAATAAGGTTTGTACAAAATTCTCCATCCATAATTCATGATCCTATGTAAATTAATAAAGATAAATTTCCTTAGATCCTACGCTAACACTTATAATCAATTGCGTTTATATATCACTACAAATGTCCATGACAGCACAAGCAAAATAAAGGAAAGAAGAATCTCAGAGACGAAAAAGAATCACGGACCGAACCTTTGGGCTCTGCGAAACTAATGGGTTTTAGACTTGAACTCTCAAAATCTCCTACCGCCGGCCAATTTTGAAGAACAGATTTGCAAACGAACGCAGAGAGAATCAGGAATGGCTATCAGAATCGGGAATGGCGATCTAGGGTTTATGAAGATTTGGGGGTGTACTATATATCTCAGCGGCTTCAAAAAGTGAGAGTAAAATATGGGATCTTACACTTGATTTATGTCGTTAAGAGTCGTCGTTGAGGGGAATAAAACGAAGCATCGATGATTAGAGATAATATTTCGATTGTTTTCTCTTGCGGGGAAACCATCTCTATTACCCCAAAGATCCAGAAATGTGAAACTTTAACTAAAATCATAATTTTCGTGTTGTAAGCAAAACATTTTTTTACTTGCGTTTACAATTTAAATAATTTAATAAAAAAACAAAAGTACTATGGTGATATCTACTATATTTTAAAAGAGAAACATTGGAGGTCATACCACAATTTTTCTTAGATCAAAATAGCTTAAATTGTCAAATTTAAGTTCTGATAATTTTAATCAATTATTTATTCAAAAGCATTAGAAGTAAGTAATCAAAAAAATTATAAAAAATTAAACAAGAAGAAAAGTAAACAGGTTTGGTAATACTATATACATTTTTACTTTGAAAAGTCACAATGATTGATGATTTGACTTTTTAAAGAGTTGCTTTTCTTCATTTCCATCTCATGACGAAGAATCACAATGGCTCACAAGAGTTACAACGTTTCAAGTGTGTGTTTTTCGGTAAATAAAACAAATCTAATTTTCACCGTTCAATCATAAAATAAAGAATATTAACTGTTAGATTGAATTTTCTTTTTACTACAAAAATGATGATGTCAGCAAACTCATCCTATCTGTTATATTTTCAAATCAAAAATAATCAGAACAAATACAATCGCTAGATTTGGGTTTTTTTCCTATAAAAAAAATGCTAACATAAGCAGTTCTCAAAAATCAATTTTCTATTTTTCATTATTTGACATATCATCTTCACTTCGCATTATAAAACTATTCGTTTTAGTTTTTTGAAGTTATGGCATCATCTGCGATACTTAATAAAAATAGCTTAAATTGATGATGTCAGCAATTTTCAAATCAAAAATAATCAGAACAAATACAATCGCTAGATTTGGGTTTTTTCGTATAAAAAATGCTAACATAAGCAGTTCTCAAAAATCAATTTTCTATTTTTCATTATTTGACATATTATCTTCACTTCGCATTATAAAACTATACGTTTTAGTTTTTTTAAAGTTATGACATTATCTGCGATACTTAATAAAAATAGCTTAAATTGTCAAATTTAAGTACTGACCATTTTGATCAATTATTTATTCAAAAGCATTAGAAACAAGTTACCAACATTGATCAAGAAAATTTTCTAAAAAAATAAACAAGAAGAAAAGTAAACATGTTTAGTAATATATAGATTTTTACTCTGAATAATCTCACGGTTTGGTGATTGGACTTTTTAAAAAGTTGTTTCTCTTTATTGTCATCTTATGACGAAGAATCACAATGACTTACAAGAGTTGCAACGTTTCAAGTGTATGTCTGTTCGGTAAATAAAACAAATCTAATTTTTATCGTTCAATCCTAAAATAAAGAATATTAACTGTTAGATTGAAGTTTCTTTTTACTACAAAAAATGATGATGTCAGCAAACTCATCATATATGTTAGATTTTCAAATCAAAACTAATCAGAACAAATACAACCAGTATATTTAGTTTTTTTCTACAAAAAAATGTTGACATCAGCAGTTCCCAAAAATTATTTTGTTATTATATATATATTGAGCGCATTTATAAATATAACATTGTAAAATATGTTTTTGTTAATTTTGATGTCATATGTATCATTAATATAATAATATAAATTTTTATTATTAATTATTTTGTCGTATAATTTCATTCATTCATTATAAAAACTATAAAAAAAAATTATTACATATGTGCAATAATATGTTGAAGATACTTAAACAAACAAGTGAATTGTACCTTACTTGTAAACGGATTACTAAACTTATTACATTTATTGGTAGTAATCAATCTTCTTATGCGAAATTTGTGTTTGGTTTTATTTTTTCATCGAGATTTCTAGTCGTACATCGTATTACTAAACCCATTTTTTCCGTGAAAAGTTTTGTATAGTAGACAAACTGATACCAATCATTTCGTATTAGAATCATTTTGACATATCGTTACTTTCTTTTCGTCTCGATTTGATCCCAAAAATTGTATATTCCTTCCAATAATTGGATCTTCAATAACTTAATCTCGGTGAAGGACACAATGAAGCCACATATGTTGCATCTCCATCTATTGAATATCTCGTTGGACATTTTACCCATATACTTCTCTTTCACAATCTTCTTTTGGTGTTACTTATGATATTACAAAAAAGAAACTTATACGTTTACTTATTTGTACTTCGCAGGGATCATAAACTCATTAATGAGTTTTGCGTGAATGTACTCGTAGCTCCTCCTGGAGTGGAACTTGCAAGCTCAACATTGTCCACAATGGAAAAGAAACTTATACGTTCAACATTGGCTGTGGTGCATGCCTATCTTTCCGGGATTCCGCCTAGATATTTCTTTGAGTCTCATTTGGTAATATGGTCTATTTGTTTTATATGCACAATTTCACATAAAAATCTTAAAGACAGCGCCTGGTTTTTTGCTTATGTGTTTTCAACGTCTTTTAAATATATCATATGGCGTTGACACTGAAACTTTTAAGGTATGTTTACTTACTTGTGGATTGAACATGTTTAAATATATCAATATTATTGTACTAGATATGATAATTTATGTTTGCTTGTGGATTGAACAGGTTTGCATAAAATACTGAAACTCTTTAGTTAATGAGCTGGCTAATGCAACTGAACTTAATCAGGTAAGTTGTGTATTTGTATCTATTAAACTTTTCTTTATTTGGTTTGGTTAATAAGCTTGACATTTGATTTGCAGTTGTTCCATAGTACTAACTTTTATGATGTCCAACTTTTCAACATGTACGCCATGTTGATTGGGCACATGAGGGTAAAATCTGATTTTTTTAGTTTTATATTTAGTTTGTTTATGCAATAATAATGTTTGATGCTCTATTTCAGGTTATCGGCGCTCAATATTCCGATAAAAGTTCTGAATTTAACTTGAACCTGGCAGTGTTTCTTACCACATTTTTAAGGTAATTTTACCCTTTGTTGATTTATTTTTGGGATATATATGGTCTATTTTTTTATATGCACAATTTCACATAAAAATCTTAAAGACAGCGCCTGGTTTTTTGCTTATGGGTTTTCAACGTCTTTTAAATATATCATATGGCGTTGACACTGAAGCTTTTAAGGTATGTTTACTTACTTGTGGATTGAACAGGTTTAAATATATCCATATTATTGTACTAGATATGATAATTTATGTTTGCTTGTGGATTGAACAGGTTTGCATAGAATACTGGAACTCTTTAGTTAATGAGCTGGCTAATGCAACTGAACTTAATCAGGTAAGTTGTGTATTTGTATCTATTAAACTTTCCTTTATTTGGTTTGGTTAATAAGCTTGACATTTGATTTGCAGTTGTTCCATAGTACTAACTTTTATGATGTCCAGATTTTCAACATGTACGCCATGTTGACTGGGCACATGAGGGTAAAATCTGATTTTTTTATTTTTATATTTAGTTTGTTTATGCAATAATAATGTTTGATGCTCTATTTCAGGTTATTGGCGCTCAATATTCCGATAAAAGATCTGAATTTAACTTGAACCTGGCAGTGTTTCTTACCACATTTTTTAAGGTAATTTTACCCTTTGTTGATTTATTTTTGGGATATATATGGTCTATTTGTTTTATATGCACAATTTCACATAAAAAACTTAAAGACAGCGCCTGGTTTTTTGCTTATGGGTTTTCAACGTCTTTTAAATATATCATATGGCGTTGACACTGAAGCTTTTAAGATATGTTTACTTACTTGTGGATTGAACAGATTGAACAGGTTTAAATATATCAATATTATTGTACTAGATATGATAATTTATGTTTGCTTGTGGATTGAACAAGTTTGCATAGAATACTGGAACTCTTTAGTTAATGAGCTGGCTAATGCAACTGAACTTAATCAGGTAAGTTGTGTATTTGTATCTATTAAACTTTCCTTTATTTGGTTTGGTTAGTAAGCTTGACATTTGATTTGTAGTTGTTCCATAGTACTAATGAATGGCGTGCTATCTATTCTAAGTATACTTGCAAATTAAGAGAGTTGATGATTAACCTCATGGCGAAGCCTGAAGAAATGCTTTTTCCGAAGATAAAAATGGGAACAAAGTCCGTGACACTATGAAGGACAATGATCTTCTTGTCCAGTATGAGGTACCAATTCTTGTCCAGTTTATATTGCTCTTCTTCAGCTATGTTAGATATATACGAGCAGTGAATTCAGAGAAATTATGTTTATCCTATTTTTGCTTCATTTATTGTTGTTGCAGACAATTCGGGATACATTAAGAAAGCTCTTATATCTTGACCTTGGTGACACCGTGTGCCAGGTATGGTGTGATTATGATGATACATGAGTTTTGTTGGTACACGTGTAAGTTCTGATTGTCCGTTTAATAGATGTTGAGTAAGCTAAAGAGGCATGTAACTGGAGAGGAATCAGAATTGAACAGTTTGTGCTTGGCTATTGGGTCTATTCCGGGATGCATGCCAACATATGAGGTAAAAAAATCGTTGTTTAGTTAAGGGAGAAAGAGAATCTATGTGAGGAAGATAACAGAGAAATGTGCAGTCTATATAACGAGAAGAAGCGCAACGGAAGAAAGAATGTCTTTTGAAATGAATTTTTTCCTCACTTTCTCACCCCCTTCTCTCTCTCTCTCTCTCTCTCTCTCAAGATTAAACAAAATAATTTTAACAAAATAACCATCAAATATAATGTACATGCCAAGAACAATAACATATGTAGTCCTATCACCGACTTCTTCATTCTGTGCGGCTCAACTCAATCATCGAAGGCAGTCAACACAGAAAGAAAACAAATATATATCAGAAAAAGAATAATGGGACGATATATATATCAGCCACTCTAGAAAGCTTAGACAAACTGCATGATGAAATCTACTACCTTAAAAATCAGAGGCTCCAAAGTTTTATCAATCTTTTTTTTTCTTTTTCGCTTGGCCATGTAAGACCTGTACGTCTCTGTGACCTTCTTCTCTAAAAGTAACACACAAGGGGGAGTATTTTGAAAGCTGATCTGTACACTTGATCCAGGTCATTCAAGATCATCTACTGGTTCTTTCAGTTCTGATGACAGATACATTAGCAGATACCATTTGAGAAATCCCAGACTTAAAAATTGTATCCACGATGATATATCTACTTATAGACTATGTTACCTTCACGGTATATGTAAGTGGCGCACTTCCTGCCTGCGCTGGTCTCTGGAATTCTTGTTATTATCTCTGAGTATATGCAGGAGTTTAAAGTACCAACAGATCTAATACATCACAAACACCACCTCATTACTCAGTAAATTTACATATACTACCGCAATTCTGAAAGAAAGACGTGTTTTAAACAGATGGGAACAGGAGAATCGAGAGTGGTCTCATCTCTCTTAGACCAATCTGCATTTTAACTTAGCTTAGTGTTATTGCCCAGGGAGGTATTTCAAATTCTCCTGCGAAAAAACAAAAGAAATGGTTACAGAGCCGACTAAGCATTAAAATAAATGAAGTACAAGATCCTTCATTTTCCTTACATTAGTATTATTGATCATTGTTGATTACTGATATATCATGGTTTTTACCCATTTTTAGACCATGATATAAGTGTTTTTATAGAGTCTTTTGGCTATTTTCGAGTCTATATAGAGTCTTTACAGGTTGAGGTACAATTGGAGACAAATTGGAGATTTGGATACATTTTGGAGCTTAATGGAATGAAGTCACGAAGTGATGAAGTCAAGACTGGAATTACACGCAAGGTGTCGATCGACACCATGTAGTGTCGATCGACACCAGGTTTTCCAATTTCCAGAATCGAGAAGTTTCCAGTTTTTGAAGAAAAGGAAATCTCCAAGACTTTTCCTAATCTTAAAAGGAATTGAAGACTCGTACCTAGGCCTATAAATATAGTTTTTCAGCCATTGTTTAGGCATAATCTCATACTTTAAGAATCATAGAAGTTTAGGTTTTTGGAGAGAAGAATTTGTCTCCTTAGAGCAAATTTGGAACTCCCTTTATTTATTCTATTGATTTCTTTTATGCTTTCTATTCAAGTTATGATTTCTGTTTCATTGATCATGTCTGAGTAGTTTGCTTGTTAGGTTTAGGGTTTTTCAAAGGTGATTAATGAATTGTTAGGTCGAATTAAATTGTTAGGATAAAATCATTAGAGTTCTTCATCTGGATTTGTGTTTAATGCTTATTCTAGCTTCGCGACCTAGAATCTGATCTTAGGTTAATTAATAGATGCGAGAGTATTATTGATTGCATGAACTAATGTTAGATGAGCAAAATACTTATTCGCAAAGAGATTTGGTTTAGGGTTTTGTGAACAATTGAACCTGAACTTTAATGCTTGTCTGAATTGATAGGATTTGCAAAGAGATTTGGAATTCTAGGGTTTAGACATAGAAAGTCTTCGCAGCGAGAGTTGGTTGATTTTATTGTTGTGCTTTGAGTTCGAGAACGGATCTTCATTATTCCTAACATTCTGTCTAGACCTGCAATTTGGATCACCGGAGAATTTCCCTGAACCTAGCGTTTCGTCTCCTGAATCTAAATCGTTTAATTGCTTTCTGTCTTTTAATTCCATATTGTTTCTTAGCTTAATTCGAAATTAGAAAACTGTTGTGTGACTATCCCTTCTCTGTGGATTCGATCACTAAGTACTACAACTGATCTCTTAATTTGAGAAAGTTGCTTAGGGTAAATTTGACCCATATCAAATTTTGGCGCCGTTGCCGGGGAAGGATATTAATTGCCTACAGATTTCTAGTATTAGGATTTTGTCTAGGTTTATATTTTTGTTTTTGTTACTGATTTAGTTTCTCATCTTTGGTTCCAGGTGCATGCCCAGTACCAGAAGCAACAAGGAAGAGGAACTAGTCTCATTGAACCAGGAGCTCGGTCATCTCGAACACACAAACCGAGCATCTGCTCGAGCGTCGATCGACACAGAGAGCATCGATCGACACCATACCTTAGTGTCGACAGACACCGCTTGTATCGATCGACACCAGACGCAGACTGAGATGGCAGAACCACTGATCCTAATGCGCAACGAGGCTGGAGACTTTGTAGACCTACAGGGCAACAGAAGGAACGCCCAAGGACAAAGACTTGATGAGGCTGGCGCCGTCATAGTCGAACCGGCGATACAAATCGCCGGTGCAGAAGCTGGACGTGGAAGAACACTTGGCGAGTACAACCGCCCAGACCAGTTCTATGCTAATAGAGCTGCGATCCGTCCTCCTGCATTTCAGAGGAATGACTTCGAGCTGAAGCCTGCTTACTACACATTAGTGGCTCAGCATCCCTTCCATGGTCTTCCTAATGAACAACCAATGGACCACGTTGAGAGATTCGAGGACTTAGCCTCAAGCATCAAGGCTAATGGAGTTACATATGATTATCTCTTCTGCAAGCTTTTCCCTTACTCGCTTGCTGGAGATGCATCATACTGGCTGAAGCAGCTGCCACCAGGATCCTTGACTACATGGAAAAATACAAAGAATGCATTCCTTTGCAATTTCTTTGATGATGCGAGATCCGAGGAGCTGAGGATGAAGATCACTACATTCTCTCAAGGACCCACTGAAGCATTCAAAACTTCTTGGGTGAGGTTCAGATCTTACCAGAGGGACTGTCCACATCATGGATTCAGCGAACCGCAGCTTATCGGTATCTTTTACCGAGGGATCGATTGGAGGTACCAGATGGCCCTAGATGCTGCGAGCAATGACAACTTCAACACAAGATTTCCAGAAGGTGCGGTAGAGCTTATAGAGAATTTGGCCTCTAGTAACAGCACCAAGAACGCAGACTTCGAAAAAAAACAACACGCTGGAGTGAATGGAGGAGCCCATATCGCTGAAGTCAACAGAAAGCTGGACAACGTACACAATCTCTTGGTGGGAAAGAGGCAAGTTCAGTTTGCTGCAGAAGTGGAGACATTTGAGCCAGAACAAGAAGAGGTTAACTTCATCAATGGTGCTGGATTTCAAGGTCAAAGGTTCAGCAATCAGCAAGGCTATGGTTCTTCTTACCATAAGCCTTTTCAGAACAACAACTTCCAGAGAAGCTATGGTTCTTCTTCTTACCAGAAGCCTCCTGCAAAAGACAACAAGATGGAATCTATGATAGAACAACTTATAGAAGGGCAACAGAAGATGACAGTGGCCTTTAATGGGAAGATTGACACATTATATCAAGATGTGACTGGAAAGATGGACGACATGTACCAAGACTTGAATGGGAAATTCGAATCTCTGAACAACCATGTCAAGAAATTGGATGTTCAAGTTGCTTAAACCGCAGAAGCTGTTCATAGGCAAGAAGGATTTCTTCCTGGGAAGACTGATACAAATCCCAGACGCCATGTGAATGCAATCACGACAAGGAGCAGAAGCAAGATGGAACCAGAGGAGAAGGAGAATCTAAGTGCTGAAGACCTTGTGGAGTTGGAGGAAATTGAAAAAGAAGCTCCGGACGCCCCTGAAGATCGAGTGTCGATCGACACAGGAGAGTGTCGATCGACACCCGAAGAACATCGTGAAATCAAGAGCTCGAGCCCGTGTGTCGATCGACACAAGGCTGGTGTCGATCGACACCCTATACAGACATCGCTGGATCGAGCTGCAGCTTTACCATCTCAAAAGGAAAAAGTGTACAAGCCTAAGATACCATACCCCCTGCCTCCAAGAAAATCTAAACAGGAGAGAGAAGAAGCCAAATGCAAGAAGATGATGGATAAGCTGATGATTGAGTTACCCCTAGTTGATGCAGTCAGACTTTCACCTGCATTAAGAAGATATGTCAAGAGAATGGTTGTCAATGGAATTAGTAAAGAGGAAGGAGCATTGCTTACCAGAGAAGTGACTGCAATTCTCTTGAACATAGTTCCAAGGAAGAAGAAGAAGGTGTGAGTTTATGAACAAGTCAGTGATGTGATTCAGAGGAGGATTCCAGAAAAGTTACCAGATCCAGGAAACTTTGTGCTAGATTGCTCAATATCAAAAGGAAGATTTCCTCGCTCTCTCTGCGATCTAGGTTCAAGCATCAACTTGATACCATACTCAGTTGCTGTTCGACTTGGAATGACTGATTTCAAGCCAACCAGAATCTCCCTTGTCCTAGCTGATCGATCAAAGAGAATCCCAGAAGGTGTTCTAGAAGATGTTCCCCTGAAGATTGAAGGCTGCATGATTCCTACAGATTTTGTGGTTTTGAAGTATGATGAAGAACCTGCAGATCCTCTTATTCTGGGAAGATCATTCTTGGCTTCAGCTGGTGCCATTATTGATGTGAGGAAAGGAAAAATAGAGCTTGACTTAGGTGACGTTGTCATGAACTTTGACATGGACAAGTTAAGAGGACCATCCACCATTGATGGTCAAGCTTTTTCAGTAGAGATGTCCGTGGAAGAAGGTCCAATCATGGAAAACTCGGAAGACATTACTGCTGGGTATGTTAAGGAGCTTGATGCTGAAAAGCAAGAGGACAAGCTGGTTATTCAAGAGGCATTAGCTGAGAATTCTAAGAAAATTGTGGAGCTTGAAGACTGGGGTGGAAATAATCATCTCTTCAGAACTATGAGCAGAGAGGATGTTCAAATCAATGACAAATTGATGGAGGACGACGTTTTTGTCATGGAAGCAAGGATTGCAGAGCTGAAGTGGAGAAAAGGTGCAGAGACTCGAGCTGCAAGCTTGGTGTCGATCGACACCACTAGTGTCGATCGACACCACGCGCAGACGAAGGTAAGTCTTCTATTTTGGTCTTTTATGTTGTTTCTAATCTTTCTTTTAACCAACTTCGGGCTTGATAACACTGGGGACAGTGTTGTTTAAGTCTGGGGGAGGTGATTACTGACTTTGTGTTTTGTTTTGAGAGTCTTGAGTCAAAAGTTTTCAAAAATTGTTTTATTGAGTCAAAATCAGTTGGAATTTTCAGTTTTTCTAGGAACTAACCACAGGAAGTTGACACTTGAAGAACCATTGCTATAAGAGTTGATTGCAGGACTTACTAAGTAGAAAGCTGCAAGTGGAATCAGTCTAACAGGGCGAGTTCAGATCCCCTTATAAGAACTAGGTATGCGCAGAACTTGATTCCTCTTTCAGTCCGAACAGATAGGCAATTGCAGTCTCTCCTTGATCTTCCCTTAAGAGAAAAGAAAAGAAAGAAAAAGAGTCTAAGTCTGGAATAGTGTCTTTGTCATGAGCCTGTCTCCTCACAAGGAACAATATTAGTGATGCTCTTGAACACGTCTCCTCACAAGGAACACAAGTAGAGAGTAGCACTATTCCAGAGATCCCAAAAAGAATAAGAAAAGTCAATGAAAAGATCTTAGAACACCCTGAAAATGGGCAGAAGTTGACTAAGGGAAGAGAAAATAGGGGAGCTGTATGAGAATGTCTTGTTCAGGCACTAAGGAAGGGAAAGAATCAGAAAAGTTCTATGGCATTACCAATGTTAGAGTTCGAAATTTATACCAAGGAAAGGATCTGGATTTGAACTGGGAGATTGCTAAGCTTGTGGTAAGTACACTGAACTTTCCTAAGGTTGGCTCTATTATCATGTGGATTCAAGAAGTGTTAATCACTGTGGCGTTTTGAAGAAGTACTTGGAAGTTCCTGTTTTCAAACTTCTACTTCAGTCTAAGTTTCTGTTTTGCTTGAGGGCAAGCAAAGGCTAAGTCTGGGGGAGTTGATATATCATGGTTTTTACCCATTTTTAGGCCATGATATAAGTGTTTTTATAGAGTCTTTTGGTTATTTTCGAGTCTATATAGAGTCTTTACAGGTTCAGGTACAATTGGAGATAAATTGGAGATTTGGATACATTTTGGAGCTTAATGGAATGAAGTCACGAATTGAAACACCATTGGTGTCGATCGACACCAGGTTTTCCAATTTCCAGAATCGAGAAGTTTCCATATTTTGAAGAAAAGGAAATCTCCAAGACTTTTCCTAATCCTCCAAGGAATTGAAGATGCGAACCTAGGCCTATAAATATAGTTTTTCAGCCATTGTTTAGGCATAAAACACACATTATTTAGAGAGAGATTTTTAGAGAGATTTTGGAGAGAAGAATTTGTCTCCTTCAGAGCAAATTTGGAACTCCTTTGATTCTATTGATTTCTTTTATGCTTTCTATTCAAATTATGATTTGTGTTTCATTAATCATGTCTGAGTAGTTTGCTTGTTAGGTTTAGGGTTTTTCAAAGGTGATTAATGAATTGTTAGGTCGAATTAAATTCTTAGGATAAAATCATTAGAGTTCTTCATCTGGATTTGTGTTTAATGCTTATTCTACCTTCGCGACCTAGAATCTGATCTTAGGTTAATTAATAGATGCGAGAGTATTATTGATTGCCTGAACTAATGTTAGATGAGCAAAATACTTATTCGCAAAGAGATTTGGTTTAGGGTTTTGTGAACAATTGAACCTGAACTTTAATGCTTGTCTGAATTGATAGGATTTGCAAAGAGATTTGGAATTCTAGGGTTTAGACATAGAAAGTCTTCGCAGCGAGAGTTGGTTGATTTTATTGTTGTGCTTTGAGTTCGAGAACGGATCTTCATTATTCCTAACATTCTGTCTAGACCTGCAATTTGGATCACCGGAGAATTTCCCTGAACCTAGCGTTTCGTCTCCTGAATCTAAATCGTTTAATTGCTTTCTGTCTTTTAATTGCATATTGTTTCTTAGCTTAATTCGAAATTAGAAAACTGCTGTGTGACTATCCCTTCTCTGTGGATTCGATCCCTAAGTACTACAACTGATCTCTTAATTTGAGAGAGTTGCTTAGGATAAATTTGACCCATATCAATTACATCAGCGAGCTTCTCACCATTTTGTAGAAACTCGTCAAACACCCACATCCTCACTTCATCTGAAATTATTTGGTTTACAGCAAAAGATTCATCAGAGCATTGACACACAATTACATCACAAAACTTCTTCAACCATTCAAATTAATTAAACAGAATATAGTTACAATTCACAACATGAAAATGACAATGTATAATTTTCTCCGGATTTTAATTGTAATAGATATAAGCTGAGTTTTCAGCATTGAAATCGTATAAGTGGAAGATAAATAAAAGCTTCTTCAAGATTAAACAAAATCATTTTAACAAAATAACCATCAAATATAATGTACATGCCAAGAACAATAACATATGTAGTCCTATCACCGACTTCTTCATTTTGTACGGCTCAACTCAATCATCGAAGGCAATCAACACAGAGAGAGAACAAATATATATCAGAAAAAAGAATAATGGGACGATATATATATCAGCCACTCTAAAAAGCTTAGACAAATTGCATGATGAAATCTACTACCTTAAAAATCAGAGGCTCCAAAGTTTTATCAATCTTTTTTTTTCTTTTTCGCTTGGCCATGTAAGACATGTACGTCTCTGTGACCTTCTTCTCTAAAAGTAACACACAAGGGGGAGTATTTTGAAAGCTGATCTGTACACTTGATCGAGGTCATTCAAGATCATCTACTGGTTCTTTCAGTTCTGATGACAGATACATTAGCAGATACCATTTGAAAAATCCCAGACTTAAAAATTGTATCCACAATGATATATCTACTTATAGACTATGTTACCTTCACGGTATCTGTAAGTGACGCACTTCTTGCCTGCGCTGATCTCTGGAATTCTTGTTATTATCTCAGAGTATATGCAGGAGTTTAAAGTACCAACAGATCTAATACATCACAAACACCACCTCATTACTCAGTAAATTTACATATACTACCGCAATTCTGAAAGAAAGACGTGTTTTAAACAGAAGGGAAAAGGAGAATCGAGAGTGGTCTCATCTCTCTTAGACCAATCTGCATTTTAACTTAGCTTAGTGTTATTGCCCAGGGAGGTATTTCAAATTCTCCTGCGAAAAAACCAAAGAAATGGTTACAGAGCCGACTAATCATTAAAATAAATGAAGTACAAGATCCTTCATTTTCCTTACATTAGTATTATTGATCATTGTTGATTACATCAGCGAGCTTCTCACCATTTTGTAGAAACTTCTCAAACACCCACATCCTCACTTCATCTGAAATTATTTGGTTTATAGCAAAAGATTCATCAGAGCATTGACACACAATTACATCACAAAACTTCTTCAACCATTCAAATTAATTAAACAGAATATAATTACAATTCACAACATGAAAATGACAATGTATAATTTTCTCCGGATTTTAATTGTAATAGATATAAGCTGAGTTTTCAGCATTGAGATCGTATAAGTGGAAGATAAATAAAAGCACCCCAATCCCCCAATTTTGATTTATGAAATTGATTTCCGGCGATGTTAAAATAACATAATAAAGAATATACAATGAACTAAGGAAATCGAACGAAAAGGTTGAAAACTATAAAATCGTACGAACCGAATTTTCAATGACCCTTAAATCAAATCTAACCCGAGCAAAAATTTCTGAATCGAATAAAAACACTAAACATAGGATTTTTTCCTATAAAAAAATGCTAACATAAGCAGTTCTCAAAAATCAATTTTCTATTTTTCATTATTTGATATATCATATTCACTTCGCATTATAAAACTATTCGTTTTAATTTTTTGAAGTTATGGCATTATCTGCGATATTTAATAAAAATAGCTTAAATTGTCAAATTTAAGTTCTGGCCATTTTGATCAATTATTTATTCAAAAGCATTAGAAACAAACATTGATCAATAAAATTTTCTAAAAAAATAAACAAGAAGAAAAGTAAACATGTTTAGTAATATATAGATTTTTACTCTGAATAATCGCACGGATTGGTGATTGGACTTATTAAAGAGTTGTTTCTCTTCATTGTCATCTTATGACGAAGAATCACAATGACTTACAAGAGTTGCAACGTTTCAAGTGTGTATGTTCGGTAAATAAAACAAATCTAATTTTCATCGTTCAATCCTAAAATAAAGAATATTAATTGTTAGATTGAAGTTTCTTTTTATTACAAAAAATGATGATGTCAGCAAACTCATCATATATGTTAGATTTTCAAATCAAAACTAATCAGAATAAATACAACCATTATATTTAGTTTTTTTCTACAAAAAAATATTGACATCAACAGTTCCCAAAAATTATTTTGTTATTATATATATATTGAGCGCATTTGTAAATATAACATTGTAAAATATGTTTTTGTTAATTTTGATGTCATATGTATCATTAATATAATAATATAACTTTTTATTATTAATTATTTTGTCGTATAATTTCATTCATTCATTATAAAAACTATAAAAACAAATTATTACATATGTGCAATAATATGTTGAAGATAATTAAACAAACAAGTGAATTGTACCTTACTCGTAAACGGATTACTAAACTTGTTACTTTATTGATAGTAATCAATCTTCTTATGCGAAATTTGTGTTTGGTTTTATTGTTTCATCGAGATTTCTAGTCGTACATCGTATTACTAAACCCATTTTTTCCGTGAAAAGTTTTGTATAGTAGACAAACTCATACCAATCATTTCGTATTAGAATCATTTTGACATATTGTTACTTTCTTTTCGTCTCGATTTGATCCCAAAAATTGTATATTCCTTCCAACAATTGGATCTTCAATAACTTAATCTCGGTGAAGGAAGCCACATATGTTGCATCTCCATCTATTGAATATCTCGTTGGACATTTTACCCATATACTTCTCTTGCATAATCTTTTGGTGTTACTTATGACATCTAGTATCTTCTACAAAAAGAAACACTTTCGTTTTCGCAAGGATACAAATCTTCAATTGTGATGTGTTTCGTTTTATCATTGATGTAATTGAAGATTGTATGTACCACGGAATCTTTTCCGACACTCCTAGCTTTTGACACATTGGATCGGACTTCATTTTGATTTCATAAATTTGAAAGCGAAACAAAGAGACCCAATTCTGAATTTCAGAAAAAATCCGTAAAGATATTGAACCATCTTATGAATGGAAGGAAAAAAGGCATTGATTGCACAACACCCAATTGCATCGGCCTCACTCTATATTGAGAGACATCAAGGTTATAGAGAACCGACACAGAGAATAAATAGATACAAATATTTTTCGAACATCATTTCATATATTGAATCAACGGAGGTTTTATAGTATTCAACGAAATAATTCAAAATAAATCAAACTTCGAGAACATTAATTATTATTATTTTTAAAGACAAATTACTAAAAAAAATAAAAAGGAATTGATTTTTTAAATAAATAATATAAAATTAGAAAAATAAGTAAAGTAATATGAAATATTCTTACATTATGATTTATTTGGGTCCTCCTTCACGGTACGCGCTTGAGTTTGCTAGGGTTTCGCTTCATTCGATGAGTATTAGGTTGTTTGTTTCCTGAGAAATTCCTTTGAGATAGGAAGCCGAAACTTTGGATTCCAAATTCCCTCTTCTTGTTATTTTTTCGGAATAAACACATGATTGATACATAGGATCGGTTGAATCAGAGAGGTCTTTGGGTTGAGTGAGGATTAACTAGGGCTTCGATATGGATAGGATCAGTAATCTGTCGGAGGATTTGATCTTGAAGATTCTTTCATCACTTCCTACCAAAAACGTAGTCTCCACTACGGTTTTGTCGAAACGATGGAGGTTTCTTTGGATGATGGTTCCAAAACTTGATTTTAATGATGGTTTTGTGACCGAGCCTTACAAATACGAGAGATTTATGACGTTTGTGGAAAGATCAATGGTATTGCGAAGTGTTCCAGTTCTACAAACTTTAAAGCTCGACGTTGGTCCTTGTTGCAGCACTGAAGATATGGCAAGATGGATCAGAATCGGAATGGTTCAGGATGTGCGTGAACTTGAAATTGCCCACTTTGAAGAACATTTCGAGGAAGAACATAGACCAATCAAATTACCAAACACTCTATATACTTATGAGAAGCTCGAGGTCTTGAAACTCACCTACTCGATTATCCTTGATGTCCCTAACGTTGTTTGTTTTCCGTCCTTGAAAACATTACACCTTATGTGTGTAGAGTACAAAACCAAAGAATCTTTCCGTAGGCTTTTATCGGGCTGTTCTGTTCTTGAGGAGCTGGTGTTGGAAATAAATGAAAACAGAACCTCTTTGCGATCTTTCTACGTTGAAATCCCTACCTTGCAAAGATTATATGTAGTTGATACATATAGAGAACCAAACTACGGCCAAGATAAGCACCATGCGACTGTGATCAATGTCCCTTCTTTGAAGTACTTGAGCTTTGTAGATTTCTATAGTGATTGGTGTTTGTGTAAGAATATGCCTGAGGTGGTTGAGGCAAATGTTAAAGTTGTTTACAAAAATCCAGAGAAGCTACTGAAATCTCTTCCATCAGTCAAGCGCTTGTACTTATGTTTATCCGCTTCCACGGTAATAAATGAAAAAACAATCCGTGTTTCTTGTGATTTATTACATTTTTTCTTATGTTTTCTTAACATTCTACATGCAGCTTTCGCGCCCCGACATTGGATTTTATCATCTTGTTCATTTGGAGCTATGTGCATATTCCCCATGGTGGTGGGATCTACTTACGTGGATGCTCAAAATTTCTCCTAAACTACAAGTTCTCAAGATCTGCGAGGTACATATATTTAAACAAACCCTAATGGCTCATGAGTTTCTTTACTCGATTGGTTCATTGTCTTTTAAGTGGTAGTTTTAAGGTCTAAGTCATATAACACACAATATTCTGTCAGTGCAACGAACGCCCTTGTACCACAAAGCCCATTGAAGGTCATTGGATAGGACCAAGTTCAGTTCCTGAATGTTTGATGTTCCATCTACATATATACTTTCAAGTGGAAAAATTACAAAACAAACTGCGAAGAAAAGAAAATAGTGGCGTACATCCTCAAGAACGCAAGACAGTTGAAGATTGTGGGTATCTCTGCGTGGCAATACTATTCGGAGGAAGAGCGATCTCAGAAACTTAATGAGTTGGTTTCTCTGCCTAGAGCTTCAAGCTCATGTAATCTTCTGCTGGATTGAGAAAAGACTCTAGTAGAGGCATTCTGTCTGAAAGCTAGATGTGTTCGAAGCTCTTATAGCTTCTTATGTTATTGGTCTAAACAGTCGGCCTTAGAGTTTTAAGTACAAAGGATATAAAAGACGGAAAGAGCAACAATACTTCTTAAAATTGCAGAAACTCGTTCATGTTTGCAAAGAAATGCTGGCCAGTTTTTTTTTAAAGCAATTTATGAAATTAATAAGAGATTTTTGTGTTTGATGGGGTTTATAACTCAACCAACATAATCCCAAAATGGGCCTGGCGAGAAGCCCAAATCCGAAAAACATAACTTCATTTTCACTACTGGTTTTAAACAATCTGTTGAGAAATGCAAATTATGCAATCGCAGTTTACTGATTTTCTATTGAACTAATCATTGCCTGAAACCACATCATGTAATTTGAGAAGAAGCCTATAAAGTCCTCTTACCTTCAGTTTCTAAAGAGTTTCAAGAAATCATCAAGATTCAAGACAATGAGGGGATTTGTTGATATGCAGAGCATTCCGAAATGGTGGGTTTGGATGTCTTACTTGAGTCCCACGTCATGGGTTTTGAATGGATTATGGAGAAAGAGATATTATCATTTGGAGAGAAGCAGAAAGTTTCAGTTTTTTTTCTGGAAGATTATTTTGGTTACAGATATGACTCTTTAGCTCTTTTAGCTATCGTTCTTATTGCTTTCCCCATTCTCTTGGCTTCGCTTTTCGCATTCTTCATTGGTAAACTTAATTTCCAGAAGAAGTGATTTCATGGCAATTAGCTACTAATGACCACCATTTATTACTTTTGTCAGCTAGACATTTACTTTGGTTTAGTGTAAACCGGATTGTACCGGGTATATTTACAGACTAGTATATAGCCAATTGTAAATAGCAGAAAATTCTGGATTTAAATCTCTTCTTCTTCGTCATCGTCTCCATTACGATCGAGCACAGAAATTTCTTAAAATCAACCACTCCTATACAATTTAACTCCTCTGTTCTCAAACGTTATAATAAATAAACCATGAATCAGATATTTTGTGATATCGATCTTCAGGAGGACGTGATTTTGGGGCAAATTCATGTTTTTTCTTCTTCTCCATCATTCGTGTGCCTTAGATCAGATTCGATTCGATTCGATCCTAAAAATGATTTCTTCGTAAATCTCAGGAAGTAGTAGACTCCCACTAAGTCCAATCATTGTTTCAAATAAAACGTGGTCAAAGTGTTCGATGGAATGCCTCAGAGAGACCCACTGAGTTGCGTGGAAGTATGTATCCTTTGAATCTGTTCGCACATTGTGAAATATTATCGAAAAAATTGTTAATGAGCTGACCATTGTCGAAAAGATCTCGTCTTGATTCTATTTTGCTTACTTTAATCACCAGATAAATTGACGTCTGCTTCTAAATTGACTTCTTCTTTATTTGACGTCTGCTTCTAATTTCTACTTGGCTTTCATCTGACAATGTCCCACGCAGGTGCAGATGACGACAATGCAAAGTCCACTCAAGTTGAGTTTGATTCTGGTAATGGTGTTGACGATGAGATGGAGCTTCGGTCGCAGTGGGCTACTATTGAGAGATTACCAACTTATAAAAGGGTTACTACTACTCTTGGGAGAATAGATGAAGCATCGGGTAAAGGGAGAGTCATTGATGTTACTAAACTTGAGGCTGCTGAGAGACACTTGTTAATCGAAAAGCTTGTCAAACAAATCGAGGCTGATAACCTCCGTTTACTCGGAAAGATAAGGAAGAGATTCGACGAGTAAGCCACTCCATGCTTTCTCTGCTTTTGGCTCCTGGTTATTGTGCATGTTAGCAGTCTTATAATCCGTTGTAAACACGTGTGATTGTAGAGTTGGTATAGAGTTACCAACGGTTGAAGTGAGGTTCACTGACCTTTCCGTTGAAGCGGAATGCGAAGTAGTTCATGGAAAGCCTATCCCAACTCTTTGGAGTACTATCAAGGGCATACTTTCTGTAAGTACCATCGAATCTATTTTGCTACATCGATCTCCTGGATATGGAGGGCTTTGCCGCTTTCCATGTTCTTTACCTAACGTTCTTTGGCTGTGTGCGTAATTAAAACTTGATGGTTGTTACAGTGGTTCATTTGTTCAAAGAAAAAAACCAAGTTAAGCATCTTGAAAGGCGTGAGCGGAATTCTAAGGCCTGGAAGGTAATTTATTCAAGAGGCAATTCGCTAATCCCTTAAGCTACGAGGAAGAAGAAACGAAGAGTGATTGGCTATCTTGTGTAGTGTTTCTTTTCTTGCAAGTATTATTACCGAGTTCAAAAGATGTACTGGTTTTCTTGCAGAATGACGTTGTTGCTCGGTCCTCCTGGTTGTGGTAAAACCACTCTGCTTCAGGCTATTTCTGGAAAACTTGCCCCTTCTGTAAAGGTTTTGACCAAAGAAGTAAAAACATAAGCTTGTTGGACTAACGTCAAATAGTATATTGGAGATCACAAGGGTTGTCTTCATTTTACAGGTTGGGGGAGAAATAAGTTACAATGGTTGCTTACTTTCAGAGTTTATTCCAGAAAAAACGTCGAGTTATATAAGTCAAAACGATCTGCATATTCCAGAGATGAGTGTGAGAGAGACGCTTGATTTCTCCGCGTGTTGCCATGGCATAGGAAGCCGTATGGGTGAGGACCAGATTTCTGATATTTTTTTTATGTATTGAACTCAGTTCACATTAACAAGCAATGGTTTATTCAACAGAGATTATGAAGGAGATCAGTAGAAGGGAGAAACTCCAAGAAATCGTTCCAGATCCTGATATAGATGCTTACATGAAGGTAGCTAATGAAAGATTGAACTTCTTCTTGAAACATTTTTAAGGCGTTAGAAATCTCAGTTTGTCCTTTACCTTTGCTATGACAGGCAATATCCGTTGAAGGTTTGAAAAATAATATGCAAACTGACTATATCCTAAAGGTATGCTGCTTCCAGGGTTGCTTTTATAACCTTCTGGCAATTTATCCATATGCCGCATTTGAAATAATTTTACGAATCCATCTTTCAGATCCTGGGACTCGATATTTGTGCAGATACACGAGTCGGAGATGCCACGAGACCTGGAATATCAGGTGGCCAAAAGAGGAGGTTGACAACAGGTACTTTCACTTTCTTACAGCCATTCACGGTCGTCTGAGCAGAGCTTTTAAAATATCTGTGTCGGCTACTGTAGGGGAACTCGTTGTGGGTCCAGCTACAACTCTGTTCATGGATGAAATATCGAATGGTTTGGACAGCTCAACTACGTTCCAGATAGTGGCATGTCTCCAACAGTTGGCGCATATAGCGGACGCCACCATGATGATTTCACTTCTTCAGCCTGCACCAGAAACTTTTGAGCTTTTTGACGATGTGATTCTTATGGGGGAAGGAAAGATAGTTTACCATGCTCCACGAGCTGATATCTGCAGATTCTTTGAAGATTGTGGATTTAAGTGTCCAGAGAGGAAAGGCGTTGCTGACTTCCTGCAAGAGGTTATGTCTAGAAAAGATCAAGAACAATATTGGTGCCACAGAAGCAAGCTCTACAGTTATATATCTGTTGATTCATTCATTGAGAAGTTTAAAGAATCAAGTCTTGGGTTGCTTGTAAAGGAAGAACTCTCAAAGCCGTTTGATAAATCTCAGACTTGCAAGGATGGTTTATGTTTTAGAAAATACTCACTGGGTAAATGGGAGATGCTTAAAGCATGCTCGAGGAGAGAATATCTTCTGATGAAACGGAATTCTTTTATTTACTTGTTCAAATCTGGACTGGTACATTCCTTGACCCTGCAAGGTTTCCTTATTATTTACCACTGTATGCCAATTAACCTCTTTCTTTACGCAGTTAGTTGTCAATGCGTTAGTCACAATGACCATTTTTCTACAAGCTGGAGCTACGACGGATGCTCCTCATGGAAACTATGTTATGGGTTCTCTGTTCACTGCTCTGTTTAGAATGCTTGCTGATGGGCTTCCAGAGCTCACTTTGACTCTCTCCAGATTGGGAGTGTTCTGCAAACAGAAAGATTTATACTTGTATCCCGCTTGGGCATATGCAATTCCTTCAATTATCTTAAAGATACCTCTCGCGGTTTTCGATTCATTCCTTTGGACGTTACTGACATATTATGTCATTGGTTACAGCCCCGAGGTCGGAAGGTAAATAACTTGGAGATACCTCTGACGATATATCCACATTCAGTTGAGTGAACTGCTTCTAACATTCAGTGTTGCTCTCCTTCAGGTTCTTTCGGCAGTTCCTTATCTTATTTACACTCAACCTATCATGTGTATCAATGTTTCGCGCTATAGCGACAATCTTTCGCACATTCGTTGCTTCCACAACCACTGGATCTGCTGCTGTATTGGTTCTCTCATTATTCGGAGGCTTCATTATTCCAAAATGTAAGTTTCCGGTAACTTTCTTTTATCAGTTCTGAAATAGAAATACAATATTATTATTTAACTTGTAAGCAAGTTTTAGTGTTGATTATAAAAATGATCTATCTTTCAGCGTCCATGCCTGCTTGGCTGGGATGGGGATTCTGGCTTTCTCCATTGTCATATGCTGAGATTGGTCTAACCGCAAATGAATTTTTCGCTCCACGATGGAGAAAGGTAATAATTCTTTAGAAGACTTTCACACTTTTCTGGCAAGTTTAGTTTATTATAGATCCTTAATTATGACCATTTCTTACCATTAGACAACATCTGCAAACACAGCGGTTGGGGAACAAGTTCTAGATGCTCAGGGGTTGAACTTTGGTGAAAAATCTTACTGGAATGCATTTGGCGCTTTAATTGGCTTCACACTCTTCTTCAATACTGTTTTTGCACTGGCCTTGACATTTCTAAAGAGTAAGTTCACAAGAGAAAGAGATATAACTTAGATGTGAGTTAGTGAAGTTGGTAGGCAGTGAAAAATTAATTTTCTGAAGTTTTCAGCTTCACAGAGGTCTCGTGCAATCGTTTCTCGTGAGACTAACACTCAGAGTTCTGAAAAACACTATAAGTCATGTTCCAAAATTGCTTCCCAATTAAAAAATTCATTGCCTTTCAAGCCCCTAACTTTCACGTTTCAAGACGTGCGATATTTCATCCAGATACCTCAGGTAAAATGAGTATCTAAGAGCAGTTACAAGTTTTTCTTGAATCCTTTTTAAACAACACACAAAGTTATAATGTATAACTGGCTCTCAATTCTGTTAAAGGGAAAGAAGCTGCAGCTTCTCTCTGACATTACTGGCGCATTCAAGCCCGGTGTTCTCACTGCTCTAATGGGTGTGAGTGGCGCTGGGAAAACGACACTGCTTGATGTTCTTTCCGGAAGGAAAACCTGCGGTGACATTGAAGGACAGATCCATGTAGGTGGTTACATTAAGGTTCAAGAAACATTTGCACGCGTTTCAAGTTATTGCGAACAGTTTGATATTCATTCTCCCTATATAACCGTTGAAGAGTCCTTGAAATACTCTGCTTGGCTTCGACTGCCTTCTAACATCAATTCAGAAACAAAGCACGTAAGTCATTATTTGGAAAAAGAGGTTCTTCTTCCCTTTTCGCTCCCCCTTGTCTGAGTATTTTCTTGATTTTTGCTTTCAGGCAATAGTCAAGGAAGTTCTTGAGACCATAGAGCTCGAGGAGATTAAAGATTCCATAGTGGGACTTCCTGGAATTAGAGGTTTAACTACAGAACAACGAAAGAGACTAACAATAGCTGTTGAGCTAGTTTCCAACCCTTCAATCATATTTATGGACGAACCAACCACAGGATTAGATGCAAGAGCTGCTGCAATTGTAATGAGAGCTGTTAAGAACATCGCCGAGACTGGCAGAACCGTTGTCTGCACGATTCACCAGCCGGGCATAGATATCTTCGAGGCATTTGATGAGGTAAAACTCAGTGAAAGTTAAGAAATAGATTCATCTCATCTTTAAAGCCTCTTGTTTAAACTACATTACGTGACCCTTAAATTGCAGCTGATTCTGATGAAAAATGGAGGAAAGATTATCTATTACGGACCTCTTGGACAACGTTCAGTCAAAGTTATTGAATACTTTATGGTCAGTTTCTATAATAATGAAACTGTTGCATATAAAATACGGTTTATTCTTGATTTACAAATGTAATTTTCAATTGTAGTGCATTCCTGGAGTTTTGAAGATGAAAGAGAACACTAATCCAGCCACTTGGATACTAGACATTACTTCAAAATCATCTGAAGAAAAACTTGGTGTTGATTTGGCACAAATGTACAAGGACTCGACTTTGTTTAAGTAAGTCTATAAACTTTAATACTTTGGATTTGTTTGCATGAAACTGTTATCGTAAACTTAATACTTTTCTTTCTTGTTTTAGGGAGAGCAATATGCTAATTGAGCAAATGAGGTCTACATCTTCGGGATCTGAAGGTTTAATCTCCTATTACCTCTATGCTCAAACGGGTTGGGAACAATTCAAAGCATGCCTCTGGAAGCAACATCTCTCTTATTGGAGAAACCCTTCCTACAATCTCACTCGCATCATCTTCATGTGTCTTACGTCTTTGCTCTGTGGCCTTCTTTTCTGGCAAAAAGCTAAGGAAATGTTAGTCTCTTCCCCTATCGTTCTTGAGTTGTTTTCTCTCAACGATTTCGCATCATCTTCATGTGTCTTACCTCTATTCAATCTTTGTTTACCTCTCTTCTTTGCAGAAACAATCAACAAGATCTTTTCAGCATATTCGGCTCAATGTTCACGGTGATTTTTTTCTCTGGAATGAACAATTGCTCAACAGTATTATTCTGCATTGCAACCGAACGAAATGTCTTCTACCGCGAAAGATTTGCGCGTATGTACAGCTCATGGGCGTATTCCCTTGCTCAGGTTAAAACAATTTCTCAATCAACCATAAAGGAAGCAAAATAAACTCGGCGTTGGAATTGAATTTAAAGGCTTACTTTTTGCAGGTGTTGGTTGAAATCCCATACTCATTATTCCAATCTATTGTATGTGTGACAATCGTATATCCTATGGTTGGCTATCACTGGTCGTTCCACAAAGTGTTTTGGAGCTTCTACACAATCTTCTGCTCGTTGCTCATTTTCAACTATTTCGGCATGCTTTTAGTCGTCGTGACCCCAAACATTCAAGTTGCTTTTACTCTCCGTTCCTCTTTTTACGCAATCGTTAGTCTCTTTGCTGGTTATGTCATGCCAAAACCTGTAAGTCCTCCTCTAATCTTTAGTTTCTAAAGAGTTTCAAGAAATCATCAAGATATGAGACATTTGTTGATTATGCAGAACATTCCGAAATGGTGGATTTGGATGTATTACTTGAGACCGACGTCATGGGCTTTGAATGGATTGCTCACATCACAATATGGAGATATAGAGAAAGATATGTTAGCATTTGGAGAGAAGAAGAAAGTTTCAGCTTTCTTGGAAGATTATTTTGGTTACAGATACGATTTCCTGGCTGTCGTAGCTGTTGTTCTCATAGCCTACCCCATTCTCTTAGCATCTCTTTTCGCATTCTTTATTGGCAAACTCAATTTCCAAAAGAAGTGATTTTGCTATCTTTTACTGGCAAACTCAATTCACAGGTTCAATGTATAGACGAATGTTTTGTGGTATTTTCAATTTGGTATATTGTGGACGAGAGAGAGAAAAAAATGAAAAGCTGGACATTGCTGGACCGAGAGGGGTTATTGATATGGGGATTCGAATGAATGCTTATGTTTCAGATGCGCGGGACACTCGAAGAAGGGCTTAGACATCGAGTGTTACACCAAGCAACAACACTCTAACTCGAGTCTGTGCTGTTTCTGTTACATATCATATGTTACACCAAGCAACAACTTTGACCAGCAATCACACTCTTCTTGTCATAGTCCTTGAAGTAGTATTTGATCATCTCTCCTTATTTCATTAAACTTCATCAATTGGGTTAATCTTAACTTGGACAGGGCATGATGATATGTAACATAACTGAAGACGCCTTTACCGTTTGAAGTTGTCAGGATTGTCTTTGCCCTTTGGGTCCCTGAAGAGACCAAAGGTAAGAATCTCATTTAAGTCAGGTTAGTTAGTTAGCATTTTCACATGCTTCATCTTATAATCTAATCAACATATTTCATCACCTGTAATAAAGAGATAAGGTTTCTGCTTTTTTTTACATTTAATGCTCTTCTTCTCTTTTTTTTTTGGAAGTTCACATGCTAAATCTCCTAAACACTCTTCCTTTTTCACACCCCTATATGAATAGCCTCATGTTACTATTACCTTCTAAAACACCACGTCTCAACCAAAAACCTAAAGGATTCAATAAAACAAGAGTCTATACTCTTCATTCTTTCTTTATGGCTCGGAACAAGCTCGAGTTCCCTCTTGATCCTGAGGCCTATGAGATCGTATGCAAGATAGGCGTTGGTGTCAGTGCTTCGGTCTACAAGGCCATATGCATCCCGATGAACTCAACAGTAGTTGCCATCAAAGCCATCGATCTTGATCAGTCTCGCGCGGACTTCGACAGTCTTCGCCGTGAGACCAAGACGATGTCTCTGCTTTCTCACCCGAATATCCTCAATGCTTATTGCTCCTTCTCCGTTGATCGATGCCTTTGGGTGGTTATGCCTTTCATGTCTTGCGGCTCACTTCATTCAATCGTCTCTTCCTCTTTCCCCAACGGGTTACCGGAAAACTGCATTTCCGTGTTCCTCAAGGAAACTCTGAGTGCAATCTCGTATCTTCACGATCAGGGCCATTTGCACCGCGACATCAAAGCCGGTAACATCCTGGTAGATTCTGATGGATCCGTGAAGCTCGCTGATTTCGGAGTATCCGCATCGATCTACGAACCCGTGACATCGTCCTCTGGGACGACGTCGTCTTCTTTAAGGCTGACTGATATAGCGGGAACGCCGTATTGGATGGCTCCGGAAGTGGTTCACTCTCACACTGGATACGGTTTCAAGGCGGACATTTGGTCGTTCGGGATAACGGCGTTGGAGTTAGCACACGGTAGGCCTCCGTTATCTCACTTGCCGCCGTTGAAGAGCCTGCTCATGAAGATCACCAAAAGGTTTCATTTTTCTGATTACGAGATCAACACAAGCGGCTGCGGTAAAAAGGGTAACAAGAAGTTCTCGAAAGCGTTTAGAGAGATGGTTGGTTTGTGCCTAGAGCAAGATCCTGCTAAAAGACCGTCTGCAGAGAAGTTGCTGAAGCATCCTTTCTTTAAGAACTGTAAAGGAGTTGACTTTGTGGTCAAGAACGTGTTGCAAGGCTTGTTAACCACGGAACAGATGTTTATCGAGAGCCAGGTTTTAATCAAGAGTGTTGGAGACGATGATGAAGAGGAAGACGAAGAAATAGTGAAGAACAGGAGAATCAGTGGATGGAATTTCCGTGAAGACGATCTCCAACTTAGTCCAGTGTTCCCAACTACTGAATCAGACACTTCTGAGTCCAGTCCACGTGAAGAAGATCAAATCCAAGATAAACCGGAAGGCCATAACAGCGTTTCAACTGGATCAGAAGTTGGTTTAGGTTTGTCAAACCGAAACGAGGAAGCTAAGGAACAAGAAGCTGAGGTTGTGGGGTTTGACAGAGATCTGATGTTAGAGAAACTGAAACTGTTGAAGAAAAGCTTAGAGCATCAAAGAGCGAGAGTGTCGGTTATAATCGAAGCATTGAGTGGGGAAAAGGAAGAGAAGAGCAGAGAAGAAGAGCTTTTAGATATGGTGGAGAAGCTGAAGATTGAGTTGGAAGCTGAGAAGATGAAGACCTTGCTTGCTGAGAAAGAAAGTGTTTTGGGTTAACTATTCTAAACATGTTAATATACTGTGTCTTCTATATGCTAAAGGAAAGATAAGAAACTCAATATGGATTTCCAAATAACAAAACTCAAACCTAAAATTCACCTTCTTATACTGTATTTTACTTTTACATCAGTTTCTGAAGATTGTAGAAAAATCATTAATTAACTTTTATCTAAACTACGTTGGTTGATAGCATGAAGTTCTAAAAGCCAGTGAGTTAATAATACATAATTTCAATTGAAACTTTGAAATCATTAGTGAAATAAAATGTCATTAAACTTCAAAATCAACTCAACTAACCAATTCAATAACTGATCAACGATATCCAATGAACCAAAAACATAAGGATGTACGCTTTGATTGGTAACATGAGTTACCATTGATTTTGTTTGAGTTAGGAGCCTAACTTAAAAATTAATGTTACCAATCAAGTGTAAAATTAGATTTTTTGATTTTAAGTTTAAGTTATGATGAGTTATAAAAGAGAGTTTTCTCTAAAAGCTTAGGCTTGTTTTTGTTTATCTAAGTTAGATGGATTTCTACACTTAGTAAGCGTTTGAATCTATGTCTCTTGTGTGCGATGCCTTGAGACTAGGTTTGTGAACTCATCACAAGAGCTTTCACACTCTTGAGTGGCGTTCTTCGATCCACCCCCATCCATTCATTCATTGATATTTTCTGAGAGAGTTGCACAGCCAGCAGATTGGATCTCATCTCAATCCACTTCGAATCCATCATCTAATCAAGCAAAGAGAGTTCCACAACCAGTTGCTTGGTTCCATCCATCCAAAAAGCTTGTCAACTCTCGATCATCTCGTGAACATAAGTTTGGTGTGATTCCAATCTTATATCATTTGGTGGTTGATTTACAAATTTGAGTTCTCTTTGTTAAATTGCTAACTCAAATCAAATTTTTAAATCATTGAAAAATTGATGATTTAGAGATTGAGTTAGCCTTTTTTTTTCAACGTTGGATTTTTTAATTTTTTGTTAATTTTTAATTTTCTAGATTGTTGAAAAAAATTTTAAAGTGCTAAATTATCTGATTTGGCATGCAAAATAGATTTTTTTTTTATTATTATCAAAAAAAAATTTAGTTTCCTGAATTTTAAGATAATATTAATTTTTTAATTATTTTTATCATTCTAATTTATAATAAATATTATCATTATTAATATTTTTATTTAATTTTATTTTAAATAATACATACTGCAACTTATAAATCAAAAAAGTTACCAGTCATCTATTTTAACAAAAATGTTAACTCAGATTTATACAGCAGACTTACTACTCTTAGGAGTGTTGTTTATCTCTTATATAAGATTTTTCTACTCTATAACAAATTTCTTTATTTTTTCATACTAAATTAATCATTTTTTTCATGTAGGATGGTTGTATCTCTTACTAGAATTAATTCAAGTTGGCCACAAAAATAAAAAACGATCTCCAGTGAAAAGTATTTAAGTTAAGTATTTGATCATGGGCTAAATTGATTATAATGTTGGGCCGAAAGTACTAATTACAAAATAGTTAATCTTGTTTCTGCAGGGCTGATTAACTGACCCAGGCGGTTTTACTTCCATGATTTAAACTTTGGTGGTATTTTTACAATAATAATTATATAGCATGTTATTTAAAAAAAAAATATAAACACGTAAGGTTACAAATATTTTGAATGGTAAAAAGGAAAAAGATGTTGTCAAAAAAAAAAAGAAAGGAAAAAGATGGAATCACATTGTCTTTCAAATTTTAATTAATAAATGTTATAATAATATAATTAATCGTATAGATAAATATAAATAAAGACGAGAATTTTATATCCGTAGAAGAAGGAGATAATGATAATAAGAGAGGCGAGAGAGAGAAAGGTTTTCACTTGTGATATTGAAGATTGAGTTATAAAATTATGTTTTACAAGTGTTCGTTTATATAGAGGTAAAAAGAGAAATTTAATGTGTGCGCATAGTGACGGTGGACTCCACATTTGTTTAATTTTGACGTCGCATATGTTGGTGAATTTGATATGCCGTGTTTTTTGACTTTCATAACACTCCCCCTTGGAGACCAGTGTCACTATCGTCCTTTGCTTAACGTCTTGTTGCCTCGTTAAAAACCTTTCTAGGAAAACCCAGTGGAAAAAAACCATAGCCAAGTAAAAAGAGTACAACCACACAAGCTCCCCCTCGAATGAGCAGGGTGTCATCTTATAGGTCTTGTTGATGACGCATACCAATGTTATGGACATGTTTCCTGAACATAGTGGTGGGTAATGATTTTGTGAAGAGGTCGGCTGCAATGTCACAAGATCGGACATATCTTACTTCAATCTCTTTATTCTTCTCGAGCTCTTGAGTGTATGAAAAGAACTTCGGAGGGATATGTTTGGTTCTATCACTTTTAATATATCCTTCCTTCGTTTGGGCAACACATGCAGCGTTATCTTCATACAAGATAGTTGGCTCTGAATTTACTTGAATCTCACCACTCGATCGGATGTGTTGGCTTATTGATCTCAACCATACACATTCTCTACTTGCTTCATGTAGTGCGATGATCTCAGCATGATTTGAAGAAGTGGCCACAAGCGTCTGTTTCTGAGAACGCCAAGATATAGCAGTGCCTCCAATTGTGAAAACGTATCCTGTTTGAGATCGGGCTTTATGTGGATCTGATAAATATCATGCATCTGCAAAACCAATCATTTGACCATTTGAATTTTTAGGATAAAATAAACCTAAATCAGTGGTCCCTTGAAGGTAACGAAAAACATGTTTAATTCCATTACAATGTCTTCGTGTAGGGGACGAACTGAATCTTGCCAGAAGATTAATGGCAAATGATATACAGGCCGCGTACAATTTGAAAGATACATAAGGGCTCCAATTGCACTTAGATATGGTACTTCAGGACCAAGTATCTCTTCATTTTTCTCATGTGGTCAGAATGGATCATTTTCAACCTTAAGTGATCTAACGACCATAGGAGTACTTAGAGGAGTTGTCTTATCCATGTTAAAGCGTTTTAACACTCTTTGGGTATATGTGGATTGGTGCACAAATATACCATTTTGAGAATGCTCAATTTGTAGGCCAAGACAATACTTTGTCTGTCCGAGATCTTTCATCTCAAATTCTCCTTTTAGATAATTTGATGCCTTTTGTATTTCCCCTTGAGTTCCGATAATATTTAGATCATCAACATATACCGCGATTATTACAAATCCAGATGTTGTTTTCTTGATGAAAACACATGGGCATATAGGATTGTTTACATATCCTTCTTTCGTTAAATGCTCACTGAGACGATTGTACCACATTCGTCCAGATTGCTTTAGCACATATAATGATCTTTACAATTTTATTGCACATAACTCTTTGGGTTTGGAACTTAATGCTGCTGGCATCTTAAATCCATCAGGGATTCTCATATAGATATCACTATCTAATGATCCATATAAATATGCCGTAACGACATCCATAAGACGCATTTCTAGATTTTCATCAGCTGTTAGACTCATCAAGAATCTAAACGCGATTGCATCCATAACAGGAGAATATGTTGCCTCATAATCTATTCCAGGTCTCTGAGAAAAACCTTGCGCCACAAGGCGAGCTTTGTATCTCATAATCTCATTTTTCTCATTTCGTTTTCGAACGAAAACTCATTTGTATCCAACCGGTCTCACATCTACAGGTGTGAGTACGATAGGTCCGAATACATCTCATTTATTAAGCGAATCAAGTTCGACTTGTATAGCATCCTTCCACTTTAACCAGCCGTGCCTCTTTTGGCATTCATACATGGACTTAGGTTCTGGATCTTCGCTTTCCTCATTTATTTCCTTAGAAACAAGGTATGAGAAAACATCATCAACATCATCCATTTCAATTCGATTCCATATCTTTCCATTGTGGATGTAATTGATAGATATCTCATGATTTTCTTCAAGTTCATGATGCTCTATATTGTCATTATTTTCATGACTCGTTTCCTTCAAAATATTCTCAGCTATTTTGGGTATGCTTTGCATTTCAGTTTGCTCTTCCTTTCTAGAATTTTTATTCTTAGAACCGATCGGTCTGCCACGCTTCAAGCGTGTTCTAAACTCACGTGTATTATCTGCTTTTCCACGTTCTTGTGGTATTTCAATTCGAGCATGAGCATTCGCAGCCGGTATATGAGATTTAGTTACCGTTTTCGTATCTGCAAATGCATCTGGTAGCTGGTTTGCTATACTCTGCAAATGCATAATTCGTCGAACTTCTAGTTCAGACTGTTTAGTGGGAGGATCAAGGTGTAATAATGTTGGTACACTCCATTTTATATCCTTTCCCATTTCTTTATTTTCTCCCCCTAGAACCGGAAATACATTTTCATCAAAATGACAATCGGCAAATCTTGTCGTAAAGATGTCACCAGTCTGCGGTTCTAGGTATCGTATAATTGAGGGAGAATCACAACCAATATATATTCCTAACCTTCTTTGTGGTCTCATCTTTGTGCGTTGTGGTGGAGCTACATGCACATATACCGCACAACCAAAAATTCTTAGATGAGATATATTGGGCTCCTGGCCAAATGCTAACTGTAGTGGAGAATACTTATGGTACGCACTTGGTCTTATCCGAATGAGTGCTTCCGCATGCAAAATGGCATGTCCCCATACAGAGGTTGGAAGTTTTGATCTCATGATCAATGGTCTTGGAATCAATTGCAAACGCTTAATTAATGATTCAGCCAAACCATTTTGCGTAACATGAGCTACAGAATGTTCAACTTCAATTCCCGTTACCATACAATAATCATTGAATGCTTGGGATGTAAATTCATCAGCGTTGTCTAATCTAATTCTCTTAATGGGATAATCAGAGAACTGAGCTCGCAGTTTGATTATCTGAGTTAGAAATCTCGTAAATGCCAAATTTTGAGATGATAATAGACAAAACATGTGACCATCTACTCGATGCTTCAATTAATACCATAAAATAATGGAATGGTCCACATGGTGGGTGTATTGGTCCACAAATATCTCCTTGAATTCGTTTAAGGAACTTTGGTGATTTTTTATCAATTTTGGTTGGCGATGGCCTTATGATCAATTTTTCAAGAGAACATGCAGCACATGTCTTTTTATTCCCCTGATAAATCTCATGGATTTTCAGTGAATGACCATGTGAGCTCTCTATGATCTTGCGCATCATTGAGGTGACTGGGTGACCGAGGCGATCATGCCATAGTGTGAAATCATCTGGATTTCTTTTTATCACAAGATGTGATTCTATTGCATTTATATAAGTATGATGCAAACCCGAAGGAAGTTCGGAGAATTTTTCCAAAATAAGCTTTTTGCCTGAAATATTAGAAGTTATGCACAAATACTTCTTTCCATTCTCAGTTTCAGACTGAGTGTCATATCCTTGCAGGTATATGTCTTTGAAACTCAACAAATTTCTTTTAGAATTTGGAGAATACAAAGCGTTATTTATCGAAAATTTTGTCCCATTAGGCAACGTAAAGTTTGCTTTACCAGTTCCTTCAATCAAGTCTGCAGAACCCGAGATTGTATTGACAATGATGTTTGTCGGTTTCAAACTAGAGAAAAATCTCTTTTGTCTCAGAATAGTGTGCGTCGTTCCACTATCTGGTATACAAGTTTCTCGAATCCATTTCTTGGATATTGTTCCATTCGTATTGTGATCCATCTCTGTAATTAACATAAAAATTAATAAACTCAAAGCAAGTCTTTATTCATAGAAAAGAAACACACAATAATTATACATTATATTGTTGTTAAAAACAACATTATTCGTTTTAAAACTGGAAATATACATGGCATTACTGGAGACTATTCGGTAGTCTCACTACAAGCATTTCAGTCGACATTGTCGAAATCATTCGTAAAGTCGGGAGACTCGAGGTACGATGTACCCTCGAGGTGTTCGGTGAGGTTCACTTCTTTTCCTTTGCCTTTTGCGGCCTCTTGATACAACTTACAAAGATGTGGAGGGGTTCGGCATGTACGGGACCAATGTCCTTTACATCCACATATGTAACATACATCCTCACGCTTCTGGGTGGTAGTTACTTGGGTTTCCTTCCCTTTGGAATTCTGTTCAGATCTAACCCATTTGTTTGATCCCCTCCCTCTTGCGTTGTAACCTCTCCCACGTCCGCGATTAAATCGACGACCACGACCTCGATAGGTTTGAGTATTCCGTGGATTTCCCACATCCGTCGCATTCACTTCTGGGAATGCTTTGGTTCCCATAGGTCGGGAGTTGTGGTTTTTTATGAGTAGTTCATTATTCTTCCCAGCCAGCATAAGTGTCACAATTAACTCAGAAAACCTTGTGTATCCACATTTCTTGTATATTTGTTGCAGGACAAGGTGCTCTTTGTGGAAAGTAATGTGATTGGCTTACCGCAATATTTTAATTGTGAAACTATCCTCAAGATAGCGGAATTATATTCCTCCACTCTTTGGAAATCTTGAAACCTCAAATTTTTCCACTCTTCAAGAGCATGAGGGAGGTTGACATCCCTCTGGTTGTCAAACCTTTCTTTTAGAGCTCGCCACAACTCTGCTGGGTCTTTTATGTGTGCATAGTCATGCGTCACATTTTCATCTAGATGCTTCCTCAGGAAGATTATCGCTTCTGCCTTATCTCGGGCAGATGATTAGTTTTCTTCTTTTATCGCGTCGGATAAATTTCTTGATTCTAGATACAGCTCCACATTGGTAACCCATGCTATTTAGTTTGCTCTGGTTATTATGAGAGCCGGGAACTTAAGCTTCTCAATGTTTGTCATTTGTTTTTCTAAAATAAAATGACAGATAATATAATCAGAAAGATGATATTATTGAATTTTAAAATATACGTGGTACTGGAATAAATAACGAAATTACAAGAAAGATAAATGCATAAAATATTAAAATAAAAATCATAACAGATTTTTCTGGGGAAAATTCTCCGACGAGTAAATTATAAAAAGTAGCAAGAATATAACCAAGTACAAAAACTAAAAATAGAAGAAACATTTTTTTCTTATGAAAACAAAAGATTTTGTTTGGAGAAGATTTAGGAGAAATATGAAATATTTGAGTGAGATGGATGAATGAAATATGAGAGTATTTATAGATGAAAATACTGTTCACTAGCCGTTGAGTAGCTGTTTGAAAAGGTAAAATTTTTTGAATTTTTTCTTTGTTACCGTTGGATGATAAAGAGTTAAAATAAAAATCAATCTGAAATTTTAAATAACAATCAATTAAATTTACGAAGTTTGAGATGAAAGGTTTATATACAGGTGACCAAACCTCCTTATATGAAAACCATAATATAAACAGATATTTAACGGAAATCTTGTGGTAACGGGATCATCCACATTTAAATAATAAATAAATTATAAAGCGGCTCAACCGTCCAGTATAAGGCCGCTTAGCCGTCCAGTATAATATTAACAGTAAATAAATAATTATGGTGCATTTAGCATCCATAATACAAAGATAAAAATATTAACAAGGCGACAAACCGCCCACTATAATATTAAGCAAATAATGGTGCGTTAAACAACCATTTAAAGTATAATAAGTAATTATATATGCGATATAGCGCCTGCTATATTATAAATATATATTTAGTCATATCGTAGAGTGATCGTGTTGATAACGTGTTATAATAATAAGTATAATTTATCGTATAGCTAAATATAAATAAAGACGAGAATTTTATACCCGCGGAAGAAGGAGATACTGATAATAAGAGAGGCGAGAGAGAGAAAGGTTTTCACTAAGAGTTTTGTGATATTGAAGATTGAGTTATAAAATTATGTTTTACAAGCGTTTGTTTATATAGAGGTAAAAAAGAGAAATTTACTGTATGCGCATAGTGACGGTAGACTTCACATTTGTTTAGTTTTGACGCTGCATATGTTGGTGAATTTGATATGCCGTGTTTTCTGACTTTCATAACAATAAATTGTAATAAATATAGCAATGGTTTTTTTTTTTTTGTTAAAAAGACTTCATATTGAAATATTTTTGGTGCCCAGATAAGTTGAGCTTTTGTTGGTTTTACAAATTATAGAATAAAGCAATAAAAATAACCTAGAAAGCCCATAAAGGGAAAACTAAAAAAGACAAGCCCAACCAAAAGGCCCCTAATGAGCCTGATTGGAGACTGGGCCAGAGAAGAGAAGGCCCAAAAGAAGGAGACATGGAACTAAGAAACCCTAAAACCGAAAACTGCGACCGTAGCCACGCCGCCGCCTTCGCCGAAGAGCAAGAAATCCAACGTCGCCCTAGCAAAAACCGCCACCGACTGGAAGAGGAGCCGAAGAACACCGGAGGAGAAACCGATGTGGATTAACGCCACCGGCCACCTCACTAAGACGCCGCGAGAAGAAGAAACCGCAGAGAGATTTTGAGAAGGGGATTTGGAGAAGAGTAGCCGAACCGGTCGCAGAAAGAAAATGCAAGTGGAAGAAAAGACCAAATCACGCCTCACGCCGTCAGAGAGCTACCGTACCGTAATCAGCCGCCGTCGGGACTCCTTTCACAACCCACCGCCGTCCTCAAGAGCAGCAGCCTTACTCATCAGTCACCGGCAGTTCAAGCTACCCAAACCCCTCTTTCCCGCTTCACGCCGCCACTCCGACTCGCCGCCACCACCGCTTCGCCGGCGACCCAACACCAAAAACAGACGGAGGATCAGACGTAGATCTCAGATAGAAAACCCTTGAGGAAGCTTCTCCCGACCATGTCCTCATCAGATCTGGATCCGCAAAGAGCCTTCTCCTTCGAATCGCCGCCGTCACGAAACTGTCTCGCCGGAAAACCAAAGGCCACCGCCCAAACTGCTCTGGAACAGCCTACCAACCACAAAGATAAAAACAAACGGGCAACGAAAAGAAAGAAAAAGAAGGGGCCTCTCCCGGCTCCAGCAAACGACGCCGGAAACCAGAGAGGCGAAGCAAACGACGGTGAAGCTAGAGAGAAGGGAGAGAGTTTAGAGAGAGAGGGGAACGATTGTCCGACTGCGGTGTTTTTTGTTATAAATATAGCAATGGTACTAGTTAATGTGGTAATTAATTCTTCTCCTCTCTCTCCCATAAGGCGATTTCTCCAAATCAACTTTTAACTTACGTTCCGTTACTTCTGCAACTTGCTCCGGCCGGCGTCGACTCCGACGTCGGCCATACTCCTTCTTATTTCCCCTTTATAATACAGATTTATTCCAATAAATTTCATCATTTTGGAGAATTTGAAGAGACTTGAAGCATTTTTTTAGGACAGTTTCTTTTTTTTTTCTCTGAAAAAACTTTGGCTTGTTCTCCATTGTTGTGGCTAAGCTTTGCACCCGGATACGATTAGGATGGCGATGGTTGAGATCAAGATTACATCAAAGATGTTGGTTAACCGGTTCCCGGTTCGGTCATCATTAAAGAAAAATCAGAAACCGAGAGGGATCAATTTACACCAATCATCGCAAGTCGTCGCTAATGGTCACTCCATTAGGTGCGATCTATTTAGGTTTTTTTTCTTCCTTTTTCTTATGTCGTTACAATATAAGCGTTATGTCTCTCTTAGTAGAGGGTTAGTTTCCGGTGAGTTTTTCTTCTGCTGGCCAAAATTTCGGCTGTCAACCGATGATTGTACTCCAATCTTATGGTATGGAGATGTCACTTGGATTTTTGATCCCGGAATTATTGGTATAGTCATTTTACTTGAAGGAATATTGTCTTTTAGAAATCCAATGGGAAGAAAACAAAGTTACATAGACACGATATTTTAAAAAGATCTTGGTACCAAAGTTTTGGTACCATTGTGTCTATTTTTCAGAATTATGTTTTAGGTACATCAGGTTTTAAGATGCGGTTTGCAAAAAGAAAGTTCAGCCATGAGATGTTGCATATAAATCGTCTCAGAGAAAAATCAAATATGAAGTTGGACAATAACAGATCTTTTGATCGCTTAACGAGTAATATTACTCTTCGGAAAGTATCGTCAAACTCCATTTTACTGTATTTTTCTCGGTGTATGGCACATACATCTGTATGTAATAATTTGTGATCCACTAATTCTGTATAATGTCTTTAAAATTAATGAAAATTATTTGTTTGTCGGAAAAAAAACCGTAATAAATCTAGGGAAAAAAAAAATTGTAATAAATTCATTTTAGTATTATGAGGCAAAATTGAGGTGAGGGTTGTTGCCCGGTTATTACGGGAGGAAAGACATATCCACGTGGGAGATGTTGAATCGGTCAAACTTTCCGTTTCCTCTTTTGTCTCTTTCTTGTTTGAGTCTTTTTGCGTCTTTCCCAGATTTGTTTTTTTAACTTTTCCTTGGAAATGTAACATTTACAACAGTGTTCCATTTTCGATCCAAAACAAAAACAACAACAATCTTCCATTTTTTTGTAACATTTTGGGTGTATTGAATTAGGAATTTTATAAGATTGTGTGATTCTTTTAAAATCCTTTGTTATTCAACTAATGATTTCTAAATGTCTTCCCTAATCTCATGTTATTCAATCAATAATTTATAAAAACTAAATCAAATCCACTGTTATTGGAAATATTTTAAGTAGTATATTTTAAAAAATTTGGAGTGATTTTAGCATGTTTTGATGGAGTTTCCTAGTTAAAAAATAGAAATCCAAATCTCATGATTTTAGGTGGTATTTGATATAACTTTAATAACAAATCATATCAACTTTCATAATTCATCCAAATCATATAAAAACACATTAAAACTCAAATCATTTCAAATCACTTCAAATGTTAAGTTGAATACAACCCCCCACCCTCTTTATTATAGAGTAATACCAACACACATAATTTTATAACATCATAATTAAGTTTTATGAGCGGACATTTTCTTTCTCATATTATATATTTCCTCTGTTCTAATAGTTTGATGTTTTAGATTTTTCAAAGATATTAAGAAACAATAATTATCTAGCTTTATGAGTTACTTTTTTTTTGCTTTTTCATTTAATGTTTCTTTATTAAAAAAATTTTCTTGATTCATTTGGTTTTTTAGAAAGAGAAAAAGATACAAAAAGTTTCTTGTACAATGAAATACATTAAATATAATCTAAACATCAATCTTTTGGAAACAAAAATAAAACCCAAAACATCAAACTATGAGGGAGTATATAACAAAGTCTTTATTACCTTCACTTTTTCTACTTATTACTAAAGGTAATTGTCTTTCTTTCTCTTCAGTTTCCCGATGAAAAAAGTAGAAAAAAAATAAATATAAGAAGAAGGAAGGAGAAGGAGAAAAATGATGGAGAATGGTGAAGGTGGAAGTTGGTGATGGTGTCGAGACGACGGTGACAATAGCGATGCACGGATGAGGTGATAGTGGTGACGATGGCGACGGTGGTGATGACGACGACGGTGGTGACGACGATATCGATGATAACACAGATGAATGGTACTTAATCAATAACTTAATTTTTTTTATGATATGATAACTAGATTAACACGATAATTTGCTTTGGATAACTGGGTTAATATGATAGTTTACATGGATAACTGGTTTAACATATATTTTACATAGATAACTGGTTTAAGAAGTATGTTGGATAACTAGTTTAACATGTAATTTTCATAATATGTTAGAAGAATGAGGAGCTTTGAGCTCTGGTAACATGACAAATTAACTCGGATAACATGACAATTTCATATTTTAATGATATGATAACTAGGTTACCATGCTATTTCAGCGATATGCTAACTGTTTTAACTCGTTATTTCATAACAGTGTCGATTTGGGTAAACAGTGTTTACAGACAGATGTGAACAGTGTTTTTTGGGGTTTGTAAACAGTGTTGTCGAATAAGAAGTGAACAGTGTTGCGAGGATTTTACTTTCCCAATATAATTTTTAGACCAATTACATTTTTGTAATTAAATCAACTAAAAAGAAGTTTTTTTGTTTAAAATTGTTTTATCTCTCTTATTTATCCAATTTTAGATTACTCATTCTCATTTACCTAAATACAATAAACGGTCAACTGGGTATATGCACTAAAATATAAAAACTTTTTTTTCTCTTTTCTCCAAAAAAAAATTGTTTTCACAATATAAAAAAGAGTTTAAATGGTAACATGAAGGATATGGCGGAAAATTTTCACCAAGGCCCCAAACATTAGCATAATTTAAAATTATCTGAATAATAGAATATAACATGTTAGTAGTATTTGTTAGTAAACCCTTGTTTCAAAAAAAAAAATTTGTTATTTGGCGGAATAACTAAATACTAACTTTTTAATTATTAACTATCAATATACTTGAAATAAAGAAACGATTAGGTATAATTAGACTAGTAACTAATAAGTTTCTAGAAACAGATTATTATCTTTGGTTCAAGCAAGAAGCTGGGTGTTTTTTTTTTTGCTAAAGTGCAAGAAGCTGAATTTGGAAGATTATGATCCAACTAAAGCTCTTTTAAAATCCCGTTTATTATAAGTAAAGCAAATATACAAAATGGGGAGTGACTAGGGCTAACTATGGACCTTTATTTGGATTTTTCGTTTATAAAGAATATTTTAAATTTACTTTTATATGGGCGATGATGGTGTGATGTAAGACTTGATGGAAATCTTTTTTGTCACACGAATCAGCTTATTATGTAGACAGTTTGCACACACACACAAAAGTAGACATTTTAAGATTCCAACCAATTCAAATTTTTAAATAATATCTTTGAACCAATGATTCTTTTGTGGCTAGGGACTCTCGTCAATTATTATTTTATTTTTTGGTTTTATGATGAGTCCGTCTCTTTTAAGGAGCTAAAGAATATTTTTCTGTCGATTAGGTGCTAAACAATTATTTTAATATTGCACAACTAACAAATTAAATTGATCCAAGGATAAAGAAAAACGATTAAGATCGATTATTCTATATTTACTTCTAAAACAAATATTTTTTTATTTTTTTTGTTATAGGGTCTTCAAGTTACTTCTAATTAAAACATTCTTTAAAATTAAAACAATACATGAGCTTTTTGTTTCATTGAAATTCTCTATACATCTTCTTAACTAATATATGTCGGATTCTTTTGCAATATGCTCGAGACACTTTAGATTTGGATCTTGGATTTGAAAGATATTACAAAACATTTGGTAGTCATATGGAGATTCTTATGATCTGATTATTGGTAACGTCAAGGTCGTTTGATTGATGTATATATGTGGGTGATGCTATTTGAAAGCTAGGGCTTAAGAGGTATGCTAAGCTCTCCAACGGTGTGGTGTCAAGTAATTGGTGTTTTCGACAATACACAGATTTGCAATTTTATAGCCTAGTCGATCAGATTAAACTATGTAGAATATATGATAAAAAATATATTTAGTTTTTACGGGGTTTCGCCTTTATCACATGGTTGGCGATGAGGGATCGGTTTTTTGCTGATTAATAAAATTAATATTTCAACCCAAATATATATATATATATTATATAGTAAAACTTTCAAATAACATTGTTTATAAATTAATATTAATAATGTACTTTTTTGTTGAACTTATGTAGAATTTTTTTTATCTTTAACGATAAATCAAATAAAAATAAAATGTTTAATAAAATGTAAAGATGAATTAATATGTAAGTTTAAATTTATTTTGCAAATGAATAAAATTTAGGGTGACATTAATGAATATATATAAATAATTTGATAATTAGATAAATGGAAATGGATAATTAAAAATTGGGTAAAAAAGGGAGAGAAACAAATTTTAATACAACAAACTCCTTTTTATTTGATTTTATTATAATAATGCCATTGGTCTGAAACTCTGTTTGCGACGTAAAATCTCGGTAACATTGTTCACATCTCGTCCGACAACACTATTCACAAACCCCCGCAACACTGTTTATCCCAATTTTAAACCGTCAAACGCCAGTGTGATTATATGATTAACGTGATAAAGCAGTTAGCATATTGTAAAAAATATAGAGTCAAACCAGTTATTATGCAATTAACATGTTAAACCACTTAACATATTGTGAAAATAACATGTTAAACTACTTAACATATTGTGAAAATAACATGTTAAACTACTTAACATATTGTGAAAATAACATGTTAAACCAATTAACATATCATACAAAATATAAAATTGTCATGTTAAACCAGTTATCATATTATCAATTATCGTATTTATCGAGTTATCATATCATAAAAAATAAAAAATATAAATAATGAAAATTATCATGTTAATCGAGATATCATATAATAGAAAAATATGAGTTGTTAATTAACTAANTTCCAGAATAGTTATATACGATTGATACTCATTAAAAAAACATCTGGACCTTTTGACTGATAAGGAAGCTACTGGCTTGGCAAATAAATCTAGAATTATTTTTTTATGCGTGGTGAGCAAAATCTAGATAAAATTTAGCGTTATGCGTTTTGCCTCTGCCATTCTTAAATGCTTGAGGATCCAATGGTCGGACTAAACATACAGTCTTTATCTTCTCTTGGGTTTTAAGTTTTATCTGATTTTAGCCAGAGTCAATAGTGAAGTACAATACCACTAGAAAACTATATAGGCATTGGGTCAACAGAAGTGGATTTTTACTTTTCAATTGTAGTTAATGGAGTGAATTGGTCCGATTAAGTAACTAATGCTGTCTTTTTCTCTTTTTCAAAAAAAACTAATGCTGTCTTTTATCTTTGGAATGATGTGACCCCGAGTGTTATTAATTCTACGATATTATAAATTAAACTGTATTAATTGAAATTGAATAATTATATATACGTCCCATTGGGTTTGACAGTTGACACGTGAATTCATGTGATGATGGTCCTTCATGTTGCACCATTTCTAGGATCCCCCACTCCACTTGACGTGATACGTATTGGTACAAAGAAACTATAAAACTTTAATGTTCATAGTTTATAGTATATATTTTGTCTAGTGACATTCGACCGGCGGTAATAATTTCTTAAAAGTTAAAGGGACATTTTGTTACAGAGCCAAAATCTTAAAAAAATTAGAAATTAAACTATGACACAATTAATTAGAAAAAATTCATATAAGAATATCATTTGATTAAAAATTGTTTGCTAAAATTACAGTCTTTGCCATTATTACAACAAATATAAAATACCACAAATGTGAGACACAAAATATGATCAGAAGCAGTCTGATACTAACATGACGTAAGAGGAAGTGAGCGATTTGATTGTCAATAAATATCGAATTAAATGAAACCGAGTGAAACTGTTAACCGTATATGTGTGACTATTTTAAACATTTATAAATTTATTTGGACTGTTAATCGTATATGTATATGACTATTTTAAATATTTATAAATTTGTTTGGACTGTTAATTGTATATGTGTGTATCTATAAAGACGATAAAAACATATACTTTTACAACTAGATAATCTATTAGGGACAATTTGGTGTATGATGGACATCTACCTGGTTAATCAACTCGAAATTTGCAATGTTAAGTCGTATTATGAATATCTACCTGGTTATATACATGTAAATGTCATCTAAATTGGTGTATGATGTATATATGAACTTGTATCTTGTTTATTATACGTCTACACAAATAAATAAATAAATATATATATATATATATAAAACTTAGACACCTAGACAATACATTGGTAAAATAAAAATACAGATATAATCAATTAGTACTTAGACGGTCTAATGAACAAGTAGCAAAAAAAGAAGTTTAGAGAAATGAAGGAGTAACAGAAACAAAGAATTTTCTAGGACAAGTCAAACTCGCCACAACAATGCTCCAACATTTCCACAGTGAGCTTCTCACTACGTTTCCACGATCATTCCTTCTTGAACTGTATAAACTTTAGACAATCCTCCAGTATCATGCACTTCCAAAATGAGCAGGGATATCATCTCGGTGATCTTTCTGACTGTATGTAGAACAACAGTGTGTATCTCCTGTTAGATATCCCCCTGCAAAGCAAGTACACATATCAATCACTAAATTGAACATTGAAGATGATAAATCCTTACATTATACATTGAACCGGCTTAGGATGAGTTTTTTGATGTGTAGAACAATATAAAAAGATATATAATGTTAATATATACTATTAACATGAGATATACACATATAAGTTTTCAGCTTTGTCTATTGACTTAGGATGGGTTTTTGGATATTCACAACAATCGATAATAGATCTATATGTTTCTTGGTGGACGATTAAACTGAAATATATACATGTAAGTTTCCAGTTGGATCTATATGGCTACACAAGGGTTCTTGTGATGTACAACAATCGATAATAGATCTAAATTATTTTAAATGAACTATAAAATCTATTTATACACATGTAAATTTCAAGCTGGTTCTATAGACTTAGCATTCACCGATAACAACTTTTCCGATTCAAACTGTATGACACAACAACAAGATGGATACATAGGTCAAACAAAACCGACATAGCAAGGGATTCAGAAAATCAATTATATATGTAAACATCTTGGGTGAGAAAGACAAAATAAAAGATAAAAGTTTCCAATCTACAGATTTTCTATTGTTTTTGTAAGAGAGATGGATAGCATAAGAGACATAGAAGACGATGAATACCTAGAGAATCGTCGAATGAGGGAGAACAAACTCTGATTTTGTTGAAGCGAGGATATCCGCCGGAGTGACAGTTACAGCACCGATTCAATGAGTGGAGAGGCTGATTTCGAAGAGATAAGGACGGATTGTTTCTTAAACAACAACGATTTTTTCAATTATGTAGGAAAAAGGATTCATTGTTGAATCAAAAATAAGAGGGGTTTCGTTGATATTTCAGAAAGCAGTGGAGACTGATTCTTTAGGATTCGGTGAAATGCAATTGAGAGAGAAGTGATATAGCCTCATCTCAATAAATAATTTAATATTAATAGACGATGGCGAGATAAACAATTGTTGTAGTCAAATAATATTCAATTGTATAACACACGATAAGTCTTTGTTAACTGAAAATCCGATCGAAAAAGTGGACGAAGGTAAAATCGACCAAGCTGGTGGTTAATTATTTTCATGTTTCCATTTTTAAATGTCTCTTGTCATTTGCTTATTTGACTACCAGTTTTAGCTATTTACTTAATTGTCTCAAAATTAAAAGTAAATAAATAAATAAATAAATGAAAAGGATTTGTGGCGCAGCGACCAATGTTGTTATTGCAGGGAAACTTTGCTTTTACCATGCCCGAACATATTAGAAGACAAATCTCTTGCACAATTAGGCTAATTGAATTAGCTAATATGTGGAAAGTTTTGGTACATTTGGTGTTATGTATTCTGAATAGTACTCTTAGAAGATTGAGTCTGTATTTTGACCATAAAATTTAAATAAACGATGAAATAGAGTATGAGTGAGGTTTTCTTTTTTTTTGCTAAAGTGAGTGAGGTTTTCTTTCGTTGAGTAAGTTAAATAAACTGTACACAGACATGAAAAGAAATGACTTTGACTACGCATATATACCCCGATTTCTCTATGAATTTAATTCATATAAATAGACTGGTTAACTAATGTTCTATATTATTAATTCTTTTATAGAGTACCGTATAATAGATGTATATGCAGTATATATAAATATATATACTAGGAGAAGGTCCACCTGTTACGTAAATTTATGATAATTTTAATATTTTAATATTATAATTTAAAATTTAAATATTTTAATTTTACTATATGAAACTTTAGAATTTAAAAATTGATTTTGTGTATTAATAAATTCTTATTTAAAAGATTATTTTTATACTCGAGTAAATATTTTTTTAAACAGATATGCTCGAGTTTTTTTTTATTTAAAGAGCAAAATCAAAATTTCTCAAAACAAATAATTAAGGGTTATGTGAGAGAGCAACGACATGTTAGCTTCTTAAATAAAGACACTCATAGAGAGATTAGAGAGTATATATGCTTTTACCTACTCTCATTGGTTTGGTCAGCGAAATTCTTAATGCCCACTCTGATTCTTAAATTTGGTTTGCAAAGTCATAGTATTAAACAATCCCCCAATAGCATCATTACCCGAAGATTAAAGCTCGACCACTATAATATTAATCACTAATGGTGCTACTGCAGCCTCTTAATTATGATTTTCACGAATCAGAATAAATATAATAGAAATCAATATAGAAAGTTAGAAACGCACGGATAGGCAATGCTCTTGATGTTCCTTCATCTTTTTTTTTGTGCAAATATATATGTTTCTTCATCTTTAAACCAGCATTTTATATACAAACTTATGATTTTGTGCAAATCAAACTGTAAAGTATCTAAACATCACAAAATCAAACACATACAAAAAATACTGTAGTTAAATGCTACTTTGAAAAAACAAAAGGGGTTAATATTCTAATTTTCAGTACAACCCCTATATGTTTCCACTTTCCATCAAGATCAAACAAGCAAAGCTTTGATTTTTTTTTCTTTTTGAACTAGCAAACCTTTGATATTTATTTATTTTTCCAACAAGAAAAGCTTTGGTATTTATTTATTTTTAATTAACAAGCAAAGCTTTGGTATATAAGAATACCTTAAAATCAAATATATTCATATAGAAATGGCTCACTGACTCAATATGGTGGTCGTGTGTTGACCCAATTATACGGTTCGTGACCTAACTGACCAGCCCCATTCGGAATCAGATGCGGCGGTATATTGTAGCCCGGTCCGGCCATCGGATCAGGCAGGCTACTCCCGATTCCGGGCGGCGAGTCACCGCCTCCGTGAATCAGTCTTGAGCCGCCGCCGCCGCCACCTTCTTCCTCCTCTTCCATGGGCAATCTCTCATAAGTAGCGTTAGAGAAAGTGGCAGCAATCACCATCACCGACCCTATGGCCACAAGCGGGCCCACGACGCTACCTCCAACGACCTGCCCTTGGACCCCGGCCAAGTAAACCGTTAAACCGGTTGACCCGGGTGGGGCAGGTCCAGGAAGGAAAGCACCGGTTAAGGATAAGATCTCGAACCTTCCTTGGAGCGAGACAACGCCTCCTGGTGCGGCGGCTTGACGGAGGGTGACGTTAGCTACTGAGCCTGTTCCGCTGAGGACGCAAACGCCGCGCTGTCTGCGTCTTGAGAAGTGAGCGATTGTGTCGGCAACGTCGCTGCCGTCGGAGATCTCCATGACATGGCTACGGAGTGCGTTGGGGCTGTCTCTTGTCACAAAGATTGGAGCTTTCGGTTTGTTTTTGGATCCTGGTGGTCTACCTCTTGGTCTACGGTTGACCACTTCGACCGCTCCTTCTCTTGGGTCGTCTTCGTCGTCTTGGTCGTTTTCTTGGCTCTGGTTCATAGCTATTCCAAGATCTCCTTTTGTAAGAAGACTTTGGTGGTGGTTTTGGTGGTTGTGGCCGGAGGAGGCTGAGTGGTCCACCATGCCGGCTAAACCACTCTGGTTCGTCCACCAAGGGTTTGACATAATTGCCACAACAAAATTTTGAAATTCACTAAAAGAAATATCAAGGAATTGTATCTCTGATGATTTTCTTGAAGGCCTGGTTTCTAGGGTTCTAAATTTACAAGGTCAAAAGGTGTTTGAAGCTTTTTCTTGAAAATTTTCTTTTCATTTTGATTTCTATGACTTATATGGATTTAGGAATTATTGATAAATAAAGAAGAAAAGAGCTTAAGGTAGGAGAATTAGATGCAATTGTGGAATGGAACTGGAATCAAAGCAAATAAAAGCTATTTGAGACTTTGTTATTTTTTTCTTTCCAAGCATCAATATATCTCTTCCCACGAAGAAGAGACAGAGAGAGAAAGAGGGCAATAATCAATTTTCCACAAGTTAGACCAACTATTATTTTATATAGGGTTTTATATAGAATCCAAGAACGCAATACTATGTGCAATCTCTTTTTTTTATTTATATATATATACATACGCTGGACCCATTTATATGAGTCTATTTTACACCAACAGTGAAATATCAATACAGGTTATGCCAAAGTCCATAACGTATTAATGAAATCATCTTATAATTATTTTCGACCAGAACTTTCAGATTAAAAAATACTAATAATTATACACTCCTATCACTTGAGATTGCCTAAACAAGTTTTGGGTTTTGCTTCCTATTTTTTTGGTGTTCACATGGTGCAATATTTTAAGAAAGATCCGTCACGTTATAATTCACATGGGGAAAATAATTTCAGAAAACATATTGTTGATTCTCTGATCAGTGCCGTGCTTAGACTAATAGAGGCTTAAGGCAATTTTACAAAATGTGGCCTTTGTTACTTCTTACAAATATACAAATAATTAATAATAAAAATAATTAAATACAATTTCGATTTATTTTTGTTTTGTTTATTTTTAGAAAATCGTTTACCCAATTCACATATTTGAATTCTTAAATCATTCAATATTTTTTATAACAGTAACTTTTTCTAAATGTCATGAACTTCTCAAACAAAAAAGCTAAACATTTAATATCAAATCTAAATTCATAAGCCTAATTTTGAAATAATTGTGGCCTTTAGATTTTTCATTTTTGGTGTGGCCTAAGGCAATTGCCTATTTTTCCAACACATAGTCACGGCTCTGTCTCTGATGCAGCTTGTAAAGCCCAAGAGATAACATTAACAATTGTACGTATTAATATAACACACAAAAATCGATATGGGGAACAAGACCAAAGTGTTGCTCCGTTTTCTGAATCTTTGGAAAGTGTTGTGGGATGGGTGGGGGAACTATGATCTTCGTTAATTAGAGTAGTAATTATTAATATCATATGCAACTTAATACATAACATGATAATGTTCATTCTTATAATAAATCGAGAAATGAAATAAAAATAAACCGAGAAATATATTAATGTTTATTGTTATAATTATTCCTATTTAGTCAGTCAAAATAATATCATGTTTTAGCTCTATTAGAAAATATAATGAGTGATCAAGTGTCATTAGAAAAATACTCTAGTCAAAGCTTATAGATCATAGGATCGAGTGACGTTTAAAACAAAACTAAAATTACTTTTTGTAATATTGGGTCTGGAGGGATTACAGATTTCGACCTAGCTAAAACCTTATGATAATAAAAATATATATATATTGGCTCGACCGCTACACACATCATAAAAGAATTAGTAGGATGATAAAAATTTGGATCATTTATAATTATAAAAAAAAAAAAATTAGCATTGGAAATTTAGGGTTAATAAGTGGGGTATTTTGCTGTCAAAAAAAAAAAAGCGGGGTATAGTGCGCGTGAGCATTGAGAAAGGTGGGGAGCACGTCATTTCCCTTGCCCCGACGTCTCCACTCTCGACAAGTCTCACCATATTTCTACAATAAGATATTCACATATTTTGCTTAATTAATACAATGACGGACATGATTACGTTTGATTAATGAATAATCAAATCCAACTAACTTACTTCTAATCTTATAAGTCTGTACTTGTTAATTAGACGTAATATAACCTGAGATTAGAGTCTAACTTAACTGGCTAATGGTTGAACGTACGGTTCACATAAAAATTAGTTAGATAATAATTAAAAGTGAAATTGGTAAAGGATATAACGTGATAGATTACCACACACTACTATAATTTCTTTTCCGTACAAAATGGTGTTAAAAGGTCAGTACAAAATAGTGTTGCAAACCATGTGGTACAAATCAACTGTCGATATATAAAACATCAAAAGTGACAAATAATTTTTGATTTCATCCTATTAATTTACTAACTAGTAATTTTTTGTTACTCAAATGTTTTACAAATTCGTTTTAATTCAGCTCATTTTACAAAAAAAATTATTTCAGTAATTGCAATGTTTCATGTTATTCCACTATTGAGCTTACATCGCAGTACCCTATATAAAACCGTTTTCTCTCGCCATATCTTTTCTCACATCCATCTCTTCTCTTACCACCACCTTTTATTGCCTTTAATTATACCACAATCTCTTACCGTTAATGCAACTTTATTTTAAGAATATATATTTATCATTTTCTGTCAAAAAAAGGGAAATTGGCAAACTACCCTAATTAAGATTTGGAATTTGAAAAATACATTGGTTTTTTGATTTTTTGATAACTACACTTAGTGATATGTAAAAAGACTATTTTGACCAGATTTTATTTAGAAGATATTTAAAAAAAATAAAAAAATCGAAAATTATAATTATTATGATTTTAATTGAAGATAAACATATCTAATTATATAATATTTAACTTATTTTGTTGTTACCTATCCAAGCCTTGATTTACGTAAATGTGAAGATTGATTTGACAAAAAACCGAACCATTGGAAAATGTACATGTCAACTTGTCAATTTTCTGTCAACTTGTTACCTAAAGTGGAAAAAATCAAATTAGTAAATGTCAAGCATAAATCACTATGCAAGACGGCATTTGCATCTGTAAACTTTGAAAATTGGTTTCAGACAACCAAGTTTCTATATATTTTCTTTTTTTGGGCTTTACAAGTGCTAAACTTTTTTCACAATAACCTAATAATGAAGCTTGTCAATCAATTAAGCTTTTTGAAGACAAAATCGTTAACACCATCCAAGATCTTGTTCGTTTGTGATCAAATAGTTGACAAATCATAAAGATGCTTTTACTACATAACATGAAATGACATGAGATGATTGTGCTTCGGACAAAAGAAGTGTCTCTATCTACCATTTTCTTTCGGTTCACCAGTCCCTTCACAATCTCTTTCTTTGTCTTGTTTCAATATGGGTCCCTTGACTAGTTCAACGTGTCTGAATCATTCATCAGGAGAAACCCAAAAAAGAAAGTTATTGTTTCAGATTCCCCAAACGAAACGAAGTATTGATGTAACACTCTACTTACTTCTTGTATCCAACTTCACCCTTTGATGTAGTTTAATAGCCTGCAAAATCCAAATGATTGTCGTGCCATTAGCATACCTCTGGTCTTGGATGGTAATAACAAAACTCTGTGTTCAAGTCGAAGAACAGGGGCTCGAACCAGACCGTAAAGAAACATCTGTAAGGAGTGAATGGTTCGGATAACTATATGAAGAAAGAGCACTTTACCTAATAAGGTAATACATGATCAAGAACAAGAGCACAAAATACGCTATGAGCTTGCAACTTCTTCGATTAGACTTCTTCTCAAAGACCTGTCATGTTAAAAATCGATTTTTATTCAGATCAAAGCTTGATAGCAAAACACAAAAGGGGTGAACACTAATAAAAGGTTTTAAGGATAATGAACACAACTATAGTACACAATCTACTTTACATACCAACTTGAAACGGTTGATTGTTCCTGACATTATTCCCCTCGCCGAGTCCATTTTGTTCCCCTAAACATACAACAACGAATAGCTTAGAAGAAAGGCATGTGATAGAGATCTACAAACTGAAACATATGAAATCAAACTTCAGAGCCTACCACTTTGTCAAGCAACCGGTTATGACTCTCAACTTCTTCATGTATGTCTCCGGTCACCTGTTAAGATATTACTAACTTACATTTCAGGCAAAGGGTATATTGCAAGCTATATATCACAGAGGAGGAAGAGACTAAACATCAAGAATGAAAACAAGGCATTGTTTTTATGTACGTTATTCGAAAGCATTAGATCAGAGCTCAGATTCATTCAATTAGAGTCTAGACTTAGCGATCAATGCTTAAGAGATTGTTCTTAATATAATAAACTTTAATTCAAGAAATCCTTTCTCAAACAATTCAGTTCAGTTTCAACTGTAACACCACAAGCCACAAGCCAATTTCTAAATCCTAATGTTTATGCTTAGTTCTAGAGATGACAGAACATACTCTCTTGAGAAATGAAACTCTGTCCTGCAGATTTTCCAGGGCTTCATCATTGTCGCGTTCGCTGATATCATGAGAATACGAAGAGGAAGCTCTCAAGCGACCTTCTTCAAGTCCATCAAGGCCATCGAAGAGAGACGTTCTCGAGGCACGATTCTCCCTGCGAAATAGAATCGTTGGTTCTTAATCAGATGCTTTTTCGAACTAGAAAACTATAATTCGAGCTCTAAATTAGGTCAATGACTTGGAAAAATCGGGAATTTCGAAAAAACACTGAAGATTGTCGGTGATGCAAAAAACTAAAAAATTTCAGAAAGGAGGAATCTGAAGATTGTGAACAGATCCGTATGAAATTCGATTGAATAGGGTTTATAGAAAAGAATCAATATCGCGTGAGAGTTGTTAAACATTGCAGAGAAAAGGTGTGAACAAAATCAAATGGCTGGATTCGGATGCAGATAAAGGAATCGTAGATCAAACCTTCGATAGTTCATATCTCGCACCATCATTTGCTTCGTATTCGCTTCCACTCTCCCTATCGAGGTCTCGCCATCAAAGAGGAATCAGAGCATTGCGAAGAGAGATTCTCGAATTTTGATTTCAGTTCCCAAAACGTAGGATTTCGTGTTTTGTTTGCCAGAAACGCACGAAAGTGCAAGACTGTTGCAAGTCCCGAGAAGAACAGAGAAAGAGAAAGGGTGAGTTTATTGGGCTTAGCCCAGCCCATCTGGCTCAATAACTTCAAAGCTAAACTTGAATATAATATTTTATCAAGTTTTGTTAATTTGAGTTGTTTTCATCAAAATATATTTCTTAAAAATTGTTAGCTAAAACAAATTTATAATTTGAGTTGTTTTAATCTATTGGTGGCTCGACGATTCCTGTCGACAAATTTGACATTTGAGAACATTGTTGTCCAACTCCGTATCGTATGGATATAGTGTCACAATTTGAGATTTGGGGTGCTGTTGTTGATTAGTCTCGTTATATTCAAACTGTCTCCCTCAAATTCGACATTACGATATCCTAAAAAACCATCCAGATTGGAGTGCCCAAATCAAAGCTGAGCATTCAAAATTCTGTTTTTATTTTTATTTTTAAAATATACTGACCTTATAATTAACGATGGTCGGGTAATTCAAAAGATTATCCAGTTCGCCTTTTGATTTGGTTTTAAAAACATCGAATGTTAGGGTTTAATTTTAAAAATTTATGGTTTGTGATTTAGAAATTAGATTTTAGACCATTTTGTTCATTTATTAAATCTAGATTATTATTCTCCTAATTTTGATATAAATTTGAAGTTTCCTTTAATAAATAAGGAATATTGATGTGAAAGAGGTATAATATCATTATCAGCTCAAAACGATTAATAAATTGAAGATGTAAAAGGAGAAAGAAAAGTAAAGTACGAAAAAATTAAGATTCGGAGATATCCACTTCTGTAGTACGAGTGCAGTTAATAATAAGGGAAAATTAGAAATAAAAGATGTTTTTTTTACACCTTTATTTTTGTATGTCAAATTGTGCCTAAACTACCTTCAAAATCATATATTTTAATATTTAATTTGTTTTAAAAATTCGTTTTTAAAGAAAAAAAATTTATTTAAGGAAACAAAAAATATCTACTATTCTAAAAACGTAACAAAAAAATATTTACAAAATCTTTTTTGATATGTTCTGCGAAATTCAGAAGGTGTCTTCTGCGGTTTCTATATGTTTTGCGATTTCGTAGAATATACATTCTGCATAATGAACGTGTTCTGCAAAGTTTAGAACATGTCTTCTGCAGTTTCTATATGTTCTGCGATTTCGTAAAATATACATTATGCATGTTCTGCGGTTTCTATATGTTCTGCAGTTCCGTAGAATATATATTATGCATAATGTACGTGTTCTGCAAAATTTAGAACATGTCTTCTGTGGGTTTTGGAATTAGGAATATGATTTTCTTCATCTTTTTCATGTCGTCTTCATAACTTTACTCTATGTTTATGATTCTTTCATATCTCTGCGAAAATCAATGGTGTAAACCAAAAAGTATTAGATAGATTTTATATAAATCTGGTGAGTTTATTGCATTTGTTGTTTGTTTTACAACAAATTGATATGTGCAATTATTCTATTTGGAAGAATTTATCAAATTTTTTTTGTTTATCATAGATAAATATGCTGAAAATTTATGTGATGTACGTGTATAGAGATCATTTAGCAACAACGAGTGGAAATTTATTGTTGATCAAGAAAAACGTGCTAGATTATTTACTTTGGAATTGACTACTAGCATTGATTTTAGGGTTTTTTTGGTTAAATGATGTGTTATAATTTTTAGTAATCTATACTATTATTTGAGCAGTGATTTGAGCTCTCCTTTAAAGTTGAAAACTGAATTACTCTTTTGCCATTAATGAATACAAAGGCTTAAGTGTATAATTTTGTAATTTAGCTAATATGCATAATTATGACTTTTTAATAATTAAAAAGTAAATATTTCTTAATAAAAAGCCCTAATTGTTTGCATATAATCGAGTTTAATTTTTTCGCCGTTAGATATACTTATTTGCGGCTAAACCTAATTGGCAATAAAACTCTAATCATTGGTATATATATATCACCTAATTTAATATCAAACCCTAGCCACTACCACACTTCTTCTTCTTAGCTGCCACGCTTCTGCTTCTTAGCCAACACGCTCTACCATTGCTCTTCGGATCGAACGGGTTTGGCTCTGTCTCATTGAGAAACCTAAACTCCCCTGTTTCGGTTCTCTTTTGCTTGAAAATAATGAAAGATTAACCTCTTTTTTTTTTTTTTTGCTCTTTTAAATTACCTTTGTGATGATTAGAGGAATCATGGAAGATAAAGGCCTCTTCTTTGGTGCGACGTAATTCGCGGGTGCTGGAGATCCCTCGGTTGGTATGGAGAAATCAACCATGAGGTTGTTGTTGAGTATAATACTGGTATAAAGCATATTTAGTGATAACTTTTTTCGGTGTTGTTTTATTATTTCTTAAGGTTTTGTGCAGATTTCAATATTTTGTTTTAGGAGACCACTTAATTTTTTTTGCTATCGTCTAGGTTTGATTTAGTTCATGCATATCTTAGTTTCTTTGTTGTAATTTGTTTTGTTTTCTTTGAATTTGATATGAAACTAATTTTTTTCCTCAGATCGCGAAGAAAGATTTCCAAACAGAAAGCAACTAGCCATCAAAACAAAATATACTAATTGGTTGGTTATGTGATTATCTTTATGTTTTGGCGTTTTTGCTTTAGTTTAGTTTCGTATCACTAATCTTCAGTTTTTGTCGTTTTAGTTTTCTTCATTAATCGTTCTAATTTTTAATTTTTTTAATAATGAGAATTAATCATGAATTATTTTTTAATGTGATTTGTTTGTTTTCGTTGTAATTGGTATGAAACTGATTTTCTGTTATTTTTTTTCTACGGTATGCGGTATGCGGAGAATGAGAATCAAACAAACAAAATAGTTTCTTTTGATCGTTATGTTTCTCTTTCACATCGAGCTCAAACCAGCGATTAAGGTCTTATATATGTTGTTTCAAATTTATCTTCTTCTACGTTGTTTTTCTTTAGGTATTCTGTTTTGCGAGCATACGGTTAATTTCTATGTCAATTAATCTTCTAATATGTGTTAGTGTGTATTTAGGTTGATTTACTTTAGGTACTCCATTATTTTCTACAGAAGTAAACTTTGCGGGACCACAAGGCAGATGTAACGACCACCGAAAAAAGGATGATGGCGATATATACACCTTACCGGTAAGAATCGAAACTCTTTTCTTCTCTTTCTGATCCGGAAGAGGATGAACTCAACATACCGTTCAAATTCCAAAAAGAAGATTTCGATAGTTGTAGCAACATACGAGGAAGGATCGGGTCGAAGGTGACAATGGATTGAAGATTCTTTGAAAAATCAATTACAGATAATACAAGTCAGGCTTAGTCGGTTTACAGATAGATATTACAAGTCAGGCTTATTCGGCTTCTTCAGGATCAGACCAAGCCAGATCAGAGCCACCTTCCGGTTGTATCCGATTCAAGAACTCATGAACAAAATCACAACTTTATGTTTCTTCGAGTGGCTTCTTCTCGACTGATTCATCTTCTTCATTATTTAATGATCCGTTGATGGATATTCATCAACTCATTTATCTCCGTTGCTAATCAACAATCAGATCGAGCGAGAACAGAGCCGTCTTCCGGTTTTATCCGATTGTGTGTCTGATAAAAAATTACAACTTTAGGGTTTCTTCTGTATCTGATTGACCTGGCTTCTACTTTTACTCAATTGGGCGACTTCTTCAAGGTTTGATCAAGCGTTGACTCCGTGTAATAACAATTTGAGTGGGGCTTTACTTGGGGCACAAGGATTTGGTGGTGATGGTATTGGTGGCCTGAGAAGCTGCGGCAACAACAACATTCCAACACTAAACCCACTTCTCCAGTTTGGTCAGTATGCGTCGTGGAATCAGACACCTTCTCATGTAGATCCAATGATGCTATCGTCTTCTTATTGTTAGGTCTTGCTCCTCCAAGATCTCATTTTGGCTATGTCAACGTTCTATTTTGCTATTATAGTATTATGTATTCTTACTGAGGAAATTTTGTTTATAAATCTGAGTTTTATCTTTGTAACAACAGTCTCTTCTCGAGTCTTATTCGGAATTACGTAATAAAAACGAAAAATCTTCAATTCAATTATTATATTGTATGTCTTTCCTCAGCATGAATGCCTGATTCACACTTTCGTAAAACAATAGACATTATTTCCCATTATAAAGCCAAATGTCCATTAAGAATGCATATGTTTTTTAAGTAATTTCATTTGGCTATAAAATTTTAACAACTGATCCTAGAGAGGGTAAAAAAAGAATAGTTATTCATTGGAATAATCTATTTATTTAATTATTGATTTAGAAGTGAAAATATACGCAAACCTTTGTCGTGGATTTGGGTTAGTGGTTGAATTGAATGTCAAGAACAATAAACTGCAGATTTGGTTGATCAGAGTTCAAGAGATAAGCAAAGATCTTGAATATGCAGTTATCGACAAATGTTGGATGCAGGATCAATAAACCTCGATGAGAAGCTAATTGGTGAAAGTAATTAAGTATAAAAGGATCAAGTGTTAATTGTGGTCTCATGAGTATGAAAATTTGGAAGTTATTCAATTTATAGAAAATGGTTAGCTTTGAGAGAAACAGTTTAATTAAAGTTGCTTTTGCTTTACATTAAGAAATAGGATACTTTTGCTAGAGATAAATTATTAACATTAAATCTTATACTCTCTCTATTTTAGATTAATATATAAATTTTTCACACCTATTAAAATTTGATTATAAATGCAACTTTTTGTTATTAATAAATTTTTATAAATCTAAGCCAATAGTAATTTAATAAAATCAATTTTTTAAAAAATAAGTTTTTTAAAGTTTACAATTCATCATTATTAAGTAATAAACAAATACTTAGAAAACTTTATAAAATTCTTCTTGAAACAATTTTTTCCAAAAACATCTATTAATTTGAAACGAAAGAAATATACTTTTTCAGATAAAAATAAAAAATTGTTTTAACCTGCATCTTATTGTGAAAAATATTAATATTTAATTATTTATAATCATGTTGACTACAAATAAAACCCGGCTGAAAAATAAGAACATAGATAACACGAAAAATTAAAGAAGAAGAAGAAGAAGGATAAGAATATGAGGAAGTTGGAGAATAAGTGGGTGAAGTTGAGTACCTGTCTCTTATACACATCTAGATGTGTATAAGAGACAGGACCAAGCCAGATCAGAGCCACCTTCCGGTTGTATCCGATTCAAGAACTCATGAACAAAATCACAACTTTATGTTTCTTCGAGTGGCTTCTTCTCAACTGATTCATCTTCTTCACTATTTAATGATTCGTTGATGGATATTCATCAACTCATTTATCTCCGTTGCTAATCAACGATCAGATCGAGCCAGAACAGAGCCGTCTTCCGGTTTTATCCGATTGTGTGTCTGATCAAAAATTACAACTTTAGGATTTCTTCTGTATCTGATTGACCTGGCTTCTACTTTTACTCAATTGGGCGACTTCTTCAAGGTTTGATCAAGCGTTGACTCCGTATAATAACAATTTGAGTGGGGCTTTACTTGGGGCACAAGGATTTGGTGGCCTGAGAAGCTGCGGCAACAACAACATTCCAACACTAAACCCACTTCTCCAGTTTGGTCAGTATGCGTCGTGGAATCAGACACCTTCTCATGTAGATCCAATGATGCTATCGTCTTCTTATTGTTAGGTCTTGCTCCTCCAAGATCTCATTTTGGCTATGTCAACGTTCTATTTTGCTATTATAGTATTATGTATTCTTACTGAGGAAATTTTGTTTATAAATCTGAGTTTTATCTTTGTAACAACAGTCTCTTCTCGAGTCTTATTCGGAATTACGTAATAAAAACGAAAAATCTTCAATTCAATTATTATATTGTATGTCTTTCCTCAGCATGAATGCCTGATTCACACTTTCGTAAAACAATAGACATTATTTCCCATTATAAAGCCAAATGTCCATTAAGAATGCATATGTTTTTTAAGTAATTTCATTTGGCTATAAAATTTTAACAACTGATCCTAGAGAGGGTAAAAAAAGAATAGTTATTCATTGGAATAATCTATTTATTTAATTATTGATTTAGAAGTGAAAATATACGCAAACCTTTGTCGTGGATTTGGGTTAGTGGTTGAATTGAATGTCAAGAACAATAAACTGCAGATTTGGTTGATCAGAGTTCAAGAGATAAGCAAAGATCTTGAATATGCAGTTATCGACAAATGTTGGATGCAGGATCAATAAACCTCGATGAGAAGCTAATTGGTGAAAGTAATTAAGTATAAAAGGATCAAGTGTTAATTGTGGTCTCATGAGTATGAAAATTTGGAAGTTATTCAATTTATAGAAAATGGTTAGCTTTGAGAGAAACAGTTTAATTAAAGTTGCTTTTGCTTTACATTAAGAAATAAGATACTTTTGCTAGAGATAAATCATTAACATTTTTTTTTTTTTTTTTGACATCAAAAACACCATATATTAAAAACTCATGCTCCGAAGATATTTGGCTCGAGAGCCATCCATCTTGGAACCTGAAAGTCTACATGGGAGAGTACATCGCCTCGCAACCGAGCTCCTTTTGCAAGGTAGTCAGCGCGGACATTCAAAACACGAGAAAGAAAACGAAGCTCAAAATGATGAAAAGACGATTTAATCATAGAAAATTCCTCTAGTTCTGAGTCTAATGCCGGCCATTCCTCTTCTTCTTCAAGCACGCTGATGAGTTGCTGGCAATCTGTTTCAAAGGTCATTGAGTCGAATCCTAGATGGGCCACCAACTTCATTGCCCATATCAAGGTATTCGCTTCCGCATGGATAGCCGAGAGTACATTTGCTTGAGCTAGTAATCCGTACCTTGTGCTTCCATCCTCGGTCTCCAGGACCATACCTCCTCCAAAAAACTCACCCTCAGCCGTCCACGACCCATCTATCTAACATCTTGGTCTCGTTTGTTCAGCTATCCGAGGATACCCCAAGGGAGTCTCCTCTCCACTATCCTCACACGCTTCTGATACTATTTGGGCTGTCTTCCACACCCCGGCTTCTTGGTTCGCTATTTGTAAGATATCCAAGGCAGTTACCTCTTTATTATTGAAAACTTTATCATTACGTGCCTTCCAAATGTACCAGGTAATCCATGGGAAGGCTTCTAGAGCTAACGCAGAATCTCCATTTTCCTTTGATCGAGACAGCAAATGATCAAAGTTCCGATACAGAGAGCTACATGGGAATAAGCCCGGAGTCGTCGTGATCTCAGCAAGGTTCCACACCTGAAGTGCCGTCGGACATTCAAAGAGTAGGTGGTTTATTGTTTCTCTTTCAGCCCCACACCTAATACAGGTACGATCAATTCCACAATGTCTATCCACCAGCCTACTCTTGACTGCAACACAACCCGAGATCGATTGCCATAGGAAATGTTTGATTTTTCGCGATGTTTTCAGGGACCATACTTTACTCTTAATGGAAGTAGTACTTGGTTCTGACACCATCTGGGGGCCATTTGCATCTCTAAGATCATTAGCTAATGCATATCCCGATTTGACCGTATACGCTCCCGATTTCGTATAAGCCCAAATAAACCCCATCGGCTTTAAACCCCCGACTGGGTTTCAGACTTTTTATCCGCGGAATCTCTTCCGGAGCAAACAGCAATTGGAGTTTGTCAAGGTTCCATTCCTTAGTGTTTATGTCAATCAGGTGACTAACAAAAAGATGTGGATCTCGGGCACCCCCATTATCGAGAGCTGTTCTTGTCGGGGTCATTGGAATCCAAGCATCAATCCACACTTTCGTGTTAAAACCCGATCCAATCTTTTTCCGGAGCCCCGCTTTCAACAAATCTCTGGCTGCCATTATGCTTTTCCACCCGTATGACGGGGAGTTTACCTTAGACACCTCCATTTGGTTTGAGTATCGAAAATACCGTCCTCTCAAGATTTTTGTCAATAGAGATGTCGGGTTTTGGATGATTCTCCACAGCTGTTTTGCAAGGAGGGCGAGATTGAAATTTTTTAGATCCCGGAATCCCAAGCCTCCCTTGTCTTGATCCACAAAAATCTTATCCCAAGCTATCCAGTGGAGACCTTTTTTTATTGTGTTTAGAACTCCACCAGAATTTGGCTATCACGCTCTGCAGTTTCTCGATAATCTCTTGAGGGAGGAGAAAGCATGACATAACGTATGTGGGCAGTGCTTGTGCCACAGATTTAATAAGCACCTCCTTCCCTCCCTTTGAGAGTAATTTGGCTGACCATGAATTAATCCGGCTATTTAGTCGTTCTTGTATGAACGCAAATGCTTGTTTCTTCGAACCACATATTTTTTCCGGTAAGCCCAAATACATTCCCATTCCTCCCTCTTTCGAGATACCCAAAACTCTTTTAATCTCTCCCCTTTGAGTTAGAGGGACTTTATTGCCAAAAAATATAGATGATTTCGATTTATTCAATTGCTGTCCCGACACTCGTCCATAACAATCGATTATTTTCACCAGCTCTGCACATTGCAGGATATCCGCTTTACAGAAGAACAAGCTGTCTTCCGCAAATAGAAGATGAGAAATCGATGGGCTCGCCTGCACAATCTTTAACCCTGTGATACGTCCTTCTGCTTCTGCTCCTCTAATCTGGGCAATCAACGCCTCCGTTAGGATGATAAATAGAAACGGGGAGAGCGGGTCGCCTTGTCTTAGCCCTCGCGATGGTTTGATATGTCCTCGAGGTTCTCCATTTATCAATACTTGATAGGAGACCGACGAAATACACCATTTGATCCATGCGACCCATTTTCAATCAAAACCCAACTTAAGCATCAGAGCTTCTAAGAAGCCCCATTCCACACGGTCATAAGCTTTACTCATGTCCGTCTTTATGGCCACAAAGTTTTCTTTACATGTCGGGTTTGTTCTTAATGCATGGAAGGCCTCCTGTGCAATTAATATGTTGTCTGTGATAAGACGGCGAGCCACAAAGGCTGATTGGGTCTCCGAGATGAGTTTCGGGAGGAACTTTCTAAGCCTTTTGCTTAAAATCTTAGATATGATTTTATAGCAAGCGTTGCAGAGGCTTATGGGTCGGAATTCTGCCATTTCCGATGGACGCTCTGTCTTAGGAATAAGACAAATATTCGTTTGGTTGAGTCGAGGATCAAAACTTCCGGTTTCGAAAAATCATTCACGGATTTGATGATATCTTTTGAGACAACCGACCAGAATTTTTGATAGAAAAGACTCGTCATCCCATCCGGTCCTGGAGCTTTCTCAGGGTTTATATCAAACAGGGCTTTCCGGATTTCTTCTTCCATTGGCGCTTTTGTCAGAAAGGAATTGATCTGAGGGGAGACCTTCTCGGTAACATACCGTAGTGATTCATCATAATCACTAGTCTGAGTAGATGTGAAAAGGTTTTGGAAATATCCCGATGCCACCGCCGCAATACCTTATTCGGTTTCTATCCAAGCACTCGATGGTCCTTTTAGCTTTGTAATTCTATTTCTAGCCCTTCTCTGCTTTGTAGTAGCATGGAAAAACTTTGTATTCCTATCCCCCTCCTTTAGCCATGTCACCCTACTCTTTTGCTTCCAATATAGTTCTTCCTCTCTAAAAGCTGAGCAAAGATCCCACTTAAGGGCAAGGATATCCGTACTGAACGTGCGATCATCCGCTTGCGCTAACTCTAACTGGGTTTTTATGGCTTCAATTTTCTTTGCAGCATTCGATGGGTTTGATCGTTTCCAACCGGATATAGACTTTTGGCAATTGCCAATCTTAACAAAGAGATCTTCTCCCTCATCGATCCCTGATATCCCCCATCCTTCTTCTATCGCTTCCCGCAGTCCATCATTACCCATCCATCTCTTATCAAATCGAAAACACCTATGGATTCGTTGATCTTGAGAGCAAATCCTGGCTAGTACCGGTCTATGATCCGAACCCCACATTTTTAAGTACTCCATATTCGTGTGGGAAAACAGATGGTGCCACTCCTCATTACCTATCGCTCTATCCAGCCTACAACGAACCTTTCCGTTGCTTCTGAATCCTAACCAAGAGAACGCGTTTCCTTTAAATGGAAATTCTATCATTCCACAATTCGCCAGCATCGCGTTAAATGTAATAAAGGACGTAAGAGCTCGTTTCCTTCCCCCCTTTTTTCATGATTACCCCTGATTTCGTTGAAGTCTCCGATCTGAAACCAAGCTCCAACTCGAGACAGACTCGTATGTGTAAGCCAATCCCATACTACATCGCGGTATTCAGCAACCGGATCACCATAGACAAACGTCATAAAAACCTTCTGCCCCTCTATGGTTGCTTCTATATCGATCAGCCTCTCATTTGAGAACAAAATAGTAACATCAAAAGAATCTAAATAAAACAAAGCCAGTCCCCCGCTTCTTCCCTCAGGTTCCACGGTGAACAATTTATTATAACCAAAGGCAACTTGAAAGTCTTGCATAAAAGAAGAATTTTTTGTTTCCGAGAGAAAAAGAAAAGAAGGAGAAAAACAGCGGTGCAGCTCTCGTAAGTGATGTTTAGTCAACTCTGCTCCTGCACCTTGACAATTCCATGAAATTGTATTTATATCTTCTTACTGGGTGGTTTCTGGGACCCCACCGAACCTGAAACAGCAGAAAACTTCTTGCTTAGAGCAGAACGAAACACCTCATTGCGAGGGATCTTAGAGTTACGAGAGGAAGCGGTATTTTTACCCGGTCCCTGTCTTTTCTTTGGTGAAGCCCCTCCTCGAAGTCGGTTTAGGAGTTTAGCAGCACCTCCACCAATCGGATTTGGGCTTTTTTGGTTACGTTTTTTAGCCCCCAAGAAGACAACATCGTTCTTTCCCCGACTTTTCTTTGACAAATCTTGCATCCGAGCCGGTGACTGAGCAGTATTATCATCACTTTCTCCTTTACGAACTTTAGCCGGCGACGGGGATAACTGAGAAATAGCATCGATCTTCCCTCCCTCCAAGTCTGAGAAATCGCCCAGCAAGTCATCATTATCCAACTCATCCTCATTCATTAAGGCGATTTCCTTTTCATACTCTTCGAGTTCTTTATCTGTCAAGAGGGGAGTCAGATCTTCGCCTCCTGTTTCCGATTCCAGCCCCTCATCTTCCTCACGTTGATCGTTTACAACCTGGATTTTTGAGATTCCTTCAGATTGGCGACCAGACGTCGGAGTATCATTCAATAACGGTTCTCTAATAACCAAAGTCCCTGGCTTCTTCAGGTATCCAAACTGCACCATCTCCTTTGGTTTTACAGTCTCGGGCTGAGATCGCAGAAGTCCTCTGAGATTTATTTGGATATCCATCATCAAAGTACGACCCCCTGTTTTCGGGCCTTGCATCTCTGTCTTGGGGGACTATTTCAGTGTTCCTTCTTTCCCGAGTCGGGGAGGATCGTCCTCTCTTTAAATTCTCAAATTTTCCGGCTGGTACTGGTGCTGCACCTTCTATGGAAAGGAGATCCTTCTTTTCCTTCTCCATCCATGGCTTACGTTTCAGAGCTCTCTGTTCCTCCGTAAGGTCGGGGCATGAGCCTTCTTCGTGTGAGACTCTCTTACAGGTGAAGCATACACGATGCAATCCTTCATACTCAAACTGGATTTTTCCGGTATCCCCATTTGGGAAACCGATTCTTCTTTCAAAAAACAGAGGCTCATCAACATTGATGGAAATTTGGATCCGAGCAGCAGTAGCATCAATTTTCATGATCTGCCCAAGGGCTTTGCCAATTTCCGTGAAAGTACTATCATTCCATAGATGAACTGGAACCCCTGTCACTTTAATCCAAAAGGGTAGAGTATTAGGGAAATCAACTCGGGTTGATGGTTCCCAACGTTCTAGCGCAAAGCTCCATCTATTGAAGTGACACGGACGTTTCTGCAGGACCTTCTCCAGATCTTCTTCCTTGTCGAAGTCAAATTGGAACCTTCCGTTCCCCAAATTTCTACCCCGGACACGACCTTCCACATCACAAATCCTTGCTTTTGGTAACTGAGCAATCATCGCTTCAGCACTCCTTCCTTCTTTACAGAACATACGTCCAATCAATGACAACCTAAAACGTTCCGAGACCTCAGACAAATCACATTCTGGAATCCTAATGATATCGTCCTCCAACTCCAAACGTCTTATGGTTTGTGAAGAAGATCCTCCTCTCATGTTTGACTTTGTTAGATGACTCATTCTCGAGATTCAGATTCTCAGATACCGCCGCTAAACCTCAAAGCACAAACTGTGTAAACCGAGCGAAACGTAGCAAATAGCTAGAACTCGGGTAACACTTAGATCCGTAGCAGCAGGCTAGAAGGCCGATAAAAGCAGAGGCCTTTAAACGAAAACAGAGACACAACCAAAACCGATCCAGAGTCTACCACACACCACCAAGCGAACTATCGTAGCGTTTCACCTCAAACTGTAGCTAGCGAGAGGATAGACCGAAACCTTACCCTTTTTCACTAGCTGCCGAGATGAATCGCCTAGATCCGCCGTTGAGTGCAAAGGAAGTCTAGGGAGGTGAGGTTCGCCCTTTTTGTCGCCAAAACCCTAAGACGGCGGCCATTTCAAATATCAGTATTTTAGTTGGAACTAAATCATTAACTTTAAATCTTATACTCTCTCTATTTTAGATTAATATATAAAATTTTCACACCTATTAAAAATTAAATTAAAATTTGATTATAAATGCAACTTTTTGTTAATAAATTTTTTATAATTCTAAGCCAATAGTAATTTAATAAAATCAATTATTTTTAAAAATAAGTTTTTTTAAGTTTACAATTCATCATTATTAAGTAATAAACAAATACTTCGAAAACTTTATAAAATTCTTCTTGAAATTTTTTTTTTCAAAAACATCTATTAATTTGAAATGAAAGAAATATACTTTTTCAGATAAAAATAAAAAATTGTTTTAACCTGCATCTTATTGTGAAAATATTAACATTTAATTATTTATAATCATGTTGACTACAAATAAAACCCGGCTGAAAAATAAGAACATAGATAACACGAAAAATTAAAGAAGAAGAAGAAGAAGGATAATAATATGAGAAAGTTGGAGGATAAGTGGGTGAAGTTGAGAAAAGATCCGAAGAAAAAACAAAAGAATAAGAATTTAGATAAGACATACAAAGAAGAAGACGAAGCAGAAGAGGAAGAAGAAGGAGATGAGATAAATATGAAGAATATGAAGAAGAAAAATCAGAAGAACTAGACGACGAAAAACTCGAAAAAGATAAGAAGTGAGAGAAGACACATACGATAAAGAAGAAGAAGTAGAAGTAGAAGTCAGAGATGATGAAGAAAAATAAGGAAATGATGAGGAAGAATAAAAAAAGTTAAAGATGGCGAAGAATAGGAAGAAGAGGACGCAAGTATTAAGAAGAATTTGAAAAACAGGTTTGGTTGGGCGATTATTTTCATCACATGTGTCTGTAATAACCAGTTTCTTTGTACGAAACGATTTAGATTGTTGTTTTGATCACATGCGTCATTTTTTATGAAGAACTAGAAGCGGCAAAAAGAAGATCGAGATTTTTAGATTAGATATTAATTTTCCTCTTGGGGTTTATCTTTGTACAAAATGTTTCTATTTTCCATATCTAGATGATCGATTTGATTTTCATTATATAATAATTTCTTCATTCAATGGTGTTGCACTCATTTTTGGACAGCTCTTCTAATTCAAAAACTGGAATCTTATCCTCATTAGCCCTTGCCTTTGTTGTTTTTAGTTTGCATGACGCTTGCAAGTTTTTGTCTCTAGAAATAAGCTATAGGGTGTGTACACAGCTTCTCCATATTATCTCTTGATTTGAGTTATGACACATATTTTTATTAGGGTTGATTTTTTATTATTTCTATCTAATTTTGAATTTTATGTATTCTAATATACGAGAGCTATACAAACAAAGAGAAATTGTTGTTTTCGTCTATATCTTATCACATGATGTGTATTGGATAAAGAACACAGATGCAGAAAACGTGATGTGAAGAATAACAAACAAAAGAAATTGGATGAAAAGAAGACACGCAACGATAGAAACAAAATTATTTGATTTTACTTGATTATTTTATGTGAAGAATATGATTATGGGTGCTTGATATATTTTTTTCCTTTTAGTATAATGAGGATGTTTTGACTCATTAAAAAAAGTTTGTAGTCTTGATATATATATATACTGTGTTTCTTGGGTGGCTTCATGTCGCTGCAGAGCTTAGGAATTGCCAACGAGCTTCACTATGTGATAAAGAAGATGCATTTGATCTTAAAGAATATGGCTTGAATGAAAATTAGCATACTAAATAAATTGTTCATTTAGATTTTAGAAGATGCATTTGATGGTAAAATGATGGTTTGGATGACATACGTGCAACCAAAGAAGAAGAAGAAGAATATAGAAAGAGAAGAAGGGAGAAGAAGGGATAGGGAGAAGAAGAAAAGGGAAGAAGAAGAAAAAATAGAAGAAGAAGAAGAAGAAAGAAGAGAAGAATAACGGAGAAGAAAAAAAAACGGAGAATGGAGAAGAGGAGAGAGTGAGAAGAAGAAGAAAAAGAAGAAAAAGAAGAAAAAGAACGGAGAAGAGAAGAATAAGAAGAAACGAGAATAAGGAAGAGGGAGAAGAAGAAGAACAAACAAAAAAAAGAAGAATAAGGGAGAGAGATAAGAAGAATAAACATACAAATTCAAATTATTATGTACTCAAATTTGTACTTTTGTTCAAATTTAATTAGTAAAAAATTTAATAAAAACATAGCTTAATTAAGAACTTCGAGTTTTATTTTTCAATAATAATTATACAACAATATTTAGGACTAAACTTATATGCGTTTCGTATCAAAAACAAAATATTTCAATTCGGAAAATTGATAAAGAAGATGCATTTGTTCTTTAGAAGATTGGATGAATTAAAATTAGTTTACTAAATATTGGATGAATTAAAATTAGTTTACTAAATATTTTGTTCATTTAGAATTTAGAAGATGCATTTGATCTTAAGAAGATTGTTTTAATGACATATGTGCATGCAAAGAAGAAAAAAAATGGAGAAGAACGAAGAAGAAGAATATCGGAGAAGAAGTGAAAGGAAAAAGAAGGGAAAAGGAGAAGAAGGGAAAGGGATGATAAGAAAAAGAATGAAGAAGAAGAAAGGGAGAAGAAGGAAGAACGGAGAAGAAGGGAGATAATGAAGATGACGATGGTTCAGAATCTGAAGATGATTGTCATGGTAAGAAAGAACACATGAAGAGAAAGGCGAAGACACAGGGAAAGGGTAAGGTGATTGGTGACCCCATGGAAGTTTCCGATGAAGATTTAACTAGGACAGATTTTAAGACAAGCATTGACCCCGGCTTAACAACTACAGGTAATGGGTTAGTTTGGATATAAGTGATCTTAGTATTACTATTAGTGTTCGTTAAATATTGTAACAGTTGTTCGTGACTTTGTAGGTTACCATGATGATGGTGATCATGTTTACGTGTGTCGGAATTGTAAGTCTTTCATGTGGTACGGTGAAAGACTTGGAAAAAGATTTGCACNTAAACATGATGGACGAGCAGAGGCATATGATGATAAGATTGTAAACGATGTGTACACTGGTACTGGAGGTATGTTTTCATTTTTGGTTATGGAGGTACATGTAATACCTATTTGTGGTACTAGGAGATGTTCTACGATCAAAGGTCTTATTGCCCTCAATGTTGCATCAAGAAGAATTGTTGCTTTATTATTGTAAGGAGGTCGGACAGTTCACTCGAGGTTTTCAATCTCCATTGTGGTCAGGGAAGAGTAGTACATCCTTTGTTAAAAACCCCCCCGAAGGCGTTATTAGTATTGTTATACAATACTGGTGATGAGAGGAATCATTTTCTTGAATCTGTGAGAGCCTATAACATGATGTTTTCTTTCACTTTTCTTGGAGGAAAGGTTGACAATTCTATCAACGATGGCAAGGGTCCTTTCTTATATCGAATGTGTGGAGAGAACTACCACCGCATAGGAGACTTGCTCTCATTGCATGGAAAAAGTCCAGCGGTTTTACAACTTTACATCCATGATACCGCAAATGAAATAGCTAATAGGATTGCGGCTTACGGGTATTTGATGCGTCCTCGATTGTTGTTCGGCTTAAACGTATGTTAGACAGACACAACTGTCACGTTAAAGCCTTCCGGAGTGCACGTGATCGAATTTAAGGTTAACATGTCGTGTGATAGGAAGTCTGATGAATGGACTACTAATCTTCCGTCTGCTGACGAGGTGGCTGCTCTAATTCCCGGCGATTTTGATATCGGAGCCGAGACACGGGATATAGTTATTCAGACTAATATTGGAAAACTACATAGAATAAATGAATTACATCCCGCGTATTTGGCTCTTCAGTATCCATTGCTGTTTCCTTACGGTGAGGATGGCTTTAGGCTAGGAATAGACATTGGGTTTATAGACACGGAAGGAAGGAAAAGGAAGCACATGACTATGCGCGATTTTTTTTGCTTTTCGCATTGACGAACGTTTCGGTAATCACCGATCATTGTTATGTCGGGAAGGCTTTACCAGCAGTTTTTGGTGGACGCATACACAATGGTTGAAACTAACAGGCTTCGGTATCTCATTTTTAACCAGCAAAAACTGCGTTCAGAGAATTTTGATCATATTCAAAAAACTGTTGACAAGGGTGATTCCGATATCTCGGGACAAGGACGACGAATTTTTATACCATCGTCTTTTACTGGTGGTACGAGGTATTTATTGCAACATTACTTAGATGCAATGACGACATGCAAGCACTTTGGTTTCCCATATCTTTTTATAACGTTTACGTGTAATCCCAAATGGCCCGAGTTTACTAGACACTTAGACATACACGGTTTAAAAGCTGAGGATAGACCAGACATATGTTGCCGAGTGTTCAAGATGAAGCTAGACGACCTCATCTATCAATTGACGAATAAGGATGTGATGGGATGCGTTGATGCTGGTAATTTAAAATTCAAATGTGTTCATTGTCTATTGTGAATATTGTGCTATAATCAAGGTTTTCTTTTACTACCCTTTATATATATATATATACACCATCGAGTTTCAGAAGAGAGGATTGCCTCATGCACATATTGTGTTTTTTATGAAGCTTGATCACAAGCTACCCACTGGAGATGATATTGACAATATCATTTGTGCATAAATACCGGATAAGACGACTGAGCCAGATTTGTATGACGTTGTTGGTGATGTAATGATACATGGACCGTGCAGTGCACTCAATAAGGGTAGTGTTTGTATGGCCGAAGGAAGATGTACAAAGTTCTTCCCAAAATCGTTCAGTCCATACACTAAAATCGATGATGTGGGATATCCTATATATAGGAGACGCGAGGATGGCAGGTTTATTATCAAGAAGGGTTTCAATTGTGATAATGGTTACGTGGTCCCTTATAACAAAGCCCTAACACTCTGTTATCGAGCCCACATAAATGTTGAATGGTGTATACAGTCACGCTCTGTCAAGTACCTCTTCAAGTACATTCATAAAGGGTTGAATTATGTCCGTGCCACCGTCGAAAATGACGACAGTAACGATGAAATTAAGAAACATTTTAGCAAGTGATCTATTTTTTTATTATATTATTCTCGATGGGTTGCTTCATCAGCACGTTTGTAATTTAATTAGTTTTGGTTTGCCAGGTATATTTTAGCTTGTGAGTCTACATAGCGGCTTTTGTCTTTCTTGACGCACTACCGAACGGTTTCTGTTGTGAAACTTCTGTTTCATTTACCGAACCAGCAGCAGGTTATATTTAACGACGATGATCCGGCAGAGGATGTGGTTAAGCGTCGTTCGGTTGGTCATTCTAAGTTCATCGCTTGGATGGAATGCAACAAGAAATATGAGTGTGCTAGGGATCTAACTTACGCGGAAGTCTCTTCGAAGTTTAGTTGGATTGGGCATTCCCAAATGTGGAAATGATATATCATGGTTTTTACCCGTTTTTAAGTCATGATATAAGTGTTTTTATAGAGTCTTTTGCTAGTTTTGGAGTCTTTTTAGAGTCTTTACAGGATGGAGAGCATTTGGAGATAAATGGAAGATTATGGAACATTTTGGAGCATTTTGGAGAAGCAGCCGAAGTGATGAAGTCAAGAGGCTCGATTTACGAGCTGAGTGTCGATCGACACCATCAGTGTCGATCGACACCAAAGAAGGTCGGCCAAGTTTCCCCAATTCCATCAGAAAAAGGAAATCACTCAAGTTCTGAAGAATTACAAGTCTGCCCCTGGACGATAAATCCCCTTCTATAAATAGTTTTCAGGCATTGTTTAGCCAGAGACCTTATCATTATTTTCTGTTTTTTAGACTTAGAGAGAGATTGATCCTGAGCTTTTGGGGAGACAATTCTAACTCATCTGAGCCAGATTTCGAACCCCTGTATCATTCTCTATTCTTTTATGCAATTTATTTCAGTCATGATTTGTGTTTGCATAATTATGTCTGAGTAGTTTGCTAGTTAGGTTAGGGTGATTTAGGGTTTGATGAAGAGTTTGTAGATCATTAGAACTTTAGGGAAATCAATTGGATCTTCACCTTGATTTGTGCTTAACTTGATTTTCTAAATTGATCACTTAGAAATCAAACCTTATGTTATTTAATAGATGCGAGAGCATTATTAGTAACTTGAACTAATCATAGGTGAGCAAAATATCTATTCGCAAAGAGATTTGGTTTAGGTATTTTGTGAACAAATCGAACCTGTTCTTATTGCTTGTCTTAATTGTTTAAATTCGCAAAGAGATTTGGGATTTAGGAATCTAGGCATAGATAACTTCTGCAACGAGAGTTGATTGGTTTTAACTTAGTGATTCGAGTTCTAGACGGTTCTTAATAAATCCCTAATAAACTTAGATTATGCATTCTTGGATTCAAACCTGATAATTACCATTGCCTAGCGACTTTGTCTCTGAACATACATCGCCTTTTAAACTCGTTTACTTATTTATGCAATGCTTTTAGTTTACTTAATATTATTAGCCTAGCATAATTTAAACCTAGAAACCATTAGTGTAGCATCTACTTCCCTGAGGATTCGATACCCCTTATACTTCAACTGCATTGCTGTGCACTTGCAGTAGTTGATTATTTGGGTAAAACCTGAGCCCTATCAAGTTTTTGGCGCCGTTGCCGGGAAAGTAATAGCTACCTACGGGATCTAGTATTAGGATTCTGTCTAGGTTTTACTTTTATTTTTGTTACTAATTTAGTGTTCTATCTTTTGTTTCAGGTGCATGCCCAGTACCATAAGCAATAAGGAAGAAGAACTAGTCACTTTGAACAAGGAAATCAACCGTCTCGAACGTACGAACCGCAAGTCTGCACGAGCATCGATCGACACAACAAGCGTCGATCGACACACACCCTTAGTGTCGAACGACACCGCTTGTATCGATCGACACCAGACGCAGACCGAGATGGCAGAACCTGTGATCATGATACGCAACGAGGCTGGCGACTTTGTTGACCTACAGGGCAACAGAAGGAACGCCCAAGGACAGAGACTTGATGAGGCTGACGCCGTCATAGTCGAACCAGCGATACAAATCGCCGGTGCAGAAGCTGGATGTGGAAGAACACTAGGCGAGTACAACCGCCCAGACCAGTTCTATGCTAATAGAGCTGCGATTCGTCCTCCTGCATTTCAGAGGAATGACTTCGAGCTGAAGCCTGCTTACTACACTTTAGTGGCTCAGCATCCCTTCCATGGTCTTCCTAATGAGCATCCCATGGACCACGTTGAGAGATTCGAGGACCTCGCATCAAGCATCAAAGCTAATGGAGTGACCTATGATTATCTCTTCTGCAAGCTTTTCCCTTACTCGCTTGCTGGAGATGCATCACACTGGCTGAAGCAACTGCCACCAGGATCTTTGACCACATGGGAAGATACAAAGAATGCATTCCTGTGCAATTTCTTTGATGAAGCGAGATCCGAGGAGCTGAGGATGAAGATCACTACATTCTCTCAAGGACCTACTGAAGCATTCAAGGCTTCTTGGGTGAGGTTCAGATCTTACCAGAGGGACTGCCCACATCACGGTTTTAGCAAACCACAGCTTATCGGTATCTTTTACCGAGGGATTGATTGGAGGTACCAGATGGCCTTGGACGCTGCGAGCAATGGCAACTTCAACACAAGGATTCCAGAAGATGCGATAGAGCTTATTGACAATTTGGCTTCTAGTAACAGCACCAAAAACGCAGACTTCGAGAGAAGACAAAGCGCAGGAAAAGCTGGAGGAAACCAAATCGCTGAAGTCAACAGGAAGCTGGACAACGTACACAATCTCTTGGTGGGGAAGAAGCAAGTCCATTTTGCCAATGAGGTGGAGTCATTCGAACCAGAGCCAGACTGTGAAGAAGAGGACGTGAACTACATCAACGGAGGTGGATTTCAGGGCCAGCGTTATGGAAACCAGCAGGGAAACAGGAACTTCACTGGGAATTATCAGAAGAGTTCCTTCACAGGAAATCAAAACTCTTCTGGTTACACGCCGAAACCCCCATTTCAGAACAGCAACTACACTAGGAGCTATGGAAATTCTTCATACCAGAAGCCTCCTCCTCAAGACAACAAAATGGAGGCTATGCTGGAGCAGATCTTGGAGGGACAGCAGAAGCTTACAGTGAATTTCAATGGCAAGATGGATTCACTGTACCAGGACCTGAATGGAAAGATTGAGAACTTGAGTTCTCATATGAAGAAGCTGGATGTTCAAGTTTCTCAAACTGCAGAAACTGTTAGCAGGCAAGAGGGCTTCCTTCCAGGGAAGACGGATACCAATCCGAAACGCCAAGTGAATGCTGTCACATTGAGGAGTCGGAAGAACCTTCAGCCTGTCCAGAAGAGAGGACTTAGCATTGAGGAATTTGAAGAGCTTGAAGATGTAGAAGATGCTGCGGATACTGTGTGTCGATCGACACCCAAGGAGGTGAAAGACAAAGACGATCCTGAACCTGCACCAGAAGCGAAGGAAACACCTTCTACGACGAGTGTCGATCGACACCAGGAGGGTGTCGATCGACGCCCACCACGGACTGAACCAGATCGAGCTAAGACCAATATTATTGCTGAAGAAAGGGTCTACAAACCGAAAATCCCTTTCTCCTTGGTACCAAAGAAGTCTAAGAAGGAGCTGTTGGACGCTAGATGCAAGACTATCATGGATAGACTAGTGGTTGAAATCCCTTTGATGGATGCCATTAGAACTACTCCAGTAATAAAGAGATACTTGAAGTGGATGATGACAAACAACATGGACATGGAGGAAAGCATAATGATGATATCAGAGCAAGTTACTGCTGTCATTCAGAACAGGCTTCCAGAAAAACTCTCCGATCCGGGAAGCTTTGTTCTAGACTACTCCATCTTTTCAGATAAGTTTGGGAGATCTTTGTGTGATTTAGGATCAAGTGTCAACTTGATGCCTCTTTCAGTCGCTCTAAGGCTGGACATGACAGATTTCAAGGCCACAAGAATCTCCCTAGTCCTTGCTGATCGATCCGTCAGAATCCCTGAAGGTGTCTTGGAGGATGTTCCTATCAAAGTGGGAGATTGCTTGATTTCCACAGACTTCGTGGTTTTGGCATATGATGAGGAACCCAAAGACCCTCTCATACTTGGTAGACCATTCTTGGCTACAGCTGGAGCGATCATTGACGTGAGAAAGGGCAGGATCGCGCTGAACCTTGGAGATTTGGTAATGAATTTTGACATGGAGAAGCTGATGAAGAGACCAACAATTGATGGACAAACCTTCTATGTCGATTCACTCACCAACCTTGCTGAAGAAATTTTCCAAGAGGACCACCCTACAGACCCTTTGGAACGTGCATTGACCACTTCCACAAAGGACATTGAGTGCTTGGACGATGCAACTGCTGGATACGCAAAGATGTTGGATGCAAGCGAGCAAGTGATGCAACTAGTCGCTGCTGAGGACTTGTGTCGATCGAAACCAAGCAGTGCCGATCGACACCATGCGCGCACAACAACAAAAGCCACACTCACCGATTGGAGTGAGGCTATGGCACCTAAAGTCGAGCTTAAACAGCTCCCTGCCGGGCTAAGGTACGCATTTCTTGGTCATAATTCCAACTATCCTGTAATTGTAAATGCTTCTTTGAACAATGCAGAGCTCACGTTGTTGCTAAGCAAGCTGCGCAAATTTCGCAAAGCTCTTGGCTATTCTCTTGATGACATTTCAGGTATCTCACCAGACTTGTGCATGCATCGGATTCACCTTGAGGATGAGACGAAATCTTCAGTAGAGCATCAAAGAANAATGCTTCTTTGAACAATGCAGAGCTCACGTTGTTGCTAAGCAAGCTGCGCAAATTTCGCAAAGCTCTTGGCTATTCTCTTGATGACATTTCAGGTATCTCACCAGACTTGTGCATGCATCGGATTCACCTTGAGGATGAGACGAAATCTTCAGTAGAGCATCAAAGAAGGCTGAATCCAAACCTGAAGGAAGTAGTCAAGAAGGAGATCATGAAGCTCTTGGAAGCAGGGATCATCTATCCCATTTCCGACAGCGCTTGGGTCAGTCCGGTTCATGTGGTTCCTAAGAAAGGAGGAGTCACAGTGGTGAAGAATGAGAAAAACGAGATGATTCCAACAAGGACTGTGACTGGACACAGGATGTGCATAGACTACAGGAAGCTGAATGCTGCGACAAGGAAGGACCACTTTCCTTACCTTTCATCGATCAGATGCTTGAGAGATTGGCGAACCATCCATACTACTGTTTCTTGGATGGCTATTCAAGATTTTTCCAAATTCCAATCCATTCAGATGATCAGGAGAAGACCACTTTTACATGTCCTTATGGTACATTTTCATATCGCAGGATGCCATTTGGACTTTGTAATGCTCCTGCGACCTTCCAGAGGTGTATGATGGCGATCTTCACGGACATTATTGAGAGGTTTATGGAGGTCTTTATGGATGACTTTTCTGTTTATGGGTCATCCTTCAAAGACTGTTTGGACAACTTATGTGCAGTGTTGCAGCGATGTGAAGAGAAGCACTTGGTTCTGAACTGGGAAAAGTGTCACTTCATGGTCACAGATGGGATTGTACTTGGACACAAGGTTTCAGCAGAAGGCATTGCAGTGGATCGCGCTAAGATAGAAGTCATGACATTGCTACATGCACCAGATTCTGTGAAGTCAGTGAGGAGTTTTCTAGGACATGCTGGATTCTACAGAAGATTCATCAAGGATTTCAGCAAGATTGCAAGGCCACTCACCGCTCTTCTGTGCAAAGACGTGAAATTCGAGTTCACTGCCGAGTGTAATTCAGCCTTTGAACAGATCAAGCAAGCCTTAGTGAGTGCTCCAATTGTGCAACCTCCAGACTGGGATTTGCCTTTCGAGGTGATGTGTGACGCCAGTGATTTCGCAGTAGGCGCGGTGTTGGGACAGAAGAAGGACAAGAAGCTTCATGCCATATACTATGCCAGCAGAACATTGGATGATGCTCAGAAGAATTATGCAACTACGGAGAAGGAATTGCTAGCTGTGGTTTTTGCATTTGAGAAACTTAGACAGTACCTTGTTGGCTCGAAGGTGATTGTTCACACTGATCATTCTGCATTGAAGTACTTGATGCAGAAGAAGGATGCAAAGCCAAGGTTGCTAAGATGGATTCTACTTCTTCAAGAGTTTGACATAGAGGTCAAATACAAGAAAGGAGTTGAAAACGGAGTAGCTGATCATCTTTCAAGGATCAGAATTGAATATGATGTTCCCATTGATGACTTTCTACCTGAGGAGAATATATATCTTGTTGAAAGTCGCTTGAAGAGCATGATCTCGGACCAGATACGCTTAGTGTCGATCGACACTAGGGGAGTATCGATCGACACCCCGTCCGAACAGATGAGAACGACTCGCGGATCAACACTTCGAAGTTTGCCAACTTCACGAGTGTCGATCGACACCAAGGGCCATTAGCAGTTCGTAGGCTCTTGGATGATGTGTTCCGACAACCACTCTTTGTTGTTCAAGATGCAACTCGACCATGGTATGCTGATATTGTGAACTTCCTTGCTGCAGACATTGAGCCTAACCATCTCAAGGGATATGAGAAGAAGAAGTTCATGAGGGAACATAGAAGATATTATTGGGATGAGCCACACTTATACAAGCATTGTTCAGACAATGTTTACAGAAGATGCATTACAGAAAGTGAGGTTCGTGACGTCTTGTTCCATTGTCATGGTTCTGAATATGCTGGACATTTCGCATACTTCAAGACAGTGTCCAAGGTTCTTCAAGCAAGCTTTTGGTGGCCTACTATGTTTAAGGATGCTCAGTTGTTCGTCACGCAATGCGATGCTTGTCAAAGGAGGGGGAAAATTAGCAAGAGGAACGAGATGCCACAGAACTTCATCCTTGAAGTGGAGATTTTCGACTGTTGGGGTATTGACTTCATGGGACCTTTTCCTCCATCTTTTGGGAACCAATACATCTTAGTGGCTGTGGACTATGTCTCCAAATGGGTAGAAGCAATCGCTTCTAAGAAGAATGATGCTGCTGTGGTTCTCAAGATGTTTCAGACCATCATTTTCCCAAGATTCGGAGTGCCTCAGATTGTTATAAGTGATGGTGGTTCTCACTTTATCAACAAGATTTTCGACAAGCTGCTGAAGAAACATGGTGTTCAGCATCGCGTAGCAACTCCTTATCATCCCCAAACAAGTGGACAAGTGGAAGTCTCCAACAGGAAAATCAAGCAAATTCTGGAGAAGACAGTGGGAAAGACAAGGAAGGACTGGGCAACAAAGTTAGATGATGCACTTTGGGCCTACATGACTGCATACAAAACGCCTTTGGGAACTACACCTTTCCAGTTGCTCTATGGCAAAGCTTGCCATCTTCCAATTGAGTTGGAACACAAGGCACATTGGGCTATCAAGAAGATGAATTTCGACTTGAAACCTGCTGCAGAGAGACGCCTACTTCAGCTCCACGAATTGGATGAACTTCGTTATCATGCTTATGAGAACTCAAAGCTCTACAAAGAGAGAACTAAAGCATATCATGATAAGAAGATCATCTCCAGACAATTCGAGCCAAATGACCAGGTACTTCTGTATAACTCTCGTTTGCAATTATTTCCTGGTAAATTGCGTTAACGTTGGTCAGGTCCTTTCACCATCAAAGAGGTTCGACCATATGAAGCGATTGTCTTGACAAACTCCAAAGGAGAAGAGTTCACTGTGAATGGGCAGCGAGTGAAACACTATTGGACTCAAGCCAAGATTCCAGAAGGACACATTGTGTCTCTGGATGATGCACCGTCCGCCTAAATGCATGAACAGTCAAGCTATTGACGTTAAACGAGCGCTTAGTGGGAGGCAACCCACTGGTAATTATCTATCTATTTATTTTTGTTTTTTAATTATAATTATTTAGGATTTTCAGATAAAAAAAAAAATGAAGGAGAATTTTCGACCAGACCCAGTGTCGATCGACACCCCTAAGTGTCGATCGACACCCCTAACTGTCGATCGACACCACCATCCGGACACAGGTAAGTCTTCAAAACTCGACCCTTTATCTCTTTCTTCCTCATTTTTCAAAACCGCTCACTTGAGAGAATTTTGCCCAAATCCGATTTTTCTCAAAACTTAACAGAATTGAGTGATTCTTTGCTCTAATCCGTGCGGATTTTAACCCTCTTTCACAATCTATCATCCATTCATTCGATCTACAAAGGTATGTTCTTCAAATCTCTCAATTTCATTTTCGGACCTAAGGTGAAAAGTTTCGAATTCAATCTTTTTAGCTTGATTTCTCTGTTGAATCATGTTTATTTAGGTTGTCTAACATGGTATAGATCACTACCCAACAGTTTTTCATCCTTCAATTCACTTAATTTGAAATTTTCGGAATTTTTGGAAATTGATGATGCTTGTTGTGAATTTGGATTATTCTTTGGGTTTTATGGTCTGGACTAGGTCGATTATTGCTATTGGGACTGCTGGGATTAATGTTTGATGTTGAATGAAGTTGCAATTGTGATTTTTGAGTCGGATTGGATTTTCCCGCATGGTGTCGATCGACACCCGACCCGAACTGACACTTTGTACTTCATTTCTTAGAAGGTGGATTTGATTTTGGCTTACTTTTCTTTTGCAGATGGCTCATGTGAGTAAGAGACCACGCCAAACTGAGGCATCAGCCTCAGGGACTGCCAATGATGAGGCAATTCCGTCTCTTCCTCCATGGCCTAAGCCTGAAAAGGCAAAGGTTCGGGTTACAAGACGTTGGGACGATTCACCAGCTGAGGATGCACCTCGACCTTCATGTTCTAGGCGCAGAGCACATACCACCTTGACGCCTATTGGTCCCCATCACCTTCCTGCTGCTCCCGAGATTCCTATGGAGCAAGCTGCTTTCCAGAGATACGTGGTTCAGAGCTTTCAGGCCATCTGGAACGCCATTGCCACTGTGTCTAACTGTGGCTGCGTTCGACCTGCTTCACCACCACGATCTTCTCCACCACGACCAGATGACGACGAGTGATTTCTCCATCCTTTTTCTTTTTAGTACTTTGAGTCAGTTTTTCTTTTTACTTGAGTCTGCATTTTGTTTCATTTGATTCAGTCATTTGTTTCAAACTTGTTGCAGTTATTGAGCTTATTGGATTATCTTGTGCTTTTAACCTTTTGTTGAGTTTTCAAATAGCTTGGAAAAATTCTAACAACAATCTGACTTAACAACATCAATGTTCGAGTGGAAGAACTCTGTCTTCGGAGAAAGTGTCGATCGACACCTTCCAGTGTTCGAGGTAATCCGATTTTTTCTCTTTGTTGCAACAGTTTGGTACGAATTTTTTCTATCCAAACTCATTCTTAGTAACACTGGGGACAGTGTTATTCAAGTCTGGGAGAGGTGGTTGCTAATCTTGTGTTTTGTTTTGAGAGTCAGTTGAGTCTTGAGTCAAAAGTTTTCAAAAATTTGTTTTATTGAGTCAAAATTAGTTGGAACTTTCAGTTTTTTCTAGAAACTAACCACAGGAAGTTGACACTTGAAGAACCATTGTTATGAGAGTTGATTGCAGGACTTACTAAGTAGAAAGCTACAAGTGGAATCGGTCTAACAGGACGAGTTCAGATCCCCTTACAAAGAACTAGTTATGCGCAGAACTTGATTCCTCTTTCAGTCCGAACAGATAGGCAATTGCAGTCTCTCCTTGATCTTCCCTTAAGAGAAAAGAAAAGAAAGAAAAAGAGTCTAAGTCTGGAATAGTGCCTTTGTCATGAGCCTGTCTCCTCACAAGGAACAATATTAGTGATGCTCTTGAACACGTCTCCTCACAAGGAACACAAGTAGAGAGTAGCACTATTCCAGAGATCCCAAAAAGAATAAGAAGAGTCAATGAAAAGATCTTAGAACACCCTGAAAATGGGCAGAAGTTGACTAAGGGAAGAGAAAATAGGGGAGCTGTATGAGAATATCTTGTTTTGGTACTAAGGAAGGGAAAAGAATCAGAAAAGTTCTATGGCATTACCAATGTTAGAGTTCGAATCTTTTACCAAGGAAAGGATCTGGATTTGAACTGGGAGATTGCTAAGCTTGTGGTAAGTACATTGAACATTTCCTAAGGTTGGCTCTAATATCATGTGGATTCAAGAAGTGTTAATCAGAGTGGCGTTTTGAAGAAGTACTCGGAAGTTCCTGTTTTCAAACTTCTACTTCAGTCTAAGTTTCTGTTTTGCTTGAGGGCAAGCAAAGGCTAAGTCTGGGGGAGTTGATATATCATGGTTTTTACCCGTTTTTAAGCCATGATATAAGTGTTTTTATAGAGTCTTTTGCTAGTTTTGGAGTCTTTTTAGAGTCTTTACAGGATGGAGAGCATTTGGAGCTAAATGGGAGATTATGGAACATTTTGGAGCATTTTGGAGAAGCAGCCGAAGTGATGAAGTCAAGAGGCTGGATTTACGAGCTGAGTGTCGATCGACACCATCAGTGTCGATCGACACCAAAGAAGGTCGGCCAAGTTTCCCCAATTCCATCAGAAAAAGGAAATCACTCAAGTTCTGAAGAATTACAAGTCTGCCCCTGGACGAAAAATCCCCTTCTATAAATAGTTTTCAGGCATTGTTTAGCCAAATACCTTATCATTATTTTCTGTTTTTGAGACTTAGAGAGAGATTGATCCTGAGCTTTTGGGGAGACAATTCTAACTCATCTGAGCCAGATTTCGAACCCCTGTGTCATTCTCTATTCTTTTATGCAATATTATTCAGCCATGTTTTGTGTTTGCATAATTATGTCTGAGTAGTTTGCTAGTTAGGTTAGGATGATTTAGGGTTTGATGAAGAGTTTGTAGAATCATTAGAACTTTAGGGAAATCAATTGGATCTTCACCTTGATTTGTGCTTAACTTGATTTTCTGAATTGATCACTTAGAAATCAAACCTTAGGTTATTTAATAGATGCGAGAGCATTATTAGTAACTTGAACTAATCATAGGTGAGCAAAATATCTATTCACAAAGAGATTTGGTTTAGGTATTTTGTGAAAAAATCGAACCTGTTCTTATTGCTTGTCTTAATTGTTTAAATTCGCAAAGAGATTTGAGATTTAGGAATCTAGGCATAGATAACTTATGCAACGAGAGTTGATTGGTTTTAACTTAGTGATTCGAGTTCTAGACGGTTCTTAATAAACCCCTAATAAACTTAGATTCTGCATTCTTGGATTCAAACCTGATAATTACCCTTGCCTAGCGTCTTTGTCTCTGAACTTACATCGCCTTTTAAACTCGTTTACTTATTTCTGCATTGCTTTTAGTTTACTTAATATTATTCGCCTAGCATAATCTAAACCTAGAAACCATTAGTGTAGCATCTACTTCCCTGAGGATTCGATACCCCTTAAACTTCAACTGCATTGCTGTGCACTTGCAGTAGTTGATTATTTGGGTAAAACCTGAGCCCTATCAGGAAACCAAAGGTTCGATCCCACTTCTCCCTGGGCAGAAAAACGTACGTCCCTATCTCCGTTGGTGAGGTCTATTATTTGAGACTTCTCTTAAACATAGTGAGGGGACCAAAGAATTTCGAGGATATAAAAACCGTGAAAGATATTCAATATCAAAGATTCAAAGAGGCTTGCTATGCATATGGTTTGTTGGATGATGTCAAAGAATACATTGATGCAATTAACGAGGCCGATCATTGGGCGTCTCAGAAATATATTCGTAGGTTATTTGTAATCATGCTGATTACAAATAGTATTGTCATATCATCGAGGGTTTGGGAGGCAACTTGGCATATCCTAGCCGGAGATGTTCTGTACTATCAGAGGAAAGAAACCGGGAATCGAGGTACGGTAATTCTTAAGAGTTATACCTTTATACAATAATTGGTCTATTACAGTTTGTTGCACCACCTAATATCTGCTAAAATTGATGTAGAGCTGACGCTATCGGATGATCAGATCAAAAACTATGCCTTGGTTGAGATAGAGAAATTGCTACTTAGCAGTGGGAGTTCGCTTGCAAATTTCTCCCCTGTGTCGTTCCCAAACGACATGGTCATGGAAACGCACCGTAATCCACTTATTAGAGACGAGGAAAGCTATGATCACAAGGTTTTACTACGTAAACATGACGAGTTGTTAGCAACTATAACGGATGAGCAGAAAGGGATTTATGATAAAATATTGACCGCTATGCATCAAGATAGTGGAGGGATGTTCTTTGTGTATGGTTCTGGTGGTACTCGAAAAACGTATCTCTAGAGTTTGCTTGGTGCTGCTCTACGTTCAAAAGGACTTATTGTTCTTAACGTTGCGTCGAGTGGCATCACCACGTTGTTATTACAAGGAGGAAGAACCGCTCATTCTAGGTTTGGAATACCTATTGTGGTCAACAAGTTTACGACGTGTTGCATGAAAACCGATTATAATCTAGTGGAATTGGTTAGGAAGACCAAGTTGATAATATGGGATGAGGCATTGATGATAAACAAAGATTGCTTCGAAACTCTAGATAGAACGCTACGCGATGTCGTAAAATGTGCTAAACCATTTGGTGGTAAGGTAATCGTCTTTGGTGGAGATTTTAGGCAAATCTTGCCGGTTATACCTAATGTTGGGAGGGTAGAAGTTGTCATGGAAACTTTAAATTCGTCACCTCTTTGGATTCATTCTGAATTGTTAAAGCTTACAAAGAATATGCGGCTCATACCAGGAGATAGTAGTAAGGAGATGCATGAGTTAGCGGAATTTTCGAAATGGATATTAGATATTGGTGACAGGAAGATAAATGGGAAAAGTCTAGGCGAATCCGAGGTTGACATTCCTGAAGATATGTTGATTATGGATGATGGAGATCCAATTAAAGCAATCGTTACTAAGGTTTATGGACGATTGTATACAGAAAAAACAGATCCAAAGTTTTTACAAGAAAGAGCGATTTTAAGTCCAAGGAACGATGATGTCGAGGTCGTAAATAACTACATGTTATCGCAGCTACCAGGTAATTTTATTGTATTATTTTTACAATTCGAGTTTTTATTTGCGACTGTTAATACTGGGTTTATAGCGTGTTTAATACCGATTGTTTTGCATACATCAGGTGATGAAAGGACCTGTCTAAGTTATGATATTATTGATACAACTGATCGGGATATTGATAGTAACGAGACATCCGAAGTACCGTCCCTAGCATCAGGGCCAAAAGTCGAAGGTGTTCCTGGTAATATGACTTATACTGGTGAGTTTCTTAATTCAGTGAAGTTGTCTGAATTGCCAAACCATGAGATACGTTTGAAAGTTGGAACACCAATAATGCTTCTCCGAAACATTGACCCTAAGAATGGTATGTGCAATGGAACGAGATTGCTTATAACCCAACTGCCTAATTATGTTATCGAAGGTAAAGTCATTACGGGTGACAAGGTTGGAGAAAAGGTTCTTATACCCCTGATTTCGTTTCTCCACCGGAAGCAAGGCTTCCTTTCAGTATGAGACGTAAATAGTTTTCAATCACTCTGGCTTTTGCGATGACCATAAACAAAAGTCAAGGCCAGACTCTTGCAAAAGTATGAGTGTTTCCGCCAAGACCGGTTTTTACGCATGGCCAATTATATGTGGCTTTATCAAGAGTAACAACGAGGTCAGGGTTGAATATCTTGATAATGGATAAAGACAATAAATCGCAACGGAAGACTTTGAATGTTGTTTACGATGAAGTTTTTCCGAAAACTAAATAAATTGGTATTTATGAGTTGGTTAACTATCAATAGATATTGTTTACGCTCTTCTTAATGATATATATACTATATTGTTTCTGCATGTATTTTCTCTTCGTTACTTGGATGTTATAACTTTGGTTCGTTTATTCAGTCACAATATTGTGTCCTTTGTTCAAATTCTTGCATTTTTGGGGTCAAGATTCTTGCATGTATCTACAAATTGTTATTACATTACAAAGTATATCGTTATTGGGTTTGTTAAACAGTTGGTTCATTCGATCATGTGTTCAAATTTCTAGCATTATTTTTTTTTAAATGTTTACAATTTGTTTATTATAACTTTCAGTAGAAAATTTTAAATTGGTTTTCGGGTCAACATTATCGTACTATATGTGTTTAATATCATTGAACCCAAATAGCCCGCGCATTTGCACGGGCCCAGCACTAGTTATATTAGAAATAAAATTAGTAATTTAGAGGGTATAATCGGATTTAGATTAATATAAAGTATAGAGAGACGAGAGTTAGTTAAAAAGATGTAGATGAACGAGAGGATACAAAAAACATCCTTTATTTCTAATTTTCCCATAATAATATTGGTACCAAAGTGGTTGGAGAGATTATTCATTTCTAGGGTTTCGGTTCTCTTGCTTAGTTAAGGTGTCTGTGTTCTATATAAGTCACCCACTTCTATTTCTTCTTCTTCACAATGTGCACCTCTTTCTCCTTTTCCTAAGCCGTACGACTTTGAGCATAGGTTTCATCCTCTCTTTTTTCGATGAGGCCAAACCCTAATTCAAGTGTGGACAGGTCTTCATCACCACAGCTACGCTGTTAGAAAAGAATGGTGATGAGGACGGATCCACGCGTGGATTGGCATTTGGCTTGATCGAGAAGAGAAGGGATGGAAGCGATGGTGTTGCCTTTAAGAAACCGCCATGCTTTTTATTAGGAGCCAAGTTTTTTCGTTCCTACTAAACTTTTGTTTTGGAGACAAATGTTTGCACAAGAGTTATCAAAATGTTTCGTAACTTTCGACAAATTAAAGAAGTTATTTTCGTTAGCAAATTAATATGATATGCAAATGCAACGTTAGGTGGCGACATAAATTTACTTACAACTTATTTTTAATTGCTTTTTAGTGTCTTTTTTTTTAACATAATTTGTATTTTTTTTATGAACTAAATTTTTAAATTTGTTGGTTGACATGAATTCGAATATGCATGTGTTTCAAAGTTATGGGACAATATACCTCCCACTTTGAACCAATTCGAATGATTGTATCATTGTTAAATAGGTTGCTGATGATAGTTGAATTATTAGCTCTTAACTAGTTTCAACAATATATAGTAAAAAAAAAACCAAGAAAGCCATTCATATAACTCACGATTAGATATGGCTTGTTGCTTAACTTCGGTGGTAAAAATATATATGAATTTCCTGATACCAAAGTGTGATCTGTACACCAATAAAACAACAACACAAGACGTGAATTTTCGAACAAGTAGAGTAGGATGAGGATCTGTAGACAATTGGAATAAATTGTTATATATTATAAACACCACAAGAAAACATGTATATATTATGATTTTAGCGACAACATTGCATGTCGCAATTCGCAAATTTAAAGATATAATTTTAGACACATTCTCGACGATTTTGAATTCCATCAAAAAAAAAAAAATTCTGAACCTTTTTAATTCCATCTTTAGAGTATCACAATTAGTATAAGTAGAATGCAATTGATGTGTGCTAGCCTAATATAACTAGTCGTTTCAAAATATAAAATTATTGTTATTTATTTTTAACAAAAACAAAATAATTGTGATTTATTTCCATAGATTAAAACGACGGGTCCATGGAGCCATAGAAAAAACGGTGGTCCATTTAAATACACACATTCACAATATTATAACAATACAAAACATAATACGTCATACGTGGAACGGGTCTTTTGACTGATTAATGTTATTGGGAAAATTGAACAATCTTCAGACTGACACATGCTAAAACTTATACATATAACAATTATTCATTAGTCTTTGTGTAAATTTTTGTTGTTTGGTACAGAAACATAAAAAGAGGAGAAAATTATGAGTTGTTAGATCTGCAAAACGTCAAAATAGTTAAATGCGCGTTGTCTTGTCACACAAACAAGCTTTCACATGCGCGTTGGATCGTTAAATCTTTAAATGTTTGAACCGTTTCTAAACCGGGATGAACGGTGGGACAAACGTCGCCTGCTCGTAGCTGAACGGTGCCGCCGGATGTTGCCATTTCTTGAAAACCGGCGTCTTCTTCTCCTCCTCCGCCGGTTTCTCAGTCTCGTTCTGCGGCGGAGGAACATTAGATTGGTCGAAGAAAGATATGGGGGAAGGAGCCAGCGGCGAGAGGAGAGGGATGGCTACATGGAACGTACTAACCGACGCAAGCTCGATCTTAAGAGATGGAGCTCGTCTCTGTAGTCGGTTAGGTTGCCGTTCGTTGCCGGCGCCGGAAGTGCTTGTTTTCGGCATCGTCGAGGCCATGGAGATAGATTGATTGGTGGAAATTTGTTTGGAATCTGAGAGTTTTGTTGTATCTGAGGATTGATTGTGGCGTGTGATGGTTCGTGTGTAGTTAATATATAGGACATGACATGCTGACTACATATACACGCTTGGGTATGGTCAAAGAGTTGAAGAGGAGAATGAGCTGTTTTATCGGGAATATTCTTTGTTTCGTTGACGTTTTCTTTTTTATGTTTTGTTCTCTAATGTTTGTTTCAGTTTGTTTGAAAATTTTCAAAAATACTTAAAGCTACATAACAACCGGAGCGGTTCATGTTCATATGAATTTACACTTTTACATGTTGTTTTGTTTTGATTATAAAAACCCTTGACGAAAGGGGTTAGAGCCCAATTAAAAACTAGGAGGATCTATATAATAGGATTTGGTGTAGTGTAACCAAACTGCGTAGGCACCGCCAAAGTTTTACTGTGGTAGGAAATTTTTTGGCGGATAGAAAATGGAGGCGATCATGTCGGGGTCTGATCTGTGCTCGCCATCCCTGGTTAGGGTTAGGAGAAAGAGATCGCTGCGCTTCTCTAACGTTCGCATGGTGCGCACGTTAGGGATTTGCTGATTTTAGTTGAGGATAAGGAAAAGACAAATGAAATAGAGAAGTGCTTGAAGTTGAATAATGAGGGTTTACTTTATGGACGAGAAGAGACCTAATTTTATCAATTAGACGTGATTTAAAACCTATGGACTTATATTGGGTCATTGTCCCAACCATTTTGGTGTCACAGTATGAATTTCTTAGAGAAAAGGAACATGGAATTGTTTTGTGTACCTAATTGGGTTTTAGTGCTTTGTATTCTTGTCATTATATAACCACTAAAAACAGCAAAACACATATCCATTCATCTCATTCGGTAAGTTTAAGTTTCGAGAGGGTATTTCTTTGTATCATTATTTGTTTTCTTCTTACGTTGTAAGGATGACTCGATAATTAATTGATTATATGAAGAGGTGATATTAAATTGAAGAATTGACGTGTGATGGTGATGAAGAGACGATGATGACCTTCTACACATGTCCAAAAAAAAGAAGAAGAGATTCTATGTTTTAGATGTAAATACATGAAAATTATGACTGTTCATACCACATAAGCTGCAACTATGATCGTCTATACAATTTGATAGATTTGACGCATATCCATCATGAAACATCACATCATCAATTATCCATTGAAATAATACACTTCTTGCAGAGGCATCTAATCTAAATGATATAAGCATGATGCTTATATATCAGGAGCTAACAAAAAGAGGAAACGTGGAGCTAGAGATGATGGAGCTAAGCTTGTAGCTGAGGGAGAAGGAGACTTTGTAGCTGTGTCTGAAGAAGCTAAGGAGCTAAGGAGAACACACCACCGGTCATTACACTCATGAGAGCCCCCTGATCGAGGTACAACAAGACAAAAACCACTCAGAACTGAAGAAGAAGTTCTTAAACAAAAAAAGAGACCAAAGGAGCTATTTAAGGAAAGTCCGAACATATGTTATAAAAACATATCATTCGACCCACTCTCATCATCTATGGAAGCTAAGGAGATCCACAAACCGTCCTTGGTTCAATCCCAGCCCACATTTAACCAAGAAGATCCATCCAATCCACCAAAACCACCAAACCGTCCAAGAGAAGCATCTGCCGAGCTATATAAGGAAACCGTGTATAAATGTCTACCTAAGTGATGGGGTCTAAATAGTCGTCCAAGATTGGAGGATTTCTTCGGGGACTCGTCTAGATTTGAATTTGTAGGACCCTAAGCTGCAAGTGCACAGCGTGCGTTGTAGTACTTTGGGTATCGAACCACAGGGAGGAGGTCAACTGCAAAACAGAAAATCAGGACAACCAAAGACGCAAGAAATTGGGGGTTTTGGGAGTGTGTCACGATTTTTGCAGAAAATAAAGAAAGCAGGTTCACGTCTTATATAGAAGAGGTTGTCAATCAATTCTATAACCAACAAGAAAAGGAAAATTAACTTAAAGGCTTGTAAAAAGGAAATCATATGAGCAGTGCAAAAAAAGTAAATATTGAAGTGCGTAAATCTCGATTGAAAAGCAGATGGGGAAACATGTTGGGATCTTCTCGGGAAATCTATGGGGTTCTAATTAGAAATCAAACACACAAAAGCTAAGCAACGAGACTAGGCGATTTTCCCTAAACTGATTCACTGGCTTTAACGACCTAACTCTGACAAGCAAGATCGATCTGTGATTGTCTATTTCGCAGGTATATTGTCGTATCTTGCGTCCTAGACGTACACACAATATGATCGGGACAATAAACATTCAGACATCTTTTAAAGGATGCTCTCTACCCTACTATGGTATGGATCTGAGATTCAGGACGTTAGTCGCTCTCAATACCCTGCGATCAGAATACTAGTTCATGACGCTAGACTCATGCAATAAGAACGAGTATGGTGAGACAGAAAACCCTAATCTTCGGCCTAAGCAATCGGTTTANTATGTTATAAACACATATCATTCGACCCACTCTCATCATCTATGGAAGCTAAGGAGATCCACAAACCGTCCTTGGTTCAATCCCAGCCCACATTTAACCAAGAAGATCCATTCAATCCACCAAAACCACCAAACCAGCCAAGAGAAGCATCTGCCGAGCTAGATAAGGAAACTATGTATAAATGTCTATCCAAGACATTATATGCGACCCCCTCTCTGTCCACTGAAACCTACACGAGCCTTACCACACCAGAACAAGTCAAGATCTCATCCCATTTAAAGCCAAACGGCTAGGACATTAAAACCCAACGGCTAGAAGATCCTTTCTACATCATTTCTGCTTGATCTTTGCTTTTGTTTTAATACTTGTTACCGTTATTTTTCTGTCATTCTGAGCACTATATAAGCTCATTTCCTTTGTATCTTTTCATTCACCAAGTTATTAATCAAGAAAGTTTATTTTTGTTTCAAAGAAATCTCTCTTTGTATTCAAAGTTGTTCATGCGATTTACTTAGTTTTCTTTGAGGGATTCAGAGAGCTAGTAAGGCGTGTAGAGACTCTTGTTCTTGTGAGGATTAGCCCTTAAACATTAGGATCTAAACTCTTGGTGTTTGGAGCTCAAACACAACCGGTTTCATCCTTATCAAAAACCATTCTTCCATCCATCTCAGCTTGAAGGTCCGATTTCAAGAAAACAATACTTGGAGCATTTCAAGTCTTGTGTCACTAAAGATGGGAACATAAGCTTTCCTGTTTTCCATTATGCAACTCCTCTCTGTAACAGATTGCTGGCAAATCCAAACGGGATACATGCCTAGTTTCTGTTTGAGCCGGGCCTGTTAAGAAAAATGACTTTTTTTTTTTTAAATGACTTATTTGGCAAAACATAATATGCATGGTGGAATCATGCGCTGCCCCACCAAATCATGACTGATATTGAATCTCGTTTCATATTGGACAGATTTGAATGAATTTACGGAGGTGGAAATTCAATCCGCTTGAACAAATCAACCTCATATTAAGCAAAATATATTGAGATTGTGCAAATAAGTCAATTCTTAAATTTTAACAGATCAATACTAAAAACTCGAAGCTAAAAAGGAAAGGTGGACCGACGAGTTCCATGATGTTACTACCCCACGGCGAATCACAAACAAAACACTACTTTCTCTAATCTCCGCCGAAGTAAAAGTTAGGTTTCTCAAGATAAAATCAAAACAGTTCTTAACGTACTTGATTACGCTGCCAAAACTAAAGTTTCTTATTTTATCATAGAAATATATTTTAAATTTTTTAGAAAAACCTTATTTTTGAAATATTTTTTTTTTTTAAAACAACAAAAAATTTTAAAAACAAAAGAGGGATCAGATGATATGAAAATTGGAGCGCCCAATTGTCGTAACAGGCTTTGAGCGGAACGCTCTTCACGCATTTAAAGTGATATTAAGCCCATTCCTCATTTCCCCTATAACTTGCCTGAAGGATCATATTTATTTTCAAGAGACCTCTTCTCTTTTTATAGTCCCCACTCGTAGGCACACGTCTCTCCACACAAACGATGTGGGACAAACGAAACTGATAATAACATGTATTTTATTTTAATGTTTTTTTTATTAGAAGTTTTAATGTTGGGCCTAAAATTACTATTAAAGCCCATCAAAGGCGAGCAGTGTACATCCCTTAAGCCCATTACGCATAAACCCGGGAATCTTCGGAAGAGAGATGCAGAATATTCTTAGACAAAAAAAAAAAAAAATGCAGAATATTCATCGGACCGCCGCAGAGGGACGCCGACTCAGCTTACCTTTAAAATTCCCAACATCTCGATTAATCACAAGTGAGAAGAAACTTTGCCTAAACCTAACCGAGTTCTCTCGGTAAAGCAAATAAATTTCCATCTTCCCCAAGTAAAGATCAAGCAAACCAATGAGAAAGAAAGACTTATCATTTATCAACAACTACAACCGGAAATTGACACATCCTTCAACGGGAAGCAACTCGAAGAACATGCAAAAGGGATTTAAAACACTACAAAATCCGATATACGGAACACAAAGATCTGGACAAGCCGGAATTTATTATCCAGTAATTAACCACCTTTTGTTTTTGTTCACATAGTACACGATCCACACCAAGATGTAGTAGCCTTGGCCATAAAAACCGGAACCGAAAAATCGAACTACAACCAATGAACCAATCAGGAATAACCGATTCGATTTGGTTTCACATATGGGTAAAATACCCGAGGTTCCTGTACATTGTTAGCTGATATCTGATCGCATATCCAAATTACTTAAAAATATTAAATGTATTAGTTAGTTTTGGGTATTTCAGATATATTTTTGGTATTTTGGATATATTTTTTTTAGTTTTTTTGGGTTTCTAGATATATTTTTGGATACATTTTTTAGTTTTTTTTTGGATTTCCGGGCGAAATGGTTTTTCGATATTTTTTTAGTTTTCGGATATATTTTTAGATAATAAATACCCGAACTGAACCATATCCAAAATATTTCGGATATTTATCGCGTGGTTCTGAAATTGAAAACCCAACCGATCCAAAACTAATATAAACCGGACCAAAACCAAATCAAAACACTTGCGATTCCTAAATCGGTCCAAAATCTCTCTATCCGAAAGATCCGGAACCGAACCGAATATCTGAATGCTCAAAACTACCAAGATGCATACATCCACCATTGTTCATGTATGGCCATGTTTTAAGAGCAAAACACATTGCACAACCCATAAAAATTATTACCACCACCGTTTATGAATTTTTTTTTAAAAAACCTATACTACTGCTTTTCAAGTATACTGTCACTTTTTGAAAGAAAACACCATTCTGTACCGCATAAGTAATTGGTTACATGGAAGCAGTACAATCCTCACCGATACTATTTTGAGTCACCAATCAAAGTGTAACATTCGGTGCCAAATTCGCATATAACAATAGACGTTGACCTTTTTCTTCAGCAATAATAAGTATCTATATTCTATATATATATATAAAAAACTTAAGTGCTGTTGTTATACGTTTGATCATTTTTGTTAAACCATTTGTTGTCTCCGCATTTAAAACAAAGTTGCCGCCTCAGAGTAAACTATAGATTAAGGAGTTGCAGAGATCTTGGTCGTTAAACTCAACAACCCACAAAGCTCCGGATACAAACTCTTCCTAATCGACGCATACGCCTCACCGCTCCATTTCTTCGCCGCCAAACTCTCACCAAGGCTCACCGTAGCCTCCACAACGCCTTCCACGCTATCGTGCGCGGCCGAGTCAACGATCCCCAAAGCCACGGCTTCTTGTCCTCCGATCTTCTTCCCGCTCATCAGCAGCTCCCTCCTTGCAATGCCCGTCCCGATCTTGGCCACGAACATCGCCGAGAAGTAGTCCGGCAACGGCAGGCCAAGATCAACCTCGCTCATGTACAAAACCCCACGGTCTTTCCTCATGAAAACGTAGTCGTGGCTCAGCGCAAACATCAGCCCCGAGGCGGCCGCGTGGCCGTTCAAGGCGGCTATTGTCGGCATCGGGAGGTCGAAGAGCGCTGCTATCACTGGTTTGAATGATTCGACCATTTGATGCATCCGTTTTACAGCTCCGGTTTGTGATCCGGCTGATTGGGCCCATGCGAGGTCGAAGCCGTTCGAGAAGAACTTTCCGTGAGCTGTGGTGATGAGGACGGAGCCACGAGTGGATTGAGATTTGGCTTGTTCGAGAAGCGAGAGGATGGATGCGATTGTGTCGGGGTTGAATCTGTGGTCGTCGTCGCCGGTTAAGGTTAGGAGAAAGAGATCGCCGCGCTTGTCTAATGTGCACATGGTGCGTACGTTAAGGATTTACTGATTTGGTATAAGATGAGTGAAGTATATATGGAGAAGAGACAGAACCAGCTCTGTATTTATTAGATGTGGATTTAGCACCGAAGGTCTTAAATTGGGTAATCTTCCCAACTAATTTGTTGTCACGTTATTAAATGCACACGGCAACGACGTCAACGTGTATGAATATAATCTCCCAATCTGAGCTTTTTATTGCTGAAAAAGAAATTGTGGTAGTTGGATTTTAGAACTTTTTTAAATAGACTGTTTTGAAAGTATAATTAAGAATTTGGTAGTGTTTATACGTTAATTTGGGATTGAGATGATTTTGAGTTTGTTTAAATATTTGATGGATAATTCTGTCGATTCAGAGAAAGTTAAAAAGAAAAGACAAAATGTACACGTTCACATATGTCCTCACTGCTCACCATCCTGAATGATTTTTGATATTTTTCAACAAAACTGATTTCATTGTTGAAGTAGATTGAAATTGATTTTAGAATTTTAAAAACAGACTGTTTTTGAAAGTATAATTAAGACTTTGGTAGTGTTTATACATTAATACTAATTTGTGATTAGTTGATTTTAGGTGTAAATGGTGTGGTAGGTGAGATGAATAATGAACGATGAATGAAAAAAAAAAGAGTAAGGGGAATAAGGGTTTTTTTTTCACTAATTTTTTCTACCATCCTCTCCTATTTTGTAGAGCAATAATCTCTACAGTAATAAGACTTATTTTCTGGGGTTCAGTGTAATTTGAAAAAAAAAACAAATTTAACTTATTTGGGATGAGTTTAAGGAAAGTCGCAAACAGTCTGTTAAGATCCAAAGAAGAAAAGAACTCGAGAACCATTTAAAGACGAATGATCAATCGAAGCGAATGCATGATCAATTTATAGAAATACCAATGTAGACTGCTTGTGGTAGTTTCATTTCTGGATTAGAACGTGGCATGCTACATGATAGCCTTCTTATTGGACAAGATCTGGTTGAGCAAAATAAGAAAATGATAACGGTCAACTTGGTCAGGAAGGCCACCAACTCCTATAAAAGAACTTTTATAAGTTATATGTGTGATCGATAAGTCTTTGTAATGTTACTATCTAGCGAGTGTAACAACATAGTAGGAGAATAAACATCATTTGACATACTAATGGCGCAGGTGATCGATGCTCTTATACAATTATCTCGCCGCGTTCTAAGTGTCGATGAGCGCGGGCAAGAAACTAAGGGTTGATCTGTTTGACTCCAAATTCATTGCATCGCTAATAAAATTCTATGACAAGTTTTCAAAGCTGACAGACAAGTTCCAGTTCACTTTCCCATACCCCTTGGTTGACGTTGTTAGAGGTGGTGGAGACCCCGAATGGATTCAGTTTTTGAAGAGGCTGATGTCGTATATGCTCTTTTCAACTTTGGTAAAAAACACTGGGTTGCCCTTGCCTTTGACCTAAAAAAAAAGATTCAAGTACTTGACTCCAACGCCCAGTTTAGGAACGACTAGACCATTATCAAATACTTTCAACCCACAACGGTGATGTTGCCGTATCTCTTCAGGTAGGTTGTTGCCAACGGTCCAATGAATGAAGTCCTCCTCGATGTATTCTCCATTGAACGTATAGCGGGGGTAGTATTTGAAATCTTGACAAACTTTTGTTTCTATGCTTCTAATATTTTTGGAACCACCGGCCTTCTCTTTGTGGATATTGTTTATGTATGACATCAAACAAAAATGCCAATCCTCTGTTGTTTCTGGTTTTCCGTAATCGATGACTCGCTTTAATTTGTTTGTATTCATATGATTTTTGTATCTACACCATACTTTCCTAAATCTTACTCGTAATTAACGTTACATTCACATTTGTTGGACTACCATATAAATGTTATCGACTTATAATTTGTTAATTATATAACATTAAACAAGTCTAATATTTGTAATTCATATTATGCAACTAAATTTATAACTTTACAATAAAGCAATTATCATTATTCTAATAGCACACTTCGTTTTGTTTGTCTTGTCACTCTTTTGTGTATACATCACAATTAACAAATTCGTTAACTATATAATATTAATCAGTTCAAATATTACTAACTAAAATTATGCAACTGAGTATATAACCAACATATTGACATTATCACACTAACGCATTAATCAAAAATTTATTTCACTAATTTATTTCTTAACAATCTGATTGTTAACCAATATATTAAATGGCTCAAAACTATATATGAACAACCTAATAACAACTTAATCAAACATGAAGCATATTTCCGAGTTAGATAAAATTATGTGTAACACATTATGAAATAGAAACGTCATCCCATTTATAGATAAAAATATTTTGATGGCATCTACATTAGCATTGATGGGAAGGCTAGATTCAGCATCACATATTACAAAGAAATGCTGAAGCGTAATTTTATATTTTACAGTAAAAAGCTCACAGCTTCTAATATTATTTTTGAGACAGGCCTCTAGACATTTTTCTACCACAAATTAACCAAAAAGATGCCACATCACCGCCAAGAAATTTCGCACTCCTCTATTGTCTTCTGTTCACTACATAAACATGATATTCACCTTTATCAACCATTAGAGAAGAAAATAGTTACATTCAATGTTAGTTCACCAACTATGACAAAAATTTAGCTTACCAGGATATGATTTTTGCACGTGGCCTTGTTATGACCTTGGATTCGGCACCTCGTGCACCTTCGCCTATTTGTACGCTGCCATCCAAAATTATCAATAAATTATCAACTCACAATGTTTGCGTGCTATATTTTCTAGTAGAGCTATAATTACCTTGAATTCCCCTCTTGAGAAAAAACGCTTGCCTCGTGGTCGTCCAGGTGGCCTCCTCACTAATGGTGGTGCAAGTTTTCCTCCTCCAATATCAGCAGGTGAAGGAGATAAAGTATCCATATCAGGTACCAGCATAATTATTCCCTCATATCCACGTTTACGATACACAATGCTGTAATGAACTCCAACCAGACTATCCACCCGGATTCCTTCCCGTATCGCCGAAATCACTGCATGTTTGCATGGAATCTGCAATAACTGGAACTCGCGGCAAGTGCATGTTCTATCCCAAAGATGCACAAGAAAGGATATGCAATTCTCGTCCCTAACTTCATACAAACCGTCTCCTACCTTCAACACAAAATAACCAGCTGCCTTCTCGAAATTTTCTATAATCATCTCTTGCACCTTTGGTGTTATGTTGTCTTCCTCCATGTTAGATGCATCACGTCGAAGCGCAAACCAAGTAACTAGTGTTGTTCTTATCGTCTCTAAAATTGATATCACTGGGAAATCTCGCACACTTGTAAGAACCTTGTTCAACGACTCTGAGATGTTGTTTGACATCACGTTGTATCGTTCTCCAACAAAGTGTGATCGGGTCCAATGTTCGAAGCCAATTCCATCAAGATAGTCAGCGCAAGAACTGTCAGCCTCTCGCAATTCAGCGAATAGCCTATCAAAATCCGTTAACCGATATGCTCGCCCTGCCTGAGACACCATGGACGACAAGTTCGAGGACTTGAAAATACTATGTATGTTTCTTTGAAGGTGGACGATACATGCAGCGTGTGACGACATCGGATAAACCTGCATGAACAGATTTTTGTTAAAATTTCACTAATATCATCAATTGTGTACCAAAAAAATGAAAATAAACATAATTGTCCAAATAATTGTTACACGATCATCGTCAATCTTATCATGAAAGCTTTCCTACTATCCTGAGAAATTATGTTCAGAGATAAGTATATACCTTGTTAACGAGAGACAATTGCATATAATTAGTTTTATTATTGTCATTCACGTCAGAGTTATCCTATCAAAAAACCGATTCAAACATTCTATCCTGGTAAAATGCAAACAAACCTGATTAGCGATCTAATAAAGTTGCAATTGTATATTTTAGATATATTATCGACCGTCTAATTCAAGTTATCCACAAAAAAACTAGTGTTGCAAACATCCCCGCATCTAATTTTAAGGGAAAACTTGAAATTGAACCCGCCAATCTTACCTGCCGGATTGCTGTGTACATGGAAGAGTGGTGGTCCGAGACGAACACCAAATCTGGCTCATCAGGGACTATCATAGATAGATGGCGCATGAACCAACACCAAGCGTTATCATTCTCACTATCCACGATTGCAAATGCGAGTGGAAAGATTTGGAAGTTACCGTCCTGCGCACTGGCCGCGACAAGGTAACCACCATACCGCCCCTGCAAGTGAATACTGTCGACGACGATAACCTTTCTCATCCATTTGTATCCCTCTGCGCAAGCCGCCAACGAGAAAAATAGATACTTAAACCTCTCTACGCCAGTTTTATCCATCTCTGTAGCAACATCGATGACGGAGTTCGGATTTGTTTTCAACAGGAGTCGAAAGTAAGGAGGGATCAGCGCGTAACTTCCCATGGCCGACCCCAAAGCATTGTCCATCGCTATCTCTCGTGCTCTCTAGACTTTCCAGTAGCTTATGTTCAATCTGAACTCCTGACGTATCATTCGACGGAGATCACATGCCCAAGAACCTCTTCCCACCCCACCATAGCGTGCCTTCATCATATCACCAATTACTGATGTAGACGCATTTCTTTGGAAATTTCCCCGAGCATCGACACTACACGTGTGCTTAAGAGAGATGGTGCGAACCTCAAACCTCTCGCTCTCCTCAACCCTTGTTGAGTAGACGCGCCAACGGCAGGTGTCACTAACACACATAACAGTAAGCACGTTGGGGCAAGTTCTTTGATGTTTGAAGTGAAATTTTCTGTTGATTGCGTGTATAGCTAGTTTCAACTTGCAGTCTTCTTTGTTTTTTAACAGACGACCCACAAATATTTCATCACCCTCGTAATCAATATCGCACATCGCCCTTTGAAGAGGATCTGTAAATGGATAATTCATGTTAGCGCCAACATAACAAAGGTAGCGGGTTATATATTAATTAACACGCTAATTAATCATGTAGATGTATTTTATTGTATTACCTTCATCAACCAGATCGTCGAAGTAAGGAGGAGCATCACTTTCGTGCATCACTGTGTTAACTTGCAACTCTACAGCCGACACAATATGGTCAGTTAGATTCACTGGATTACGTGAGGAAGACCCAACCATCGGAGGTCCGGATATCCCCTCGTTGATCTTTCCCTTCCCTTTGTCTAGCCTGCCAATGTTAGCTGGAGGCGTTGTTATCACCGGACGAATGATCGACTTAGTTACTCTTCGAGGTGTCATATCATCTCCTACAACAAATTCCATTTTGTTATCAAAATAACTTTATAGCGATATAAATAAATTATTAACTCATTAACACTCACCCGCTAATGAAATACGCCTCTCCACTTGTATGTCTCCATTGTAATCTGGTAGGTCATCTTCATAAAAATCTTCGTCGCTCGTCATTTCCCTTAGCCACGTACTCCCTATATCTGTCGACGCTCCACACAAAAATGTTGCTTGCGTTGGATTTATATCCGATCCACTTGATGTCCCAACGTAAGACCCAGCTAACATAAGATGCAAAGAGTCATCAGTCGCAGCTGTTCTGAGACTCGGAGTTTTTAAGCCTCGGGGGTTAGCCAGCATGGCTGTTGACGCCGATTTTAAACCCAGCCCGTACCCTACCGGGGGACCGTAGTATGGTGGTAGCACTGGACGCTGGGACTCAAACTCTGAAACAGTGCCAGTAAAATCACGCCATAGTTGGTATATGTTAGACGCCATTTCCCTAGCTTCCCCAAATCCGTCAACTGAAGCCCTAACCATAGTTCTCTCTCGCTCGAACCCTTCTGTTCCTGCAACGTTAAAACGTTGGTATCGTATTCACTTACATTATTTATGGTATTTTTTTGGTGTTATATGATATCTCTTACCAATAACTCTGCTTTGATTACCGATCGGTATTGATATACCGCTATAATTGTTGCCTCTAACGCTAATACCACTATTGAACACAAGGGATGTCTCACTTAAACCGATATTATGAGGAAAACACTGACCCCCCACACCAACTGGAGCACCAAATACACTGCTCATTGCTCGCACTCCGCCTGGGAAAGGAAAACAATGTTAGTACACAACACTTTATGTTTGTATCTTCAAAAGGTTTGCTTATTATACAAGAAACTGAAAGATTACCTCCTGGTCTATTGTTTCTGTCTGAGCTAATCCGAGAAATATCCCCAGCAGCTTGTCCCATTGCTGCACAATATTAACCACATTAGTCCGTTTTCGCACAAGTAGTTAAATCATATATTTGTTATGCATAGTACCGATAATATATTCGTTTTGTGCAATATTTTTGTTGTTAAATCCCGAACCGCTTGCGTCATTAAATGATATTCGTTTGGATATCAGGTTAACTAAGCTACCTCCAGTAAAATCGTTGTTTAAATCAACGACGGGTCGCTTCCCAAGTGCCTTCTCTGTCGGTCCTGCTACCGAAGTCAACAACTCAGTTAATGTTACCAATTGCCTACAAGAATATTTTTAAATTTTTTGGGTATAACCTTCTCTTAATACAGACATGGTGGGACTGTCGGTTGTTACTCTGTAGTTGTACGCAGGTGGACCGGTTAGCGTTTCTCGAATCGATGACAAATCTATTGTTCCACTATCTCTTGTATTACCGTCCATCCATCTCGGGATCTGTCCCCCACCCGTAAAGTTATTCTGATAACTGTTTACATTACGTACTACCACGCCGTGACTCACCCTCACGCGTAAGAAGAGTTCTTCCAAATCTGCATGTATGGCCATGAATAAAGCAGTATCATCGTCGACCACGAGTTTGATAGGCTCCGCCTTTCTCCAATCAGGACCGAGCATCCAATGGAGCCATTGATATGTTAGTTCGATATCGTCCTTTTTAGCAAAGCCAAGTTTATCTTTGATCTTCGCAACGATGGATTGATATGTCTCGTTCTCACCCAGCTGCACGGTGTAGTTGTAATCAACCAATTCCGGTATATGTTCCCAAATACCATCATCTTTTCTTTGCCATCGTCCTCGAATAAATCTTACTCCAACTGTCATGACGTATCTGCAATTTCCAAAGAAATTGTGTTATTAATAAATGTATGTGGATCAACATTTAAAAATCACATATTCACTTTTTCGCAACCCATAAAAATTTTAAAACCTAATTATTGGCGTTATATTCACTTGACCGACATGAAATAATAAAAAATTATTGCTCGAAAGTATTAAATACCTCAACAAACGAACTCTTTTCTTTCAATGTTCAAAATCTCTGTTGGAGAACTATTGCAGTGTATTGTTTGTTTGTTCAGTGAAAAAGTAATTGTTGATGTTAACGATGACTTACCTTTGTGTGTTAATATAACACTTGCGTTACTCTCCAAGATATTACTTCTCTCGATGTTGTTTATATTTAATCGAAATAAATTTTTGGCTGTTGGACAGTGTATCTTGCGCAACCAAATCTTTCAGCATTTAATGTTGTCTGAGTTATCAAAAGCGCATCTCTTATTATTCACGATAATTTTGTTCACTCTCTTTCTTTCTATTTATCACTCATCTTGGGTTCATCATTACATAATCTTTAGCGAGAAAACCAATTACGGAATTATTACACCTAATATCTTTATAAACTGGTTAATTGTATATTATAAGCCAATTTATTTTTAAAATATATATATTTTTTTTTTTGGTCAATGCTTTATATCTAATTTTAAATAATATTATCATAAAATTGAATATTATACATAATAATTTATTTCTTCTAAAATATATTTGTAGGTAGTTATTTTCTATATATTAATATTTAAAGAAATAAATAGAAAATTCAATTAAATTTAATTATGAAATAAAATGTAAGGAAACAATATCTTCTAATTTTGGAGAAAATAAATAAAAAAAATAAAACCATTTATGAAAAAATAAAATATTGAAAAAAAATAAAAAGGAAAGAAAAGATTTTGTTACAAATGAAGAAATAAAAGTTTTAGTAAAAAAAACAAAAAGAAACAATATCTTCTAATTTTAGAGAAAAAAAATAAAATATCATTTATAAAAAAAATAAAATATTGAAAAAAAAATAAAAAGGAAAGAATAGATTTTTGCTATAAATGAAAAAAAAAAGAAAAAAAAGAAAGAAGTTATAAACCTTATACTGTTTAACTATTAAATATAAGATGTTACAAAAAAAAAAAGTTTTAGTAGAAAAAAAAAAAAGAAAAAAAACATTTATAGAAATGTAAGAGGGAAATGTTGGAAATATTTAACAATTAGAATTTTTACATAATATCACCATAAATACAAGGACTTAATTGCTAATGTCCTACTGTTTTTAGATAAGATTTTCACTCCCCTCTCTTCGCATAAATTCAATTATACAAAAATCACCATTTCACGCAGTTCAATTTCAATTTCAATTCTTTCTTCTTCTCCATTCCTAATCCTGCGCTTGCTCACCACCACCATGTGCACGTTAGAGAAGCGCGGCGATCTCTTCCTCCTAACCCTAACCGGCGACAACGAGCACAGATTCAACCCCGACGCAATCGCCTCCATCCTCTCGCTTCTCGAACAAGCCAAATCTCAATCCACCCGTGGTTCCGTCCTCATCACCACCGGTAACGGGAAATTCTTCTCCAACGGATTCGATCTCGCATGGGCCACATCCTCTGGATCCACATCCGTCGCCGGTGAACGGCTCCACCAGATGGTCGAATCGTTCAAACCGGTGGTTGCGGCGCTCCTCGATCTCCCGATGCCGACGATCGCCGCCTTGAACGGCCACGCCGCGGCCGCGGGACTGATGCTGGCGCTGAGCCACGACTATGTTTTCATGAGGAAAGACCGTGGGGTTCTGTACATGAGCGAGGTGGACATCGGGCTCTCGATGCCGGATTACTTCGCGGCGATGTTCAGGGCAAAGATCGGGACGAGCGCGGCGAGGAGGGAGATTTTGCTGAGCGGGAAGAAGATCAGAGGAGAAGAAGCTGTGGCTTTGGGGATCGTTGACTCGGCGGCGCATGATAGTGAGGAAGGAGTTGTGGAGGCTAGCGTGCGCCTCGGGGAGAAACTGGCGGCGAAGAAGTGGAGCGGTGAGGTTTATGCTTCGATCAGGAAGAGTTTGTATCCGGAGCTTTGTGGTATGTTGAATTTGGAGGCTAGAATTTTTGCAGCCCCTAAGCTCTAATCACTCTTAGAGAGCAATTGTTTTTATTTAAAAAAGAATTCAGTTTTGGGAGGAAAAAACAATGTTGAAGTTAGAATTATGATCAATGAAACAATAAAGATGTTCAAATTTTTATTTGTGTTGTCTGTGTTTAATGTTTATCCGATGAGGTATATCGATGTCTCTGTTGTCGGAAAATTCGAGGAATCCAGATTCTTGGAGAAAAAGTAATCAGTTATGTTGCTTACATTAGCTAGTGATTCCTAGTTAATTTTAACGTTTTTGATTTTTCCACTTCTTGCTTTTAATGTTTGATTAAAGTGTTTCACGGTTTTCTTTCACTGTTTTGTCATTTCTTTTCTTCTTCTTAGTTTCTAATCGATTTGGCATGCGGTTCATGGTTCTGATTGATTTGAGGCTGGTACAGGCTAGCTAATTACACGTATGATATGAATTAAGGACGTTTTATAACAATGAGTGTTAGTGTTGAAATTTGATCCTGTGCTTTATCCTGCACAAGAGAAAAACAATAAGGGTGAAGATAAGAATGAGAAGAAGAGTATTAAGGAGCGAGAAGAAGAAGAGTTACGGAGAAGAAAAAGAAGAATGGGAGAGTTGAGGAAAAAAGGCACGTGAACTAAAAACAAAAGGGGTCATTGGGCCATTAAACATAATTTAGCCCAACTATTGGGCCGTCAAGCATAATTTAACCCAACTATGATGGGTTATGTTTTGGTGTAATAAGCAGAATAGATTTAGGTATTTAACTGTTACTTTAAGTAGGTTAATTTTGCTTGTGTATGCACAGTGTCCTGGTTTTTCCACACACAAAACAATTGAAGCTCAAACACAAGAACAAAGACTCTTGAAGTAAAGTAGAAAGTCAACAAGAAGGATTATTTACAGTCAACCATAGTCATAGACAACAAGAAAGTGTTGATCATGCTTGGTTGATCGATACAAGGAACACATAACTAAAGATGAAAGTTGGTTTTCACAACTAGACATAAGAACTATGATTTGGATCAGAATTGGCAACAATGAATTTATTCAAATAAAAATGACACAAACTGTTTCCATGATGACATGAACATAAAAAAGGATTATGAGAGATGTCCTTCTTCTTACTAGCTTGGAGAATAAACCTATACGTGTTTCAAGTCCTTTATTAGCCCTTCTCGTTAATTACTCTTGCATGGTAGTCCTATTCCTAAAGTTTGTATCCTTTTTATTACCTTCTATGTTGTCCAACAAATAAATAAGGGTTGATAGTAAACACCCTTAACCGAATTCGATTTGTCTCTGTTTTAATTTGGGTTGGTCTCTATGAACCGTTGGTCAAGTACCTTTAATTTCAAAGACGTGATTGGTTTTCCATATGGGAAACGAAGCTGATATATAAAACCATAGTATCCTGGTTTAAATGTAAGAAAGATTTGTGCCTTTTACACGCATAACTATAGTTCAGGGACTATGAGAAAGATTGTAACGTCCCGACCGCTCCTACCAGCGAGGCCCCACACTTCTCACGGACTGTGGCCCCGTCCCTGTCCGACGGTCGCTGTGTTATTTTTTTTGGTGGCCCAACCAATTTATTTACTGACTCTGCAATCACCACGTGACATTTTCCCGTGTTTTGGCCTCACTCACATAGTTCCGCAGAGGACTTCCGGAAGATCACCCATCATAGTCCTACTCCAGCATAAACACGCTTAACTCTGGAGTTCTCTCGGGGTAAGTGACCGGAAAAGGTAAGTGCACTTTGATGACATAGGTAGTCAAATCAATTCATTTCAACTTATTCAAATGGACCGGACCCGGATCGTTACAAAGATATTTTGTTAATAGGATCAGTATTCCAAATCTCGCTCACATCTAGTATCATCCACAATATAATATTGGACTATTGGTTGAAGCATATGCAAGACAAGAACAGTTTAAGAGAAATTTTACATAGCAATCATGTGAGCTTAATTTCTCACCAGTCTCATTCAGTACAAATCCATTGCTTGAGGAAGAAAATATGTATCTCTCTTAGTGTTAACCAATGGACCTGAGTTGTGTTTTTTCATAAAGATGTCATCAGATTCATAAAACTCCTAATCTTTTTTTATAAAGAACAAATACAATTCCCCATCACTTTGTTGAAAGAAAACACACACAATTCCAAAAGCTTTTTGTATTGATTGAATGGAAAAAAATGTTGTGGGAGTACAAAATTATAGCCCTATTTATCTTGATAAGGAAACAATTTTAATGGATTTATGATATGAAAGAGTACAAGAATTAGACTTGGTTTATAACATACAGTAGAACCTTTATAAATCAATAATCACTATAAATTAATAAATTTTGTCGGTCTCGAGTCGGATCAATGTAAAAATTAGCAAAATTCGATAAGATAATAAAATAATAATATTTTTTGTAACCCCTATGTAAATATATGGTCTCAATAACAAGATAAATTAATAATTATACATCTATGCATATATAACTAAGGTAATGTAGTAAAATATAATTTTATTGTTGTTTTTGGTTCATAAATGTTGTTTGACTCATCTCTAAATTCATTGATATGACATTTTATGAACGAATTTTGCAGTGTTAAGAATAATTTTTATTGTCTCTTGATGAACATTAAGAATTCAAACTGAAAAATATCTCTATAAACGAATAAATAATTTTATTAATTTATCGATTAATTAATAACTTTATAAATAATATAATTTTGAAGTCCCAACATTACTAATTTATAAAAGTTTTTATTGTATATGGTTCAAAAACACAAATGAGGAAATCTCCATAAATCATGGTTCAAACCTTGCTTAAAATTAGGCATGGGCATAAAAACCGGACCCAAAAACCCGAACCGGAATCGACCCGGAAAACTGGTTCATATCGGTTTCGATTATTGGTTATTTACCTGACAAATCTTGAGTTTGAGAACCGTGGGTTCGGTTCCGGTTCCTACCCGGAACGGAACGGTTACCCGAAATAATTTTTTTTTGTCGAAAATTTGCGAAATTAAAACACTTAACCCCAAAATTAAAACATTTTTTTAAAAAATTACGTTTTTTATATTGAATATCATTCGGTTATTTGCGTATATTTTGGGTATTTTGGCTTCATTTCGGATAAAATGACAGACTTGATTGAGGTTTAATTGGGTAAAAAATATTTGGACCAACCCGAAAACCAGTAGAAACGGTTTTATTTCGGGTTTCAAACGATTCTGAAAATTTTGACCATAACCAATTTAGAATGGTAACCCAAAAGCTTTACCATAAAGTTCTTAATAAGTTTTACCGTTTTAATAGTTACCAATCACAAAAGCTGTATAGAAAGTGTTACCAACAGTATTACACTCTGCTTTATTGTACAGCTTTTGCTTACAGCTCTTTTCTTACAGTTTTCGGGTCCGATTGGTAACATAAAACGGTATGAGATTTTTAGCGGCAAGCTGAAGTAGATAAGTGCTTATGAAATAGTTAAAAGCTGTAAAAAAGAGCTGTAAACAAAAGCGGTACAAAAAAGCTGAGTGTAATACTGTTGATAACGCTTTTTGTACAACTTTTGTGATTGGTAACTATTAAAACGGTATAAGTCTTATTAAGAGCTTTATGGTAAAGTTTTTGGTTACCATTCTAACCCTTCAACTATTTTATAAGCACTTATCACTACAGCTTACCGCTAAAAGATTCAGCTTACCGCTTTGGTTACCAATCAGACCCATAAGCTCACTCCGGATTACACAGCAACTCTACGTAAATTTTGGTACCTATTATAAGGGTATAAAATTATCCTACCCAAAAGACCCCAGACCGATCGGTTAACACCCGAAACCGAATGCCCATACCTATTTAATTTCCGTTAGGGAGATGTATGGGGCTAAAAAAAACACATCTTCAAAAAGACCAAAAAAAAATTGTATATGTCACCTGAAATTCTTCAAACAAAATAGGAAACTAGAACTATCTTTTTCTTTGTTTGTCCTAAAACGTTTACGGGCTGGTCTGAGCTAATCCACCATTTACTTGGCCACAAGCTCACTCCGGATTAGACAGCAACTCTACGTCACATAGATAAGTCGCTTATCTCTGCAACTTGGGATTAACGGAGGCGGTTTATAAACTTTTTATAAGAACCATATCTAGAGAAGTAGTCCATGTCCTGAACTGTCACTTGTGAGACGATGTTATGGCTCATTAACGTGAAAAAATGATAGGCCTACATCGTCTCTTTACAACAGAGATAATAATTAAATTATTGTTTTCAGAGATCATGCTCTCGAACCACGTGGTTGAAGTTAATTAACCTGGTGAAACAACTCCATGTGTGGAAGATTTTGCTTCCACATAAGTGAAGCGTTTATTTCTCCGAGATTATAAATTTGATTTCAATATGTACAAATATAGATATTCATAAGATACGATCTCGGTTGTTAATATCTTTGATGAGATCCCCGATTGTAATCTCAATGACAGAGAAAAGATCGACGGATCGACCTCTACCATGATATTACAACAATTACCTGAATTGAAGGGAAATGATTAAAAAATAATTCACATTTTTACTATATTATCTAATTTTCGTGAAGTACTCTATTATTTTGTGTAATTAATACTATAAATTTAAAATTTCATACTCCTTCTGTTCCTAATAGAATGATGTTTTAAATTTTTCACAGATTTTAAGAAACAATTATTATCTACTTTTACTAGTTACTTTTTTATGCTTTTTATCTTTTGACCAATGAAAGTAATGTAAAGATTTACTTTAACTTTTTTCTTGTCCAAAAAGTTGATATTAATTAACCTTTAAAGTAAAATACATTAAACAAATCCTATAACATCAATCTTTGAGGAACAAGAAAAAAACCCAAAACATCAATTTATTAGGAACAGAAGGGGTATTTTTGAAAATATTGTTTTTGTGCTCAGGACGTTACTATGTAGTAAGTTACTACAGATAGGTCGATGGTAACGAACTAACAACGCCGCCTGTCTTTTGTGTCATTCCATGTTAAAACATCTTTTTTAGTTAGTTTTTTTTTTTTTTTTTGAACTTTTCTTTTTCAGTTTGTTCTAAATAAAACCTGAACATTTGTTAAAATTGGTTTATTTCTCTATGTAATTAAAACTCTAGCTTAGGTTTTAACTATCAACCAGAGGCGGACCTATGTTGTGGTTGGATGGGTCAGCTGACCCAGGTAAAATATTTAAAATTTTGTATTAGCTAGTTGGCAAAATTGATTTCATGTTCAAACGGTTAGTGTTGCACCCGTTAGTTTGAAAGGTCTTGGGTTCAAACATACAATTATGTTTTTTTTTCATCTAAATTTCTCTTAAAAAAAATAGTTTATAGATTTTTCTTTTCAAAACATATGAACAATTCTTTGTTTTCATAGCATTATTCTTTTTTTTTCTTAGAAAGAAACTATAATAAAACTAGTTGACAAAAAAATATGATTAAATTATACATCATTTAAATAATTTTTCTATTTTACAGAGATACTTAACAATACTTTATAAATAAAATAATTAATACCTTCATATATACCCATAAATAGTAAAACTATGAACAACTTATACATATTTTAATATATCAGACTAAAAATGAATAGTTGTTATATTTTATAATATTATTTTATAGTAAATATAGTAAATGAAATTTTATAATTTTATCATAGAAATTTTTTTTTAAGTGTAAATAAATGTTTTATAATTAATAACTTCTAAATTTTTTTTTTTAACCCTGGTAAAATAAATTTCTGGAACCGCCACTGCTATCAACTAAATTAAGCCAAAAATCATAGACCACGCACCAACCAAGTTTAATCAAATTAAACCGAGGATGACGTAAATTGGAGACTTTAATTTAACTAGAAACCAAGTTACCATTGTAACCAAGAAAGGGTTAGGCCAGTGGTTCCTACAGAGAGGAACAAAACAACAGTTCAATTCACCTTAGGAGAAGATTTAAACCCACACGTATCTCCGGTCTAAGGGATTTCGGCCTAGAACCTCTGATTTATAAAATAAAAATAAAAAGTAGTCATCATTATAGAAATATATATATAAAGATTAGATGTGGGAAGAACATATATAAAGAAAAGTAGATAGAGTATAAGTGGAAAGCGAAAATGGATGCATAAAGGGGTTTTAAGAATGGACCAGATAATGACGACCTAAGTTTTTCCCCTCACAGTTGGGGTTTTATTCATCTAAATTAAAATGCGAAACATTTTAGCAATTGTTAAAAACAAATGTGTTATATTTTCCGTTTGCTGTTTAACGCTAGTAGCTTCTTTAAATATTAATTTGTACTGGATTTTAAAATACATCTAAAATTTTACGATGAACCCGCCATATGTTAAGTTTTTCTTGTACAACCATATCTTAAGATTATCGCGTACAATATAGGCATGCATGTAATTAAGTATAACACGTACTACATACTTTTTTGCCAAACCAAACATATATATAGGGATAAAAATATAGGAATATATTACTTTGAACCGATCCACTAATTTAGCAAAATCGTTTTTCTTATTGCTTAAATTTTATCTCATTTGTATAACAATAACTTCTAGTTTAATACTAAAATAGTGGTTATAATTTAGCAAAATCGTTTTTTTTAATATATAAAATATACGATTTGATTCCTAACGTGTCACCTCAGCAAAATCTTACAATCTACGACTATAAAATATAGGAAGGCATGCATGTAAGCATAACACCTACTACAAACAGAAAAACGCATATTCCATCTACAGAAGATCGATCAAAGAAGCTAATATCAATGGCGATATCTCACGCTCAGCCTTTGCTGCTTCTTCTCCTTGTGTCACTCTTTGTCTTACCTGCTTTGGGCGTTAAAATCTATAAGTGCAATTGTAAGTATCAATTTTTATGTTGTTGTCAAACAAAAAAAAGTATCGATTTGTATAGTGTTAATTTTCATTTTTATTTTATTTTATGTTTTATTCATTTCTTTTGTGTTGATAATTAAAAAAGACACTTTTTCTTCTTCCTTTTGTAGCTGGTCGTCAGTATCCCGTCGATGTCAAGACTGTGAAGATCTCTCCAGACCCGGTTAAGCGTACCGGTAATGCAAACATTACGATAGCCGGTTATACAAGTATGTATAATTCCTTTTTACCTATTTTTGCTGATTTTTTCCCCCATGCACACAATTTCAAGTTATACTTTTCCATTATTTTATTTTTCCTTGATAAAAATCTTGGTGTGAACAGGCATAGACATCCCTGATGGAGTAAGTGTACTTCTCAGCCTTTCATTGCCCATGTTGCCAGGCACCCCAAAACATTACTCACTCTGTGATGTAACTGCATGCCCTGTTGCACCTGGCCCCATTGTGCTTACTTTCTCTAACATATTCAATCCGGTTGAAATAAAAGCAGTAAGTTTTTCTTCTACATTATCACTAGCTTGAGAGGAATTCCATATATAATCGCTGCAATTCAAACCTCCATTTGTTGTTTTTTTTTTTGGTTTCTGATGATATATCTAACGACAACGTTTTCTTTTCTTACTTTCGAAACCCTTAGAGGGCATATTATATTTCAGTCAGCATCTCCGAGGAGAATCTGACAGAGCCATTGATGTGCATCACGTTCGTTTGTCCGATCACTAAAGGTTTTGCGTCTCTGCTTAGTTAAGTTACCGGGTGAAACTATATATGTTTCAAGTCTTTGATGAGTCTCTCTCGTTAATCACTCTTGCATGGTTTCCTAAAGTTTGTATCCTTTTTAATTACCTTCTATGTTGTCCAATAAATAAATAAGGGTTGTTATATAATAAACACCCTTAACCGATTTCGATTTGTCTCTGTTTTAATTTGGGTTGATCTCTCTGAACCGTTAGTACCTTTAATTTTAAACACGTGATTGGTTTTCCATATGGGAACCGAAGCTGATATATATAGTTCTGGGACTATGAGAAAGATATTTTGTTAATAGGATCAGTGTTCCAGATCTCGCATCTAGTATGTACAATATATATATATTGGACTATTGGTTGAAGCATATGCAAGACAAGAACAGTTTTAGAGACATTTTATTTACATAGCAATCATGGGAGCTTAATCTCGCACCAGTCTCATTCAGTACAAATTCATTGCTTGAGGAAGAAGATATGCATGTATCTCTCAGAGTGTTATGGGACATGGGTTGTGTTTTTGTTTTTATCATAAAAGAGGTCATCAGATTCATAAAACCCCTAATCTTTTTTGTAAAGAAGAAATACAACTCCCAATCACTTTGTTGAAAGAAAACACACACACACACACACACACACACACACACACAATTTCCAAAAGCTTTTTGTATTGATTGAATGGAAAAAATGCTGTGGGAGCACAACATTATTGTTAATCCACCGATGGTCCTCCATTCGAAATTACCGTTAATTAAGTTTAAAGGCTTTTTAACATTGTTTTGTATTCTTTGGTTTTTGCTTTCCCACTTCAAACTTTGTAAATAATCTTCTTTTATCTATAAATTTCACATTTTAACAAAAAAAAAAAAGCTCAATATTTACACACAAACAAAATTCAAAGAATATTTGGCATCTCTAGCTTACTTTTGGTTCAGAAATCATAACCTAAAAAAAAACAGAAACTCACCACCAAAACAATTACAATTATTTTTTTCGTCTTCTGAAGTTAAATCTTTAGCCGGCTTCACAGAAGATTTGGTAGACCTCGACTAACTAATTTTGTAACAGGGAAAATTCCATAAAATACACTAACTAAATTCATGTTATCACTTTTTTTTTGTTGCCAACTTATAAATTCTATTAAACCAAACTGAAAAAGTAGAGTTTACATACATAAAATCTGAAAAATGAAAAATAACGATACAACTTGTATCATACAAGCCAAACAATCCGGCTTACCAAGTTATCCATTCAAGCTGCATGGAATACAGAAAATAGAAATTAATGAAAATGGGCCTTTCAGGCTTTAAAACACTGCTAGTTGTGCAAAGAAGGTGGGCCAAATCTCTGAATTTGACATCAAAGCTTCCAATTCCGTATCCATGGGGGGTCCATTAAAGGGCATCCCATTCACATTGACCAAAGGCATTGTTATAGTATATATTATCTTAATTCTTAAGAAAATAACCGGTTAATTTGGTTAATAACCGAACTATATGATATATCTAATGGTTTTTAATTTTTTTTTTTTGAATTACCAGGAGATTCTGGGCCGAAATCCGTACATCTCCAGACCCGAAACCACCTGTAATATTAGTTTCGTTCCAAGCGTCACTCGATCTTATAACCTCTAGATTTTGCCTAGGAACTAACAACACTTGGTAATAGTTTTTAATTACAGAACTATGTTTTTTTTTTTTATATTACAGAACTATGTTTATACGGTTTATATAACATTTTGCTCGCTATTTAGGTTTGGTTTATCTTTGAACACCCTTACTAGTTACATGTAATGACTGTCGTTTTATTGGTTGCCGGCATATATACTTAATGACTCGGACGCATGTCATTGGCCAATCGACGTGTAAAATCATCCACGTGGCGTATTCTTCACAAACGAAGCAGCGACTACAAAAATCGCAATTTACTCGCGCGAGTAGGGTCAACGAACAAGTCTTTGAATATTCTCTCTCCTTTTTGACCCTTCAAATTTCCAAATATTTCAAATTTCGCCTCTTCGTTTCCTTCCTCCTCCTCCTTTTTATGTCTCTCGATTTAAGGACCCAAATCTAAACTCTCTGTCTCTCTCTTTCTGGTGCTCTGTCTCTGCGCTCGATTCGGGAGAGAAAAACAAAAAATAAAGAAGCAAAGAGAGAGAGAAATCTTCAATGGAGTTAGTTTCCTTCCTTGGTAGAGCTCTGTTCGTTTCCGTCTTTCTTCTCTCCGCATGGCAGGAGTAAGCAATTTCTCTTAAACTCGTTCTAGATCTGCTCTTCTCTCAACTATATTGAAATCTTCAGTTTAGTAGGATCTGCTTCTTTGTTTTAATTTGAGAAAAATCGAAATATGTGCCTCTCTTAGAGCAGAACAAAGTTATGGCTATCTAGTTCATGAATCATGGATTTAGGTTTTTGTTTTTGTTTTTCTTCATTCGGCATCTCAATTATAGCTGAGTGAGTGAGTTTAGGTGGTTTTAGGGGGGAATAGAGACAGTGAAGAGAAAATATGGATCTTGCTTGCTTTGATGGAGTTGGATTTGATAAATAGGATTAAGATTATAGGCTATTTCTGGTTAGATTTTGTTTCTGATTACTTAATTAGCTTCAACATTGCTGGATTTGCTCTTTTATTCATCTCTTTTCTCTGATCTTGGTACTCAGTTTTTCTAAATTTCTTTCCTTTCTTGCTCATTAGATGAGCTTTGAGATTGCTTGTTGAATTAGTCTCGTTAGTGGTCGTAAGTGATCATTCAAGCTATCTTTAATGCATGTAAAAGAAATCTCTCTGCGGATTTTATGTTTTGAAGTAACACAATTGTTGTGATTTGATTGAAGTTTAGCGTTTGGCTGTTCTTTGTTCATGGTCTCAATTGGTACTATGTGCGCTTCCTTACATATCTCTTCAAGAAAGTTATTTGCTTTTTGTTTTGTTCCCTCTTTTCAATGTCTCTTTGCTTGGTTATTTGAGATGCGTTGCTAGTTGAGTCACTACAATTACAATTGGTTCTTTCACTCTCTAAGTAAATTACATTACTTTTCATGCTTCCTTGAGCAGGTTCAATGATTTCGGTGATGATGGAGGTCGAGCAGCTAAATCTTTGAGACCGAAATTCAATGCCTTTGTAAGCCACGTGACAACTCACACTGGCCAGCAATTGCCACCAGTCGATGTACGTGCTTCTTCATCTCTGGCCTCTCGTCCAAAACAGTAACGAAAATCGTTTCTGAGGTTTCTTGTTTTTTGTTCAATCTGCTTGGTTTGCAGATGAAGATTCTTGTTGCTGCTGCTATAGCCTTGAAGGGTATTGGTGGACTAGTGTTCGTCTTTGGCTGCTCCTTGGGAGCTTATCTCTTGGTATGTAACAAACTGTTCTTTTCCAAGTATACTGTCTTTTTTAGCTGAATGACAAAAGAAAACCTTTTACACACTCTTATTGGAATCTGGTTTCAGCTTCTGCATCAAGCCATTGCAACCCCGATTCTGTATGATTTCTACAACTACGATGTTGACAGAAAAGAATTCAGCCAGCTGTTTTCAAAGTTCACTCAGGTTAGCAAATCTCATATTGGTTAATACATATTCAATCTTGATCCAGACCTGACCTGCGATCTTCTGTTATGTGTTTTGACTCTTTAGAGCTTGGCACTTCTTGGGGCACTGCTCTTCTTCATTGGAATGAAGAACTCGAGGAGACACGGTAGGCAACTCCGGAAGAAGGCTCCAAAAGCTAAAGCAAACTGAAGAAGAAGATGTTTTCGTCGGTTTAATTTCAGCTTTTGTAGCATAAGCGGGTCTTTTATTTTGTTTTTTCATTTTTGAATCCAAGATGGGTTTGAAGAGCATGCGATGAGGCCATGGAAAGGCAAAGTCTTTGCGAATCACTTTGCTTTATTTTTCTTAGAGCTTGTTGGACACTTTTTGTAGACACTTTTGGTTTTCAATTTTCGGATTTGGACTAAATTAATAGATGGAGTCTTCGAGTTTTGATGGTTCTTGTTCCGACTCAGTTTCGTAATGTAACTTGTGGAAGAGCCATGAGTTCAACAACCTCATGAATCCCATTTTTCACTTGCTTAAGATAATGCTAATTGGTAATTAGCGATGCTGAAAATTTGATGAGCAATTTTTTACTCACAGATCAGTCATCTTAGGGATATGAACACACACCGTTAAAGTCTTCTCACTGCATAATAATTATTAATTTCTATAATAAGTTAGTAACAACAGGAAGCTCTCGTAGCTCAGTTGGTTAGAGCACCCGTTTAGTAAGCGGGAGGTCTTGAGTTCGACTCTCAACGAGAGCAATTTGTTCTGACCTCAAATGTTTTGTGATGAACCTGACTTTTTGGCTCCTACTTTTCAGAACAACACAGTCAAACTCTCTATTTGCATAAAAATCTACAAGAAACAAGAAGTCACAAAGTTTGTGGACTTATATTATATGATTTTATTTGAAATGCAACCCAAGAGTAAAGCTTTTACACTTGCCAAACGGAAGAATCCTAAAACCAAGTGGAACAGATATCTCTCTAAGTTTCTCTCTAAAACAATTCAGGAGTTTAAGCAGCAGGAGGCCTGAGTTCTTGATCATGGGACGTATCACGAACCGATTGAGGCAAGTAATGCCACATTGGCATGTAACCGTAGCTCGGATAAACCGCCATCTTGTTCTGACTGAATGCAGCAGCTGGAATCTGTGGCATGAACCCTGAAGATGGAACCACCATAGCCTTTAGCTGCTGTTCCGTCTTCTCCTTCTCCGCCTTCAACGCCAGCTTCTCTTCCCTCAGCTCGTTTTTCTCGGCCTATAACGTAAAACCGAGATTTTCATTTCCACAGAACCCGATTTTTGTGGGAAAGATAGTGAAAACAAAAACCAACAAAACAAAACCTTGAGACTCTTGATCTCGTCTAAAAGCTTCTGGTTAGTTGCTTCAAGCTCGTGAGCTTCATCTCTGAGTTGATTCAAGACACGGATCGCATCGTCGAGTATCGCCAGTTTATCTGTCTTTGGACTCCTCCCTGGCTCCAAAACCGAGCTCAAATCCATGAACCTAACAAAGAACAACTCAATTTTACAAAACTAATATCAAAGATTAACAACATAGACTTAAAGCTCTAAACACACCTCTCATTTAGCTTCTCCCTCCTCAATCTTTCACGGCAGGCTTTGCTTCCTCCTGGCCTGATACACGATCCAGTCCTTCCCCTATCCACAATTCATATATTCTTTATCAAACACAAATCAATCAAAATAACACAAAGATCACACGAAAGTTTGGATTTTTTTTTTTTTATAAAAGCTGACCGCTTTCGCGAACAATCGTCATCTAAATGTTCCTGTTCTTGCTTAACAGGTCCACCAGATGATCCAGAATTGACATCTACTTCTTCTTCCTGCACAGTTCCACAATCATTTGTCCCTCCAACGACACGCACTTGCTCTTGCTCTTGCGGTAAAACTCCACTGAACGAAGCCAAATCCAATTGAGCTCCAATGGTGAAGATTTCTTCTGGTTCGTTCTGCAGATTTACACCGTATGACCCGAAATCTGGGAAGGTGTCTACTTGATCAGGCTGCAAATTTACACCAAATTGTGTGTAATCATCGAGTTCTGCTCCATTGCTGCTAAGTTAGAAACAGAGATGAGTGTATATATATTTATATATAAATCAATAAAATTAGCAGATTAACGCAACAAATGATCCATAGAGTTTACTTCTTCTACTATTCAATTTAACAGCTTAAAATCGATTCAAACAAGAAATTACATTAGGGTTCGTTAAATTATCATCAAAGCACTAATATTTTCCCTTGAAATGCGAAAAAAAACAAACATCGTTTAACAGAAATTGAATTCGTCTTCAGAGAAATCAAAGCCTGGGCATTTAAAGATACGATATTACAATTAAACAAAAGAAGTCAAATTCGATTAAACGAAATCGAAAACAACTGAATCGAAGGGAGATAAGGGGGGAAAGGAAGAACCTTTGATCGAAGCAAAACAAATCAGCGACGAAATCTTCGTCAAGAGAAGGATACATCTGAGTCTGAAATACAGATTTGAGAGATTTGGGAAAGCTTCAAGAGAGACGCCAATATCGGAAAAATTAAATTATAGATTAAAAAGGCGATTTAAAAAAAAAAATTATTTAAAAAAATCGAATGACGCCAATGAGATAAGAATGGTGGGAAGGGAACAATATTCTCCGATTTGATATTAGTGGAAATAAAAGAGTGGATTTGTTTTGTAGATTTTTTTCACTTAAAATTCTTATTCGGGAGAGACAAATCGCGTTAAAAAATTTCAAAAGTATTGAAAGACAGAAAGAAAATCAGAATCACAGTTATTGTGGAATTTTATTTGCATTTGCATTATTGTTTTTGGGTAATTCTTTTTTTTTTTAATTCGGATTATTGTTTATTTTTCTTTAACATAATTCAAGATTACAATACAGAAAATAATAAAAATATAATCAAATGCATATTTAAAGTTTTTAGAAAGTGGAAACCTCTTTAGTACGGTGATTGTCCAAAATGTTAATTAATGTTTATATACTAGAGATCCAAAGATCGATTCCCAAATATTACAATTTTTACAAGTTATTAAAGAAGCAAGTGTATAAGAAAATCTCTAACATGGTGCAAACAAAGCCATTTATCGTGGATCTTTGTGGAGCAGAAAAAATTGTCTGTTGTATAATTGTTCTTCTAGTTGTTCTAATAATTTGTAATAAAATATAATAATTCAAATGTTAAAAAAAAGTTTTTAGAAGACAATAAAATAAAAAGTAAATTTTGTTGATTATTTTATTCGTAAAGTCTTATTCATTACCAAAGTATTAGCTATATTATTTTTCTTCTTCATATTCATCTTTCATTCGATGTGATCTTCATCTTTCGCTATCATCCATATTCTATACGATAAAAATTCTAAAATCTACATCGCAACATAAATATTTGAAACACTAAATTCCTCTGTTATATTACATTGATCAGTTCTCAATATACTTATTCTTCTGGTATAAATCAAATTTAAAAAATATCAAAGTTTATTGATTATACGAAAATCACCATATGAATTCTTGTTTATGTATAAAAACTAATATAAACTGACAAAATTAAATAGTCACATAAAAAGAACATAAATTGTTACAAAATAAAATACAAATTGTGAATGCCTGAAACACGAGCAAACACTTTAGTGAGATTTACACAATCTAGGAATCACATAAAAAAAATGAAACAGTAATGAAATAATTTTTCATAGAAATTTATTAAAAACCTCACGATTAATTTAAATAGTGAAATTAATTGCAAAATATATATACAAAATAGTCATGATGAGAATTAGGGCGGTTCAATTTGGTAAAACCAAATCAAAATAGAATATATGGTTCGATTTTGGATTACCATATTAACCGTATAGATGTAATAATTTCAAAACGTAGGATTCGAATATGGATTGGATATAAGCCGATAAAACCAAAAAAACAATTAATTTAAAATTTAATATAATAGTATATAGTTATATTATACACTAAATATATGTAAATTATGCAATCTCGAAAACCTAATGTCTAAACAAATTTTAATATAAAACAATATAATTAATTTAATATTAAGTTGTTAACAATAACAAAACCTATGTAAAGCAGTCTTTTTTGTCTTTTTTTCATAAAGGCGACCATCAACTTAAATGACTCATTCTCTTATAAATGACGAATATGAGAGACTCAAACTTTGCTTACACAAAAAAATTTAGTTTCATTTTAAATTTAATTCATTCTTTGATGATATGAAAAACAAGTGATTCACTGCTTTTGTTCTTTTTTATTTTTCTCTTTTTCACAAATTTTAAAGTTTCATTGATTTTAAATTTAAAATAAGACACCAGCTTTATTTTCTTTGATTTTAATTTTTTTTTATGTTTTATACTTCTTTTTATTGATTATTTTTTCTAATTTTATATGCCAAATACCTAAACCCACATTACACCAAACAAAATTTCTGGATTTTGGTTAAAAACCGAATAAATCAAAAACCGAAGGTATCCAAACCAAACTATAGTAAATATGGTTTTAGAATGGTAATTGTTTTTCACTAATCAAAAATTTGAGAAAATTCAAATCGAAATCGAACCGATATTCAGATTGAACAGCCATATGTTATCAATCGATGTCAAACGCATATATAACACATTTGATTCGATGAAGATAAACCAATCAAGTTTTTAATGGTTTAAGTAAGATATTTTAAAAAAAATTATATAGTTGACAACAAAGTAAATTGTTTTTTTTTTCTCGTCGTGCGTTCAACATGAGTCGTTTTCACGTGCAATATAATTTCATGAGATTATTATTTTGAAGATGCGTTTGGGAACGACAAACGACGTTACATTTGTTCGAAGAGGTACAAAAAATTAGGGATCCTATATTCTTTCACTGTGACCACTGACCACATAATGACTAGGTAGACTCTTCTTTTTGTCGATGTTGATGTTTATACGATTTTGATGAGACGGGTTTGATTATTCGCTTGTGTTGAATTGATATACACCATTTTTTTAATAACCGTGGGATTCTAAATTGATATCTACACTACTCTATTCGGCACTTGTAAAACATTGAATATTTTTGTAGTAAAAAAACTTGAATCGTAGGTTTTTTTTAATCACAGAGTAAAATAATTCAACCATTCTCTAGGGCTCTTCAATCTAGATATCGGTTCGATTTTGATTCAATTTTTTAATTTTTTCGGTTAGTAAAAAATAACTACCATTCTAAAATCATATCTATTATGATTTGGTTCGGTTTGGATACTTTTGATTTTAAATTTATTCAGTTTTTAACCAAAAAATAAAAACTTTGTTCGGTATGATATGGATTTCAGGTTTTTTGCAAAGAAAAATAAAAATGGTAATCAATAAAATAGTATAAAACATAGAAAGAAGTACAATCAAATAAAATAAAACATTTTTGTCTTATTTAAAAATCAACGAAACTCTAAAATTCGTAAAAAGAGAAAAACAAAGAAGAACAAAATCACTAGATCATTTATTTTTACCATCATCAAATAAAGAATTCAACTTAATATCAAACTAAATTTTTGAATGAAAGTAAAGTTCGAGTCTCTCATATTCGCCATCCATAAAAGAGGGCATGCTTTGAGTTCATGGCCGCCTCAATGAAAAACAAAGAGAAGACTGCTTTACCTAGGTTTTTTATTGTTAACAACTTAACATTAGGTTAATTATATTATTTATATTATTTATATTTAAATTTGTTTAGATATTAGGTTTTCAAGATTACATAATTAATATATATTTAGTATATAGTATATAGTACTATATACTATAATATTATAATTTAAATTAATCAGTTTTTTTTTTGTTTAATTAGTTTTATCGGTTTATATCCAAACCATATATGAATCCTACGGTTTTGAAATTATTACATCCATACGGTTAATAAGGTATATCCGAAATCCAACCTTATGTTCTATTTCGGTTCGTTTTGATTTTACCAAATTCAACAGAACACATGTGGCCTTGCGACATTACATAATTTACTTTATATATTAATTGATCATGTAGTTTAATAAAAAAAAAGTAAATCTATTATATTTGCATATCATACATTTTGCATTTAAAATAATTAATAGAGATATTGTATCAACAACTAAAATTATGTGAAGCAACAATTAAAATCAATGTATCCATAATAAATAGCACATGGTATTATTAAGATTTGATTTTTAAAATTATGTCAAAAGTTTTCAACAATAAAATTAAATAAACATTAATTATTTAGATTTAGAAGTTCTTTTATTGATCTAATCTAATAATATCTCGCGGTTTTAATGCACTAGGGGATAATCTATAATATATTTTACATTTATTAAATATTTCCATAATGTTATCGACTTATCCCTATATGATCATGTAATTCTGACCAATTTTCAAACAATAACAAAAATTTATATCGTGTGTGAATGCATTTTTATTATAGTGCGAGAATTCAAGATCAGAAATGGGACGAAAAAAATGACAGGATGGAAAAAAACCATAATAAGATGAAAATCTCCTTTATATAAAAGGGATAGATTTCCTACCTTTTGGAGGCCTCCACATCACCAGAAATATTCAGAAAAATAATCCTCCAATGAAAACATAACAATTTGCCACATGTTAGTCTAATAACCAAAAAAATACAATGAAGCCCAATAATAAACCCAAAAACCAATTACACAAAGGCCCAATCATACAGCCCCATTAAGAGGTTAAAAAAAAAAAATTCAAACAACACAACTCCAAAACCATATTTCCATCAACAACGACAAAATCGTCGATTTATATTTCTTAATTTGCTGCCGGCCAATCAAAATAAGCCATATCAAACGCTTAAACACTGAAACAGAAGCAGGAAGCTCATTATTTTAACATAACGTGTCGTTTTAGTATCCAATTTTTATTCTTCTTACCTCCCTTTGCTTTTTAACGCCACTATGATGTCCTCGAACCTCTCCCTACTTAAATTCCATTTTTATTTTATGAGAATTAGGGTTATCAAAAACTTTGTGGGGACCTCTACAATCTCTATATCCTCTAATTTCTAGAGTCTTCGCTTCGCAATCTTCGGCGATGAAAAATATACCACCATGATCACGGGAATTTTAAAATGTTGTGATGTATTCCGGTAATCATTTTGGAAATCGAGTACTTTTCATTTCTTTCCACTCTCTGGTTTCTTACTTGACGTTGATGCCCAATGTCGGGCAGATCACTACCTGATGACGTGTTTTCCTTTCCACAGATTTCACGGTACTTCAAACAAAATTTGAATTCGCTTTTCGCCAAAGCTTTGTCGTTAATTTCAAAAGGTGCAAACGTGTAAGGTACCTTTATTTATGAATCAATTAGTGAGTCCAATTCGTTTCTTTGATCCTATGATATCTGAAATAAAAGGTGTTTACATACAGACAAACGTTAACCTCTTGCTCTTTGATATGATTTTGGAATCAATAATAGTTTATCACAAGTCATCGATTATTTCTATCGACTGTGGTATTTATATGCCTAACCACACAATAAACAAGTTTGATGATCATTATTTATGGTATCTCCAGAGCAACGTCTTTTAAAAATATTGAAACTATTTAAACATAGCTTCTTAGTTTGCATGGGCCTAAGATTTTGGTTAAATTTTAATGACAATATTTGAAGAGTTTTCATGTCTTTCTACGTAGTACATTGGAAGATGGGGTGACGAGCAATTCGAATCTTCAATCACCTGGTTATGTGGGCACTTCCAATTGGTTTGAGATTGGAGGTTAGCCTTTGCCTTTTTCTCTGTATTTTTCAAGTTTCCAATATAATAATTGAATCATTCTCTATATGTATCATAATTAATAATGACCATGCATCCTTTTTGGTCTTGATATGACTGTCTACAAACAAGCAGGAAGGCTTAAAGATATCATCAATGGCAATATATATGCGACAATGTACATGAAAATTGTGGAGGAGAGAATTAAAGACCTGAAAGCGACAAAGGTTTGAGGGAAATGAAGTGACAAAAAAGTCCTCGAGCGGATGATGCAACAATTTATAATCATAGAGCAATGGAGATATGTTCTGCAAACTGGTATGAATCTGAATTATTCTGCATTTATATCACTCTCTTTATCCATTGTGAGAATCAAGTAGAGTTTTCCACTTCATTGATAACTTAAAAATAATAAAGCAATAGATATGCTAATGATAAAGAATACATTGTCAGTATAAAAGTATAATAAATACTACAAATTGACAACACTTTCTTTTTCATGTGATGAAGAACAAATTTGACAAAGAATAGAAAATACCAAAAAATGATCATAATATATTTACTCTACGTGATATTTTCATGTAAAATATTGTAGTACAGGAAACTCATCACATTACATGCTTAAGAATCCGTTGAATCATACAAGGAGACGCAATAAATTGTGGAGGAGACACAAATTTCAGAAGATACAGTTAAGGATGATAATCGATGGGCTAAAGTCTCTCTTGCAAAGTGGAGAAACAATCTAAGAATCATGGATAGAAAGATGAGAGTTTAGCATCTCCCTCTTGGTATTCAAGAGGAGGAAGAAGAATCAGAGAATGAGGAGGGTAAAGTTTAGGGTGATGTAGAAGGTGAAGTAGAAGAAGAGGAAATAAATAAATAAAATGCCAAAAAAGGAGAAATCGAATGAGATGAAAGAACTTCTTACAATGACTATTGTTCCATTCAATCATGTACTTACTTCTAAGTATTATATAATGATATACTACATTTTCTCATGGACGAAAATGTAGTATTTCTAACTTCTACAAAATCTACTAAAATTTTCCTCGATTATGTCTCTACTGCAACTTATATCTATCATGATTTTTAAATTAATGTACAAAAATTAGTAACAATGCATTTCGTTCATGTAGGGCGGGCTAAACCCTAGTATGAATAAAAGTAGAAGACAAAGAAGACGAAGAAGAGGAAAAAGAAAGAAGAAAGAAGACAAAGTATTTGAGTTATATGTGTATTTTATTTTTTGCTATACCTATTTTCTTCAACATATTAAAATATTATTTCACAAACTAAGAAATTTTATATATCGTTATCCATCGTTTGCGTTTTACATTAACACAAACACCAAATTACAAAACGGAAAAAATCTTAATTTTTAATGTAATAGTGATATTTTAAGAATATTATATTACACATATTAATTTATAAATGCATATAATTTATCCAAGATATTAAAATAGTTTTTCACGAATCAATTTTTATATATATATTGTTATTCAGTGTTTACATTTTATATTAATACAAATAACAAAGTTAGAAACAGACAAACTCTTAATATTTAATATAACACTAAAAATATTATTTCACACATATTAATTTCTATATACATATAAGTTTAAAAATTAACAATCTTAAATTCTATCAATCATATAAATTTAATTTACGTTTATATATTATTAGACTGTGCGGAAAAATCACCTATTATTAAATATTACAATTAGCTTATTTTTATTAAAAATCGCATGTATGCATATACGTGTGGACCAACCACCTATTTGTTATATAAAAATTAATTTAATTTAATGTTTTATGATCATTTATATTATTTCTCCTATTGGTTGATTTAATTTTATATAAATATTAAATGATTTAAATATTTGCTTTTAATTTATGTATTTTAGAAACTTTTATCAAAAAAATCTTGTATTTGTGTATTAATTCACGATGGGAGTTCTTAAAACGCAAAAACAATAAAATCGAAAGAAAAAACAACAACAAAAAAAAAAGAAAAAAAGAAAAAGAAAAGAGAAGTCCGTTTTAGCGAGATTGATTTCCCCACGAAACATGAGAACCCGACGTTAACCGTTGAAAACCATCAAATTCGCATTCCACACAACACAATCATCGGATTTTAGCCAAAACCCATCTCGAGGTTGGGCAAAATCTGGTCGATTTGGACAGAAATCATCCCGCAAAATGTCTTTAGGGCAAAAGGGTTCGGCGGATCCTGGTGCGATACTCACTTCCCTTTTGAACAAGCGAGAGAAGCTTCGACAAGAGCTACGGAGCATCGAGAAGCAGGTTAGGGCATGTGTTTCTACAGTCGGTTGGTTTAATTGGGTATCGAAACAATGTGAATTTGTCGATTTCATAGAGAAATTCGAACTGACAAATCTTGGGTTGTTCTTTTTTTTTTTTTTTTTTTTGTCTCTTTAGGTTTATGAATTGGAGACAAGCTATCTTCAAGAATCGAGCCATATAGGAAATGCGTTGAAGGGTTTTGAAGGGTTTCTGTCTTCCTCAAAGAGCGCTGCTAGGTCTCTCTCTCACATTCTCAGCCTGGACTTCAAAAATCTGTTGTGTAGCATTGTTTATATTGCAATTGATTGCTATTGCTTTCAAGATACTGTTTTTAACTTCTTCAGGTTTTAGCTTTTTTATATGTGTGGAGTGATTGATTGACTTTGATATGAACCCATCTTGTAGTGCTAAGAGGTCAAGGAAGTTTCAGCCTGAAGACAGAGTCTTCTCATTGTCCTCAGTCACATCACCGGCTGTATGTTTTCTTATACAATCTTTAATTACATTCTCTCATATGCAAAGACGGTTCCTTTTTTTTGGTTTCTTGTGTTGGTTGGCATTGGCAATAGAATCACTGCCAAAAGAAACAGTGATTCCCTTTATTTTATATATAGTTTGGGTTTAGGATTCAGTCTCTTAAGATATGGTCAATTACTACATAGCTAACATCTCTAGTGTAAAAGCTGAACAATCAATGATGTGAAAGAGCTCGAGTACTCTGAAATGCCTATGTGTCTTGTCATTTGTTAGTTTATCACTCTGCTTTTTTTAGTCAGAATTGGTTTTGCCTTGAGTAGTGGAAAAGGTGTTTGTTTTTCAAGTGGGTGCTTACAATTAACCGCAGTGTTTTAGACTGGTATGTTGATCTTCCCTGATATGTATTCAGGCTGAAGAACTTGGTGTCGGAAGAGAAGGTAAGCCCTGCAACTACAACTATGCTGGCTTCACTTCTCCTATTCATGGATCAGTTTAGACTTCAGACACTTTATCTCTTGATGTTATTAGATGGACGAGCTGAATTGGGGCCAGGGAGATCCAAGGGTGGATTGTCCACGGGACAGTTAGTTTCCCAACCACGCTTGTTTTTACCTCGTTCCATACATAACATGTCTGTATCGGATACGTGATGTCGGTTTGACCTATGTGGTACAATTACAGGGGAAAACCGAAGAAAGGTAGAGGACAAGCAGTGGCAAGAGAGGCAAAGAGAAGCAGACCATCTACAGAACCAGATTATGACGATGAGGATGATCCAGATACGAGTATGTATGTGCCTGGTTCACTCATCTAAGGCGTTTTCTTTTGTTTTGGTGCCTGAAACAGTAAGAAACAAATCAGCTTGTAACGTTTTTTTTTTAGCATCTCAGAACAGAAATGAAGTAAATCTAGGAACTACTGTGGCATGGCAGGTTTATATCATCAATTAATATGAAGTTGCGTTGTGAGTTTCATCAAATATTTAAAGCTATGTCTTATGAGTCCATAGACCATAATTTATTGCTGGATGAGAGAAAAGTAGTTTTAGAGATGTGAGAGTGGAATTGGTTGGCATATGCATCATCATGATTCATTATTTGTGAGTAGAAGCTTAAATTAGAATTTGCTCTTCTGGGTCCAACTTAGTTGTGCTTTCCCTTTTTGCCTCTTTGTATTACTTTTTTAATAAGCAAAAAAGAAAAAAAGAACTCTTTTGCCAATAATTACATAAAGTTTGACAAGAAAAAAAAGTAACACTTGGTGAATATATAGAAGAAGAAAAATGTTTATACATTAACATTAATCAAGAATGATCTTTAAATCCATCATCCATGCATACAATTTTAGAGTGGTAAGCTATATGTATTCACATTTACATCAGAAAAAAAAAAGATTTAACACTTGAAATTAAAATTATCAAGATTTTAACAAAGAAGGAAGAATGAGAAAACGAAGTTCCTCAGAAAATTCAATCAATCCTTTCAAAATAATCAAAAGGGAAGAACATGAAGACGCACATATGAATGAATCAAGCACTTCGTTTTAACCTTTCTTGGAACTCAAGAAACGATCTCTCCTTCTCCATCTTCATACTTTCTCTAAACTTGTAAATAAACTCGTCGGCTCTCTCGTTAACCCTCAAATGCGGCGACGCAGCCACCACTCTCCTCCACGCATCTTCCATCGAATCAGCAATTTCCGGCATCCCCTCTTCATCTTCTTCTTTCTCCTCTTTTCGCCCCATAACTTTCTCTTTACTCTCACCACTCGTCCCCTCGCTGCGTGATTGGCTTTGGTATTGATAGATTTGAGAGTAACTGTAGTCATCGTATTCATCGCCACGACGCTTTGTTTTGGTCAGAGGTCGAGAGAAGAAGCTGAGAAGCCGGCGAGAAGTTTGATTGCGGCTGTAGTATTTGCCGCTGTGTCTAGTGTTTTCGAGGTACCTTGTTCTGAAAGGAACGATGAGACGGTGAGAGAGGAACCGAATGACACGAGCCGTTGATTCTCTGACCGATGCAGCGATCTCGATGTCTCTAAATTTGGACTTGACCATGTTTGTGAAGCTTCTCCATGCTCGCTTCGCTGGATTTTGCTTCTTCTTTTGCCGCAACGAAACCATTTCAGGACTCTTTTTTTTTTTTTTTTCTGTTCTTTTCTTTTGCGATGTGTTGGGCCAAATGTGTATTATTGTCAAGAAATGGTTTATATGTTGGTTCTAGCCCTTCATTTTTGATTAAATTACTAAAAGGCCATTGCTTTTGGGTAAAAAGCAGGGCATATTTGAGTTAGATGGCAAAAAAAAAAACTCAGATTTTGGCGAAAAAGGGCATATTTGCACATCTTCAGGATGTTAATATTTTCATAAAAATAAATATTCTGAAATTAAATTTATATAAAATTTCCACCTGCCAACAACAACAAAGCTCCAGCCTTCATTATTCTTCTGAAACATAGTGGCTTCAAGAATATAGAGAAAAGTGTTTTCCATATACACGGCAGAAAATAAGAATTTGAGTTATCACAGTATCTTTAAAGATGTATAAATCTGAGTTGTGTATATTTTTTTCTTTTTCTTTTTTTTTTCTTTTGGGAACTAATCTGAGTTGTTTTGAAGCTCTGGAAAGAAACATGGAAAATGTTAGTTTATGCTCCATGAAGCGACCATGTGAGATCCGACCAAGGGAAGGCCCATAATTTTATTGGATAAAGACTACTAAATGTAATTATTGGATTGGGACTGTTGAGCTAATAATTACTATTATTTAACCAACCAACCAATCAATCAATCATACAATTATGAATTATCTGCACATTCCATTTTTTTTTCCTAATTAACCAATGCTTTATATTCCTCATTCATACCAACCAACTTTTTTTAAGACATGTCTTTGACATTATCTGCTTAGTTATGACTTACATATTCAGAAAACTAGGATGTTTCCCGTAAAAACATTTTAGTCTTTAGGTGTACTAGATATATACCCGCGCTACGCCGCGGGAATGTTTTTGTTTCTATAAATTTTGTTTACAGTTTTCAAAATGGTTTAGTGTTAAATAATTTGTACTACCAAATTCTAAAATTTAAACAATAAAAAACAAAGAGTTTTCACACACAAATTTTAGATTTCTTAAAAGTCTATTTTTTAAAGGATGCTAGAATCGCATGCTCAGCAAAATAAATAAAGTATACGTGCTCGATCCATCCTCCTCCATCATCATCATCTAATTCACCTATACAATGCAAGAGGAAATTAAAAACCATTTTCCACATGTGGCTTTAACATAATCTACCGACAGTGCTTGAGAAATCACTTTGTAGCCGCTTGGTCTCTTGTCTTCAGCAAACGTATAAGGCGAGCTCATGTGCAAAAAAGTGGCAGTGAGATCGATTCCCAGTTCCTCGTTGCCATCTCCAGATCTTGGATCTTCGTCACCATCTCCAGGTTTTTGCTTCCTTCACAATGCAACAAAATAAAAATCAAATCTCTATTTTCTCACGAAATGTATAAGAAAATTGAAGTTAAATATATAACTAATAAGTTTCTCGTTAGTTTTCAAAGAGTCGCAAAGTTATTTTTTTTTGGTCGCTTAGAATTTTGGTGTCATTATTAATTTATTATTTCTACAACTAATTACTGATGTGGTCAAATGCTTTTATTTTTAATGATGTGGTTAATTCTAATTGGGAGTTTAGAAGGTGATTCTATTCCACATGTCATCATCACTAAAATTGCTATGATTCAAAAGATTCCTGGTGATTTTTGACCCAAAGAAAAAGTTACACTAAAGCAACATTAAATAAATGAAGTGGAAATTTTTCCCTAGGGCAACTTGGTTAGCATGAATCAAGCCAAAAACAGCACCACAAACCGATTACACTCGCTAAAATAGGCAGAAAAATTACCTTTTGGATGACCACCAGCTTGCTGCTGTGTTCTAACATATTGGTAGCTTCTATTCCCATGTTGACCTGTATCTAACTGAGTTTCCCTCTTAGAGAAATCACTATGCATAAATCCTCAAATTCTCTGGAAGCCATGCATTGTTTGCTGAAAACTTTTGTCCTTCTAGAACTGAAAACAGGACTGGGATTCCGCAAAACCCTTATGGCTTTCCCCGCAAAATAAGCACAGAGACATTAAAAGGTCGATATTTCACATTATTCCACCTTATTTTGTTTCTTATTTTATCTTAGTTTACCTTGAATCGACGTCTAGCAAGAAAGAAGGGTAAGTCATGTTGACTGAATCTTCCGCCATTAGTTTTCTCACTTGCTTGATCACCTATTACAGCACAAATAATTGGATCATGAGTCCAGGTTGCTTTTGTTATTATTTTTAGGTGTAGTTTTGTCTCATAGCGATATTGTGATTTTGCTATGAATTTACTTGAATAAGTTTTTGGAGTTGTTTTGGTTTGATCCATTACTTACCTCAGGGGAGAGTCCTTGAGTTCCATATTTGTCGACCCAAAACATTGTCCCAATTCGATACACTTGTGGAATGCTTAGTACCTGAAACAATATAAAATAATTTGAGAATTGTAACAAATCAGGAAAAGAGCTCTATGAAAAGTTGCAGCTATTATCCATAATCAGTATTGCTTTTATTTTCATAAGATCCTTCACCTGTTTGCTCGGAAGAGTCAAATGTTTAAGTGACAGTTTATACATGCTTTCTCTTGAGAGCTGCGGTGATGTTAATTTGACATCTGTCCATTACTGGAAAAATAAGCAAGCATACAAACCAATGATTGTTTATCAGCCCTCTGAAACAGCCATAAGAGATGCTTTGTACTAATATTCAAAAATAAATCAAAAGATGCCAAAATTGATGATAATATTTGTTTATATCCCAATCAATGTGTCTCTATTGATTCCTACTTAAATCAGTTCATTTTTTGTTGCTAAAATCAGTTTATTTAAAGTAACTTTAAATCATCTTTTGTTACAGAAACAAAGATGACACCTTTAACGCCAATCATCATCCAAGTGACAAACTCAGTGAAACTTGTATGGCTAGGTAACTGAAATTTATTTCTTCTACACCTTTCTAAAACTGCATCCTCGAAAACAAAGTAAACACCAAAAAAAAATCAGTACCAATTCCATTCACTTAAGGATTTATTGAAAACGACAAGCAAATTCAAAGAAAACTCAACAAATCAAGAATAGATTGAATTACATTACTAACAGGACAGTAACAATAATGATCCACCGTATTCGTTTCACTTTCTAATCAAAACAAAGGAGCGAATGTGTTACCTTCCAGACAAGTGAGCGAATCCCAGCATCAGGTAGACCTTGGGAAGCAATTTTCCTTAATTCCTTCAAGTCTATCACTTTCTTGGATAACTGGAAAATATCGAGATGAAATAAATCACAAAGAGCAATCAATCAAAATGCACACAGAGCATGAGTTTATATTTAAGCACTAACTTCAGCGACGACCTGCGTCTTTCGAGAAACATCTTCGGCTGCCGGAGTTTCGGTTCCAGGTCCATCTTTACCGCTCCCATTCTGCAAATCGTTAATCTAAGATTTGGAAGAAGGACGAACTGGAAGAGGCGGAGCTGGTGCGGTGGACATCGCCGAGGGAGAGGGAAAGATGCAGACGCTCCACGCGGAGGAGAATGAGCGACGGTAGTGGCGGCGAGAGAATGGCGAAGAGGGCGATCGTCGCGTAGCTATCTTCATCGATGATTATTGAACCCTAGCGATTGAATCCATGGCGGATGACGACGACTCTGGAACCCGCAGTCACCAACTAAAACGTTCGTCTGAGGCCCAACCAAATTAAAATGCCCAGGCCTAATAAAAATGTGACATGTAAAAACGAAATGTTTCTACCGGCTGTTCAAGTTTTTTCATTTATTGACATGTCAACACCAAAACAGTTTAAAAAATTGATGTGTCAGCTTGTGGGAGAGACATTCCAAAATTATAGTGTTGATTTTTATTTATCAGCATTGTTTAAAATTTAAATTATCATGATTTTTAAACATCCAAGCGGGAATCTTTAATACATAGTTCGTAATACGTAGGGATGGCCAAAATAGGTTTTTGTTTAGGTTTTGATAACCCGTTCTCGTAAAATATTTTCGAAACACCATTGGAGATCATGTCATACAATTGTTCTCTAACCTAAACCCTTTATAAACCCATAATCAATAGTGGCTACATGCAATAAAAGTTTGGATAATAATAATGGTATACTCTTCTTATGCTTATTAACAACTTATTTTTTTAAATTATAGACTATTAAATCTGCTAATATTATTATACAAAATTGTTACACAAATTAAATGGTGTACTACGTACTGTACTCTTAGTTAAATAGTATGTGCTTGCAAATAGAAATTTGCTTGTTGAATTTGTATGTATAAGAACACCAGATTATAAAACGGATGCACAAATGTTTATTATACAAAAGTGATAATAAGCGAATATTAATTAAGCTGAGAGTGAAATGTGGAAGGAGAATGAAAAGTGCGCTTAAGTCTGAGGTTCTTTGCATGGGAGCTTTCAAACACTCCTAAAAAGTCGATCTTACCTTAGAAAATGTCCTCTTTTTTTTTTTATTTTAAACCATTCTCCTAATTTCTAGGATCATTATTGACATTCAACCTAAGTTATCTTCCTCAAGTGAATTATCTTTCTAATCGGTTTCAGAAAGATATATATATATATATATATATATATATATATATATATATTAATAATTATTACGTGTTTAATCCCAAAATAAGAATTGAATGAGCATAGTAACGGATCAAGTGGAAGAAGGAATCGAAGACGGATGCATCTATGAAGACAGATCAGCTGATGCTTCTTGACTATCTTATCCTTCTACTCGGCTTTTCTCAGATGGAATGGCAGATCCTTCTAGCTATGTCAATCACGAGCGTGACATCGACCAAGTTTGTTCTCTCCATCTTTCTTTCTATGTTTTTTTTTGTCTTCTTCTTTTGAATGATTTTCTTGATCTTCTATATATGTAGTAATCTTTTAAATGATTTTCTTGATCGACCAAGCACTATTAACTCTGTTCTAGGATCAGTGTTTCTTGTTTTTTTTATCTTTAATTTAGAGGCCAAAGCTTCATATGACCATTGTCTTTTTTTTTCCTAAATATGTACCAATTTTTGCTTGTAGGCACTCATTGCTTTGAAAAAAGGTTGTCAATTACTTAAGTATAGCCGGAAAGGGAGGCCTAAATTTCGCTCTTTCAGGCTTTCGCCGGTATTTCTACTTATTTCATATATATAAGTGTATTGTTTATGTTCTATTATGCTTCAAGAGTTATGCTATATGCTCAACGTTTTCTTTTGTTGGTGATGAAAGGATGAAACAACATTGCTTTGGATCTCACACGGAGAAGAAAAAGGTTTGAAGTTATCTACCGTTTCACGAATTCTCCCTGGACAAAGAACTGTGAGTGAAGAACAAGATTTAGTAGCTAAATATAATTACTTGATTCTATAGTTCAAAAGAATCTTCTTTTTCATAAAACTCACAAACTTTTGTTTGTTTTATTGTACATAGGCTGTTTTTCGAAGATATTTACGTCCGGAAAAAGATTATTTGTCATTTTCTCTTATATATCACAACGGAGATAGATCTCTTGATCTGGTTAGTAAACAATAACATAATAAGTTTCTTAGATTTTAAACTCTAGCAGACTTATTATCACAACTTCATGTTTACACTCCACAGATTTGCAAGGACAAATCTGAGACAGAAGTTTGGTTTTCAGGACTTAAGTCTTTAATTAAAAAAAACCGTAATAAGCACGCAAGAAGTGAGATCCCTGAGGTGTGTTTGTGTGTGTGTGGGCGTATATGTAAATTTGTATTTCTATAATTTATCTTCTACATATCTCTAATATGCGATTGTAACTCATTTTCAGATACATGACAGAGATTATTTCTCTACTGGTCGTCCTTCTACTGCATCAATAGATTTTATACCAAACAATACTCGAAGAGGAAGAACATCCATTGATTTAGGAATCCATAGTAACTCTCCAATCCATTTCAGAGACTCAGATGTGGTTTCAGAACGTGGAAACATGCTAAGACCAAGTACTGATGGTTTTCGGATTAGTGTCTCAAGCACACCAAGTTGTTCAAGTGGAGGGTCTGGACCTGATGACATAGAATCCTTAGGCGATGTTTATGTCTGGGGAGAAGTTTGGAGCGATGGAATATCACACGATGGGACCGTAAACTCCAAAACAGTTAGAACAGATGTGTTGATTCCAAGACCCTTGGAATCAAACGTTGTTCTTGATGTTCATCAGATTGCTTGCGGCGTAAGGCACATTACTCTTGTGACAAGACAAGGTGAAGTGTTTACATGGGGAGAAGAAGCTGGAGGAAGGCTTGGACATGGTATTCAAGTAGATGTTAGTCGTCCAAAACTTGTTGAGTTTCTTGCTCTCACCAACGTAGATTTTGTTGCTTGTGGAGAGTATCATACTTGTGCTGTTTCTACCTCTGGAGATTTGTTTACTTGGGGAGATGGAATCCACAATGTTGGACTATTGGGACATGGTAGTGATCTTAGTCATTGGATACCGAAAAGAGTCTCTGGTCCTGTTGAAGGACTTCAGGTATTGTCTGTCGCATGTGGCACGTGGCATTCCGCGCTAGCGACTGCAAATGGAAAGTTATTCACTTTTGGAGAAGGAGCTTTTGGTGTTCTTGGACATGGAGATAGAGAGAGTGTTTCATACCCTAAAGAAGTGAAAATGTTGAATGGCCTTAAAACCATGAAAGTAGCTTGCGGCGTGTGGCATACCGTGGCTATAGTTGAGGTCATGAACCAGACCGGTACGAGTATGTCATCTAGAAAGTTGTTTACTTGGGGTGATGGTGATAAAAACAGGTTAGGACATGGGAACAAAGACACTTACTTGCTTCCCACTTGTGTCTCTTCACTAATTGACTACAACTTCCACCAAATAGCTTGTGGTCACACATTGACAGTTGCACTCACGACCTCAGGACATGTTTTCACTATGGGAGGGACTTCACATGGTCAGCTCGGTAACTCGAGTTCCGATGGTAAATTGCCTTGTTTGGTTCAAGATCGATTGGTTGGTGAATTCGTTGAAGAAATCGCTTATGGGGATCATCACGTGGCTGTACTGACATCTAGAAGTGAAGTATTCACTTGGGGAAAAGGTTCTAATGGAAGACTAGGACATGGTGACATGGAAGATCGAAAAACCCCAACATTAGTTGAAGCTCTAAAAGAGAGGCATGTGAAGAGCATATCATGTGGCTCTAACTTTACATCAAGCATATGCATCCATAAGTGGGTCTCAGGAGCTGATCAATCAGTTTGCTCTGGTTGTCGTCAAGCATTTGGTTTTACAAGAAAGAGACATAATTGTTATAACTGCGGTTTAGTACATTGTCATGCTTGTAGTTCCAAGAAAGCTTTGAAGGCTGCATTAGCTCCAACTCCAGGGAAGCCACATCGTGTTTGTGATGCTTGTTACACAAAACTTAAAACTGGGGACTATGTTTATAACTCTAGTGTTGCTAATAGAAACACCACAACTCCTACACGGTTACTAGATGGCGCGGTAAGACCAGACAGAGAAACAAGGTCGTCTAGGATTTTGTTGTCCCCAAAAACTGAACCGGTCAAGTACTTTGAGGTTAGGTCATCAAGATCTGAATCTTCTATTGTCAGAGCCTCACAAGTCCCAGCTCTCCAGCAACTTAAAGATGTGGCATTTCCGAGCTCGCTTAGCGCAATTCAAAATGCCTTTAGACCCTCTTCATCACTGTCTTCAAGTACAAGAACATCAAGAAGACAGAGCCCTCCACGCAGCTCTGGTTTTTCCAGAACCGTGGTTGGTAGTTTGAAGACGACAAGCGGTGTTATAAACCATGAAATGACAAAATTGCAGAGCCAGGTTTGTATATTATCTAAAAAATTCTCAGTTTTATCAAACATTAAAATGAATTCTAACACATTGATTAATAAAAAACTTGTCCACTTTCAGGTAAGGAATCTGAAACAGAAGTGTGATCATCAAGGTACAGAGATTCAAAGACTAAAGAAAACAGCAAGAGAGGCTTCAGAATTAGCTGTCAAGCATTCTTCAAAGCATAAGGCAGCAACAGAGGTCATGAAATCAGTCGCTGAACATGTAAGCTACTTATTTATTATATGGATCATAAAACATGCTCAAAAGATTAGTAAATCTCAAGTAAAAATGAGTCGTTGTTTAATTTATCATTCTTTTATTTCACAGTTGAGAGAGTTAAAGGAGAAACTACCCCCTGAAGTATCTGGATGTGAAGCTTTTGAATCAATGAACTCTCAAGCCGAAGCCTATCTAAATGCGAGTGAAGCATCTGAAACATCTTTACCTACAACTTTGGGAATGGTTCAACAAGACACAACCCTTTCTGCAAACACACAAGAGCAAAAAAGAGAGGAACAATCATCATCTAATGGAGGTACCATGATGTCTCAAGAACCTTCAAACATAACAGATACATCTTCTCACCCACCGGATTCAAGACCACCAACAGAAGCTTCATCATCACCATCAAAATCAGGAGGCAAGGAGCTTATCGAACAATTTGAGCCTGGTGTTTATGTTACTTATGTATTGCACAAGAACGGCGGAAAGATCTTTAGAAGAGTTAGATTCAGGTACTCTTTTTTTTCTTCATCAAGTTTTTCTCGCTTCTCTCTCTATAGATTGTGAAAATCATTTGAGTTCTTTGCAGTAAACGGAGATTTGATGAGCATCAAGCTGAAGAATGGTGGAATAGCAAAAAAGATAGGTTGCTTAACAGATATAGTCATCATGTTTCATCATCAAGTCCTAAGGCTTCTGATTCAGTTCCTACACCATCTCCAATCCCACCACCAGCTTCTCCTACGCAACCACATTCTGATGAAGCAGAGGATTCAAAAAGCAGTTCTTGAAATCTAGACGTGTGTATAATTAGCAGTTTCCAAATTAGATACAAAGATTTAAAATGTTTTTTTTTCTTTGCATTCTAGTAGATTTATAATTTCTGTATATTCATAGTATCAAAGATTTTGATCCATGAATTTCTGAGGCGTGGGAACTAAACAAGTTTGTTTTCCATTGGATCCAAGGCAACAAGGGTTGTGCCTATGTGATGATATTTTCACCAACCTTCTTAGCTTTCTAATCTTTTGTTTTCGTCTCTTCGTTTAGGTTTGTGTATATCTATGAAAGAAAGGTTCACCAGGATGGATAAGTGACTAAGAAGATCATAAACCATGTATTTGAGTAAAGATCACCAAAATCTGATTTCAAAAGTAATTAAAAGAAGACTCAAAAAATTATAACAATAGCTAAACAAAAACAACCACAATTAAATAATTTGACTAATCTCGTTCAAAGAAACCATGCAACTTAAATGGACGAAAAATCACCTTTTACATTTGCTTCCACTTGCTGTATTTGAATCAAACTTGGAACATAACTGACGAGAAGTGGCCAATAATCATATGATTCTCTTGGAATCTCTCCACGAGCTTGTTTACATACATGTATATTACGATCTCCTCCAACAATGTAAATTATGGTCCTCTCTGTATTTTCCTTGTCTCTACGACAACACACGACCATTTTATTCTCCTCGTAACTCTCCACAGTCGTCATACCTGTTATCATAATTTTACCGAAATCCAAGACCAAGAAGTATTGGATATTAGTATCTTTGGCCTCATCGATCTTATTATCAGTCACCCATACCTTCATCTCTAATGGATCTTTCCTCTGAAGTAACACATAAATTTTCTCTTCTCTAACAACTGAGAGACACAAATTCACATCGAAACCACCACACTGAACCGGAAGAGAAAAACGTTCAAATCTCTCCCTTTTGAAATCAAATCTGAGTAAGAAATGAGTGAGGGGGTTTCCATTATCCTAAGAAACCCAGTAAATATTTCCATTCAAAGACACGCCACAACCTCTCATCCTCAGGTACTGATCGACATCATCAAGAACCCTCCATGAATCAGAGTTCAAATCATAGATTTCAAACTCAAAACACAAGACGTCCATGTTGAAATAAGGGTATCTTGGCAAATATGGTACTTTTTGAGTTTTAATTTGCCAGATAGGTACACTCAACTTTTAATTGGAAAACTGGATGAGAGAGAAAGTGAGAGAGAGATTCTGGACAGTTTACCCCTGAGTCTTGGAGTGAGATAGAGAGAAAGAGGCTCGTTCTTAGAGAGAGACAGAGAGAGGAAAGTGTGTGTATTTGAGTGGGGTCAGGCGGACGCGCGAGTGTATTATCGTTTCCTAGTGTTCCGCGCACGTGGGTAACGGGAGAGAGTGAGAGTATACTCGCTCAGATAAAAACATTGAAAAAGTACCCTATCGAGTGGGCGGTTATTGGGCCCAAAAGTACCCGCTTTGGAAATGATAATAGAGAGAAACCCATATAAAACGCAAGATTTGTAGGCCCAAAATTGAGAGAGAGAAGAAATTAAAATTGGCGGGAAACAACTGCTAATTAATAGTAAATTAAGTAGAAAAATTATAAAAATAATAGGGCAATTACTCAGATATCAGCACTTGTCCGGTAAAAGCCCACAAAAAGTTGGTGTTTGTGGTACGGAAACCCTTGTTGTTTTCTCGACGATTTGAGCAGGATGAATCCCGAGAAGAAAGGAAAAGGGAAGAAATCGGAGTTCGATGAAGAGGCCAAAGGTAAGCATTATCCAACTACTTGTACATCTGGTCTTGCTGGTAATGTTCACTAATTATTGAATCCCACATGTGAAGTGGATGGGAATATTGTCGTGATGGCAGGCCGGTGGATTATGTACTCTAATGGTTTTTGGATTTCAAGATTGACAAGTTTAGGATGGGTAGGTAAATAAATTTGCGTAATATTGTAGGGACTGACTGGATAAAAGAAAAAACTGCGGGAGAGTATGGTTTAGATGCCCGCGTAGTGTCGGTTGAACTATGTTACTGGGTGGAGGATGCGCTAGCTGAGCTCTATGGGAACGAGACAGCACCAGTGGAGATAGTTACGATTGCTGACTTGAGGAATTTCAAATCGTTGTATAAAGGGGATAAATCTGTTAACATGTTCGTCACCTTCCGAGAGCTTGTCGGAGATGATCTGGTAATTTTAAATGCAAAGGAAGGGGTAGCTGCTGAAATAAGGAGGGGAAGATTGAGTTCTGTTCTCATTGAAGAAAACGGAGGAGAGAAACAGAGTAGTGGGAGTGGATGTGAATCAGGCTGGGATATTGAAGATGAGGTATTAAGGAAGCACGTGGCGGAGTTCGAAGCGGGATTAGGAAGGGAAAAAGGTTCCGACAAAAGTAAAGATGGAGGTACATATGATTCGAAAACCGAGACTGGAAAAGATGACGAAGAAGACGACAATGATGATGATTCTGAAGACGGAGCTGAGGATGGTAATGAAGACGAAGATGATGATGATTACGATTGGGACTTCTAGCATGAGCTTGTTTTAAATGACGGGTTGTCAGAGGTGGATGGAGATGACGAAGAAGATGATTCGGCAGGTGGAGCTGGAGAAGTTTCCGAGACATCACAGAGAGAGGGGGTTGAGAATTCAAATGTTCCAGTTTGCAAGAATATGTTGAATGGACATTCCCCTGTTTTTGGGGATGATGATTTTGCTGAGGAACCACCTCATTCATCGTCAAGTTATAGAAATATAAGTGGTCAAACTGGCGATGACCCTGAAACTTTTTTAGAAACTCCTCCTGAAAAGGAATCGACTCCACCTATACAAAATTCGGGGAAGAAGCCACCTTGTATGCCAAAGATGCCTCTGAATGTGCCTTTCGGTGAAGAGGATTTGAAGGATCCACCTTTCGGGCTTGAGAATTCAAATGTTACAGTTTGCAAGAATATGTTAAATGGACATTCCCCTATGTTTGGGGATGATGATTTTGCTGAGGAACCACCACAGTCATCGCCAAGGTATAGAAATATAAGTGGTCAAACTGCCGGTGACCCTGAATTAGAAACTCCTCCTGAAAAGGACTCGACTCCACCTATACAAAAGTCGGGGGATAAACCACCTTGTATGCCAAAGATGCATGTGGATCTGCCTTTCGGTGAAGATGATTTGAAGGATCCACCTTTCGGTGAAGAGGATTTGAAGGATCCACCTTCTTTGCCAAGTTCAGGAAAAGGTTTAAGTAAACATGAAAATGGATGAGAGTCGGTGAAGAAAGGCATGAGGTTGGTAGATGTATACGGATATGAAGATCCGACTCCTATGTTTAATGTTATGGCATGTGTCCCATATAACATCCACGATGTTGATTTGAGGTATGAGGATGATGAGATATACATAGGGAGAATGTTCAAGAACAAATAGCATTTCAAAATAACATTGGCAATATATGCAATAAAGTTGGTCTTTAGGTTCAGATACCACCGCCATGCAAAGTTGTATGTGGATGCGAGATATATTGATCCTAGGTGTGATTGGAGGGTGAAGGGGCATACAGTTGGAAGTTCGAAACTTTATGAGGTTAGGAAGGCTAATTTGACTCATGTGTGCAAATTGGATAGTAGAGGCCAGTTCTCGAAGCACACAACAGCGAAAGTCATTGCCGCTTTGTTGAGGTCGAAGTATGATTCAACGTTAGTTGGACCACGGGCAAATGATTTACCTCCGGCAATCCTAAGGGAGCATAGGGTAACAACTTCGTATTGGAAGTGTTGGAAAGTAAGAGAGTTGGCAATTTCAACAGTCCATGGAACAGAGGAGAATTCATTCAAGTTACTTTCGATGTACTTTTACGTACTAAACTATGCTAATTCGGGAACAATTACACATTTGCATACACAAGTGGACGAAAATGGAGATACACGGTTTAAGTTCGCATTCATGGCTTTAAAGGCTTGTATTGATGGGTGGAAGCATTTGAGGAAGGTTGTTGTGGTGGATGGGATGCACATGTTTGGAAAATACAAAGGGTGTCTACTAACAGCAAGTGGACAAGATGCGAACTTCCAGATATTCCCTATAGCTTTTGCCGTTGTGGACAGCGAGAATAAGGTGTCTTGGTCGTGGTTTTTCGAAAAGTTAATGGAGATCATTGGAGATAGTGAAGGTTTGACAATAATTTCGGATAAATGCAGCTCTATCTATACCGCAAAGGATGCCTGGTATCCACTCGCAAAACACGCTGCATGTCTTGTACACCTGCAGAGAAATGTGAAGAACAAATTTAAAATGAAACGGCAAAAGGAGATGGTTGGTTTGGTAGGAGATGCATTCCGAGTTTCTGAGTTTAAAAAGATTTATGCGACGCTGAAGGAAGTGGATATAGATTGTTGGGAGTACATGGAGAAGGTAGATAAAAAGCATTGAACAAGATGTTACTTCGAGGGGGAGAGATATAACTTGATGTCTAGTAACATCGCGGAGTCACTAAACAATGCCTTACTTCCTGCCAGGGATTGTCCAATCGTGTCATTGTTTGAGTTTATCCGGCGGATGCTAAGCAGGTGGCATGAGAGTATACGAAAAAAAATAACGAAAAATGCAAGGTGTTATTCCACAAGAAGTTGAAAAAAGCTGTTTAAGCAGTTGGATTTGTCCCGAGGACTTACCGTCCTAGAACTTTCCGCTTGGGATTTCGATGTAACAGCGGGGTCCGGTGTACAACACCATGTTTCCCTGAAAAAACGGTCATGTACTTGTCGGGAATTCCAGATGCTTTTAATACCCTGCCGACACGCAATAGCAGCAGCGACCATTCGGCAGCTGCAGTATAAGAGTTTAGTCGGTGATTTGCATCGGAAAAAAATGTGGGTGATACATTATCAGGCATTATTCTGCCGGTTCCAGACCCAGAGGACATTGATGTTCCGAGTGAGGTGTCAGCGGGTGTAGAAATTAAGCCTCTTAAGACTAAGCGTCCGCTAGGGAGACCACCAACAACAAAAAAACTTTCAGCTGGGGAGATGCCGGTATCCTATCAATGAACATAAATAATTTCCCTTGCAGTCGCTATGTTTAAAAATGATAACGACATTTATATTTTATATTCATAATTGTCTCACTTCACTTCTGTAGGTGCCAACGAAAATAACGAAGATTAACAAATGCACCAGGTGTAAAGTAGGGGGACATAACCAGGCAACTTGCGTCTCTCCCTTGGGATAGAAGTAGTGTATTTTTTAGAAATCGGATGTTTTTTGGGGAATATTTGGTTTTTTGTTGTGAATAGCGGGAAGCTTTGTCAAGCTGGATGTTGGGTGAGATGAATTTTTATGTGAAACTAAAATGAACGTTGTACACCTTTTGAAGTGACTACGTACACTAACGGATTGAGTACACCAGCAGATTTTGTACATCAATGGATTATGTACAGCAGCGGTGTCTCTACACCAAAGAATGGTTTACAATAACGTATATATGTACAGCAAGTGATTGTGTACAGGAAGTGATTGTGTACACCATCTGCTTGTGTACACCAACTGGTTGTACACCATATTATGCTTTACGCCGACATCTAAAACTGACGAAAAGATACATAATCATAGTAGGAGAAAAGAACATAATATATTGCAGAGTCTAAAATTTTAAGAGAAAGATACATAAAAGATACGATAGGAAAAGGTAAAGAGAGGGCTCAGACTAACCATTATAGCATGTTACATATACGCCTTGCGCACCAATATAAGTAGCAGTCGCTGTAAAATGTGTTAAAATTAGGATCATGGTCAAAAGCACAGTCGGAGAACTTGACTAGGTCGTTGTTAGGATAAGCGAATGATACTAAGTACTTATTCATGAATGGAGGATATAACCAAGATATCTAGTAGATGAGCTCCTCCCCAATATGTCTTACACTTTCTGATGTTAGTGGTACGTGGTTCACTGCGAAGTCGTGGAAAAGTCGGCTAGCTTTTTAAAAATTCCCACGACAAACGCAGAAAATTCCAGATGCAATGGTTGCATGGGTGTCATTTGGGACAATAAGTTCCATGAGGTCAACTCCACTATATATATCTCCACAGTGTATTACGAACCTGAGAGTTTCGTAAAAAATGGCGTATTCATTACCTTGTTCGAGACACTATTCAAAGAAATGACGGCTTCTCCCTCCGGGGGATATGTCTATGGGATCTCGGCAGATGGCGTACAAGCTACAGGTGCGAAGAACATTGTTTCCGTGTACGAGACGATGGGTCCGTTTGCCGGCTCTCAGAAACGGCCCCAACATCCAAAAAGCTTCTTCACCAACCTTCTCAAGGATTTTAGAAAGTATTTCGTCTGGTAACTCTGGTAGCACCATGGTTTTATTATTTTTGGTTCGGCCAATTTGTAAATAAAGTAAGTGGGGATATATATTGACAATGGGAGTAGTTGATTTTTTTGGTGGAACTGATGTAGTTAATGTATTTACTAGTAGTTGTTGATTTAATAGTAGTAGTTGAGAAAGAAATAAATGATGTAGTTAATGTATTTGCTCTACTTGTACACATTATTTCAGAGTATACAGGATCTGGTGTAGGTGTGAAAGTGTACAGGTTTTCGGTGTACACCTTTACATGAGTACATATTTGAATTGAAATTAATTATGTAATTTATGTCTTAAATTATGTAACTAGTAGTAGTTGAGAAAGAAATAAATGCTGTAGAGCTCTACTTGTACACATTAATTGAGGATATACAGAATTTGGGTGTACGACTGAAGGTGTACAGTTTGTTGGTGTACACGTTTACACGATTACAGTTTTGAATTGAAATTAATTATGTAATTTATGTAATTAATTATTTAATTTACTAGTAGTAGTTGAGAAAGAAATAAATGATGTAGTGCTCTACTTCGTCACATTAATTTAGGATATAGAGGATTTGGGTGTACGACTAAAGGTGTACATTTTGTTGGTGTACACGTTTACAGTGTACTTATGATGTAGGTGTACGTAGGAACCGAAAACATACAAAATAACATAGAGAATACGTAAGACCGTAAAAAACATATAAAATACCTTACAGATTAATTTCCGAATACATAACTAGTAGATGTCCAGTAAAGACTTAAACCATACGAATAACCACATTACTACCGAAATGATTAAATAACAGGCGAAAACATCCAAACAACTTCGACCATAACTTACTTCCACCCTAACTTTATACAAAAAAGGCCAGCAACAGAGAAGAGGCAAACTTCAATTCATAACTTTAGGGCGCAAATAAGGGCAGGAACTGAGAAGAGGCAAGCTGTGGCAGAGAGATAAACACCTACCGTTGACATTTTGGGAAGATAAGCGGCCATCATACCACCAACAACGTTTGATCCACCCTCCGCTGCAACTTCTGGATTTCCATCGTTACGTCCACCCCGTACACCGTGGCCACTGTTTCGAAGTTGCTTGTAGTAGTCCAGCTCCATTTTGAGGGCAACGATTCTGTCTCGTGCCTTGATCAGCGCTAGCTTCTGCCAACCATGTGGGGGCTCTGGGTCAACCCACTTGAAATAGGAGCAACAGCGATCAAAACGGTAGTTCACAACGGCGCACTTGTAGAACTCTCGCCCATGGTTCATGTTTGTCCAAGATGTCATCACCATTGGCGTCTCAATACATTCACACAATGGACTGTTTGGACTCCCTACGATCCGTGACCCAGGGGCTCCGCTTGAAGATTCCGACGCTGTCGCCATGTAAAAGATGAGTAACTCGATTTAGATTTGCAAGAGAAGAAATATAAAAAGTCTCGGTATTTGCTTTGATTATCTTTGTTAACCATTTACCGAAGGCTAACAAAAGAGAGAACACAAAACGAGAAGATAGGATTGATACGTGCCTTCTCCCGGTCCATTAAAATTCCCCACAAAATTATTATTTTATTGTGTACAGTGTACGTAACTGTGGGTTTCAATTGATTAGACATGTCTTATATTCAAAATTGTCTTCTCTTTAATTATTTAACTTTGTTGACGTTTTCAAACCATTTCAAATTTGTTCCACGTCATTATATTTCTCTAGTACATAAACGAACAGAACCAAACCACAAATTAACAGTACGAATGATTTTTAACGAAACCCCAAATGAACAGTAAAATATATGTTTAATACATAAAAAACGTAACATAGTTATAGAAATAGAGAAATACATTTTGAAGGTACTGAACACATTGAACACATTACAACATTGCGCAAACACGGTGGGCGCACCACAATAGGTAGCAGAACTTGCAATTTGGGTCACCATGCCCCCACACACATTCACTCCAGTTTACAATTTCGTTGTCTAAAGCACGAAACGACCGGAAATAGTTATTGATATGAGGAGGATCGAACCATGACATCTGCTCTATTAATTCGTCCCCAACATCAAAAACCAATGTCGAATTTAGGGGTCCGTGGTATATAGCAAACTGCTTAAATAATAAGGTTGCTTGATGAGATTCCCCAAGACAAACGCGAATCATAGCTGATGCAAGTGTGGCATCAGCGTGAAATGAGACATTCTGTCGCAAGAGTTTCATTCCACCGTTTATGTCATCACATGTTAGAATCAGCCTTAAAGATTCGTAGTAAATGGCTTGAGGGTTACCTGGCTCGAGACACTTTACGAAGAAATTTCTGCATCTTCTTCCAGGACTGATGTTTTCGTTGGGATATCGACACATATTAAACAAATCACAAGTGCGAAGAACATTCCTCCCGTGCACAATCTTGTGGGACCGTTTACCGGCTCTTACAAACGGCGAAAGGTCCAATACATTTTATGAACCAATTTTTTCAATGATTATAGAGAGGATCTCATCTGGTAAAAACATTATTTTTTCATACGTTTATAGGAATGGATTTTGCATTCGTCAGAATATCGATATATAGTCGAGTTTCTATGACGATTTGGAGGGGTTCCATTAATTACACTTATTGGAAGTTGTTTATATGAGGTAGCCAGTATATCCACAACATTTATTGCAAGTGGATGGAAATGTCAGTTATAATTTTAAACATTTATAAGCGTATTGAGGTTAACATTTTAATGGTGTACACGTCTACCCGTATGCGGATGGTAGTTGTGGATGGTATATGAAAACACGTCCTTTAACATTTAATTTAATGATCTTCTTCAATTTCAGGCTATATGAAAACGAGTGAATTACATATAAATGTACTTTTTGAGTTTTTCTTACAAAATAAGGCACTTACCAAGGGAAGAGCACTTTATTTACTGTTCATGCCTTGGTTTTCCGATTTTACTCTCAATGAATGTTTGTCATGTTTCGATGGACATTTATGTGAATACGTTAGTGTGGATGCTTGTGTTGTGGACACAAGACAAGTTTGTTTTTTTTAGATAGTTGTTCTTTTAGTTACAAGATCAAAACGAAGACACATTTCTGAAGGACAATTTTTGCATGTTACATAATTTGATAGTTTAAAGCGTTGGTGTGAACACATTTGTTTCGAGCAAAATATGCATATGTTATCTTGTCCACGCCACCATATCCACCACGTCATGTCCACACCATCATGTCCACAAATTCATGTCCACACTTGAATGTCTTTTCCAAAAATTGATAAACACACTAGACATACTCTCAACATGATAAACACACCAGACATACTCTCAACATATGTATGTACATATATATTGAATCAAATGAATGGATACAAACTCGTGGACACAAATTCAATGACACAAACAAATGGAGAAGATAGTCATGAACATGTATGGTTCCACTAGTTCTTATCCATGTTTCTATGTCCACTAGTTTCTATCCATGCTTATGTATCCATAGTACACTTAACAACAATTACTTCCACTAATAAGCTCCCAAAAACATTGCACTCTACTCTGAAGATGTGATCGAACTCTTCTCCAAATTCTGCAATGTAGAAAGGCTTCAAAGATCAATTCCAATCAACAATATCCCCAATCAACACTATGCATATACAGACGATGTTGTCCATAAGATTGTGTCCATACGTATTGTATCCACATATATGTATCTGATCACATATTTTATCAAAATGCTTATGTGTCTACTCGTTCGTATCCATGATTAATCCACAAATATTTTAGATACGATAATGTTAATTGAGAATATACCCAATAAGATGTCCATGCTCACTTGTCCACATAATTTTTTGACCACATTTGATGCTTCCACAAAAACTCGTCCATCTTGTATAGAATATATGTTCATTGCTAAATGGACATCCATGCCTCTCCCACGTATTTCGTCGAACACTTTGCACACGTCTTTTGTAGTATGAGCCCAAATGTTTTAAGGATAATTTTTTTCTCCGATCTGGCGGATTTTACCAGTGACAAAGCTCGAAGTGTCCGTAAAATAGAAAGATATAACAAAATAGAGTGGAGAGGATAATAGAAAATGAAGATAGCAACCATGAAAAAATATTAAATCAGAGTAAAAGAAAGAGAGAGAGAAAGAGAGAAGCTGAGATCATGAGTATAAGAGAGAGAGAGATGAGAAAAAAAGAGGAGATGATTTTCACGTGAAGAGGAAGAAAGAAAATATGAGAGTTATATATGTGTAAAATGTAAGCTAGATGATAATGTTTAGTTGAGGATAGAATAGGTTTTAACCTTACTCAAAGTACCTTAGTAGCAAGAAGTGTCTCTACATGTAATTGGAGTTTGATAAAGTGCCTATAGGTGTAATATTTTCTATGAAAACACGTCCTTTAACAGTTAAGTGTTGTGGATGGTAGTTGTATAATATAAATTTCCAACCGACGTGTCCCTTCTGTATTAATAACTTGTAATTACGAACCGACGTGTGGTTATTAAATACAGGAATATGTAACGACAACTTACAACTGTTGTACCCAAAATCATGTTTAGTTCACCGAATCGACATGTCTTTAAAGATTGTATAAATACCTATACACAATCCTCTCCTACTCATTAAAAAATATTCCTTTCTTTTTCTTTTGGTTCATTAAAAGCCATGTATTCAAGCAGGAAGAGACTAAACGGAACTCCGTTCTCTTATCTTATGTCCCTTCCAGACGAATTATTAGAGAAAATACTCGCTTGTACCAGTCGTTCTTTACAAGATATGATGACGCTCCGTGAGATTTTCAAGCGCTTCAACAACTGTACAAAAACGAAAGCCTTCTATAGCGTTGTGGATCCCGTGGAGATGGATATGCCGCTCGAGGGATTTTTCAATTTCATCAACTTGTTGAAAGTTTTTTATGAAGCTGGGAATCCGGCATCTATATTCATGAAGGGTATGCAAGACTATTTCGTCCGTCACAACTCGTCCGGTATTGAACTAATCAAGAAATCAGCGGACGAAGGATATGGTGTCGCTACATATGTGTACGAGATGTTTCTGAAAGCAGTCCGCGAAGAACATTCCGAGGGGGATGCATATCTGTCAAAACTATCTCGCAGAAGACGGAGGACAATTATCCGGGAAATCGTCAACGCGGGTCGCCGAGGGTATGAATTCGGGACGAGGATGTTTGACACAAATAAACAATTTGTAAGACTCTGGGATTGTGCGTGTGGTCAGCCAGATCCCTATCTACGTGAGATTCAGATGGTTTTAAGGGTGCTAACATCTGTACGTCTTGTCGCTGGGTCCAAGATTGTAAAATGTTCTTCAGATACATCGTCTTTGCTGGTCAGAACTGGACCGTCGATGGAGAATTGGTGAATGTAATTTTATTTCCTTAAATTTGGCAATAGGGTACCTTTGCAGTTTGTAACTAAGAAACTGGGTACATCATCTCTTTTATTTAACAGAACAATTTCTATTGTGCCCGTTTAATAATATTAAATACTATTTGCTAGTTTAACAACCTCTATTTTTCCTTTACGCGTACAACATATATAAAAATGTATTCTTAGAGCTCAATAATTATACAAACGTAAACTATGTGCCAATTATTCATAGCAAAATGATTTTTCCGATTTTAACTGTACACCATTACACTGTCAACGCGTACATAAACAAACTGACTACAAAAATAAACACCACATACTTTTGAATGCCAATAATGTTAAGATTACCATATCAATAGACAAAGTTCAAAAGTCTAAAGCTGAATACCACTACAAATTCCCACATGATTTTATCATACTACAATTAATACAAATACAACCCCATAAAACAGTCAAAAGTTTTTTGTTGTCCACCATCCACCTTTTCATCTGTTTGCAACATCCGTACTGCCTACAAACTCTTCGTAGCAGTCCATCGCGAATTTCTCCCTAAATCGATCAACATCTTTGTCAGTGATCGACCCCATCTCATCATGGCCAAGCCCTGCAGCATGCATCTCTAGGAACTTTGAAGCACATGGTCCGCAATCCCCCGTCCTCTTGTTTTGATAGATATCAGCTGAAAGGGTCCAAGTGTACGGTTCCGTCGTCAGGTGTTCGGTGAAAGCAGTCGGCAAATAGCGCTTCAAAATCCATGGCATACTATGAATCACTGGTTCAATGTGACCCACCACGTCTTCATCTTTCTCATTGTGCTCCACGTATGGATCGAGAACCTCAATACTCCCCATACGCAGGTCGATGACCAACCCAACCCAATGGTCGTTCCCCCAGATCATGGGGGCATACACAATGTCCACATTTGTTAAGAACTCTGATTTGACGTTCTTCAACCTGCTGCTTTTTCTCCTTACATAGCTGGCTACGTTCTTTTCCCAATCAAAACAATTTTTGTCTTCAGCGTTTTTGAAGTCACTGTACGCCGATACTACCAACGAGATGAATGCGGTGTCTATAAACGCTGCCCTATCTTTTAACATGATTTCACCTCTACGATGCCACAACATACTCATTATGATCTGCATATGCTGTAATCTACATATGAGGATCCCATCCACAATGATGATCAAGGCAAGGGGTAGCCTTTTCCACTGGGCCAACGAAGGATCTTTCAGCATGTCTAGGGCATCGTCTGCAGTTACGAAAGGATCATCTCTCCCAAAAAGGTCTCGCCACATACGAGACATGGTGCTCTTTGCTGTCTCTTCTTCCCCTGCTTTTACAGACGCATCTGAGTCGGAAAGGTCAGATACCGGGGTGGCATGCTTTGAATTTTCCTCACCTGGATGGTAATCTCCAGGGAATGGACCACACATAAGGCCAGTGATACGCTTGAACTCTGATAGAGAGAAGCGAAAAGGTTTACTCCCAAAAACGATCCACATTTCATGTTTTTTCTTCGTGATTAGTTGACGGGATAACAGGGAATAGATTAGTTTGGCGGAATTGGTGCATCTTGCAACATGCAACCTTAATAGACTGCCGAACTGGGACCATAGCAGTTCTTCTAGTTCCTCGGACCCATCCAACGCCGACACCACTTCCCCAATCATGTTCACTTTGGAGTAGATATTTAGCCGGGGTCCCCCCGTTGGGTAGCAATTGGCGGCGAATAGACGGGTAGGCAGTTTCTTGGAAGACCCACTGCTTTCGCACCCTTCGCCACCGATGTGGTCCCTCAAATCTGTTACGACAGGGCATTATTTAGGATTCCACACATGCAACAAACATAAGAAGGCATTTCCGGAAAAGAAATTTAAATGCCGAACGTAAATTTAACTGACAATGCCTATTAATTTGGATCTTACTAACTGCAGAGCTAACTCCGGAACCCCAACTATCGCGGATGAATTTTATAAAATTTCTTGCAACTGTAATTAAAGTTACATGAAACCTATTAGTTCGAGCCGCTCTAAAGTTTCAGAATATTATTAATTGAACTTACCTTCGGAATCAGTTGCCCTAGTGTTGAGAGAGTCTTCTACGGTGGGTAGCTCCGGCCGAGACCTACTTCGAAGTACCATCTCGGTTGTTTTAGGACGGGGTTTTCTTCTGGGATGGCTAATGATTGATTTCCGTCGATCCATAACTGCAATTTAAGGACAACTGGGTTGGGGTTTTGGAAAAATCGTTTGTTGGGAAGAACTGTTCTTGGATCTTCAATCGAAGGGGAAGGTAAAGCTGCCTTGGAGAAATTTAATTGAGGAATTTAATTACTCAAAACCAGAGTTTGTATTTCGGATTTTACACCGTTTGCCGATTTTAAGAACAGTTAGTAGAAACTAAATAATAACCGTGGATTTCAACGGATGAGTTAAACCGTAATTTATGGTTAAGACGCACAAAAGTTCTTTTTGTTTTTTTTAATTAATAATGGAAGTTTCGTTAATTTCGATTTTTCCAAAGGGGTATAGCGTAGTTACAGGTTAGGAGAGAGAGAGAAGTACCCTATTTGCTAATAAAAACATGGGTGTACCCATTCTCTTAATTAGAAGAGAAATTTGGCAATATGGTACTTTTTGACTTTGTAATTAGGAGAATGGGTACACCCATCTTTTTATTAGAGAAAGAGGTAAAACACTGTTTACCTTTCTTTGTAGTTACACTTTAACCCTTCTCAATTTTAATTATTTACGTCAATGCCATTACACTAATAAAAAAAATTAAAATTAATTTTTTTTCTTTTCTTTCTTCTCTATTATCTTCTCTCCCGATTTATCTCCTCTCTCTCCTCTATCTCTCCTCTCTCTCTCTCTCCCCCGTCTCTCTTTCTCCCTTCTCTCTCCTCTCTCTCTACTCTCTCTCTCTCCCGGCTCTCTTTTTCTTCTCTCTCTCCTCTCTCTCTCTTGTCTCTCTCTCCTATCTCTTTCTCTTCTCTGTCTCTCTTGTCTCTCCCTCTCCCGTTTCACTCTCTCGTCTCTCTTTCTCTCATGTCTCTCCATCTCTCTCCTTCTCTGCCGGGTCTCTCTCTCTCCCATCTCTCACTCTCCTCTCTCTCTCTCCCATATCCCACTCTCCTCTCTCTCTACTCTCTCTCCCGGCTCTCTTTTTCTTCTCTCTCTCCTCTCTCTCCCCTCTCTCTCTCTTCTCTCTCTCTCCTATCTCTTTCTCCTCTCTGTCTCTCTTGTCTCTCTCTCTCGTCTCTCTTTCTCTCATGTCTCTCCATCTCTCTCCTTCTCTCCCGTGTCTCTCTCTCTCCCATCTCTCACTCTCCTCTCTCTCCCTCTCTCCCATATCTCACTCTCCTCTCTCTCTCTCTCTCCCGTCTCACTCTCTCTTGTCTCTTTCTCTCCTCTCAATCTCTCTCTCCCGTCTCTATTTCTCTCCTCTCTCTCTCCGCTCTCTCTCCCGTCTCTAGCCCGGCTCTCTCTCCTCTTTCTCTCTCGCTCTCCTCTCTCTCCCATATATCTCTCCCGTCTCTCTCTCTCTCCCGTACATGATGGTGATGGTGTACAAAAAAGCGTATAATAGAGGTGTACAATAGAAGTGTACACCACACCAAGAGACGTGTATACGATGGTGTACAAGAGAGGTGTACACCACACCAAGAAAGGTGTACACGATAGTGTACATTATGATGTACACGATGGTGTACAAGAGAGAAGATGTACAAGAGAGGTGTACACGATGGTGTACAAGAGAGAATGTGTACAAGAGAAGAGCGGTGTACACGATAGTGTACACGATGGTGTACAAGAGAGGTGTACACGATGGTGTACAAGAGAGGTGTACACAATGGTGTACATGAAAAGTGTACACGATAGTGTACAAAAGAAGTGTACACCGATGGGTACAAGAGACGTGTACACAATGGTGTACAAGAGAAGAGAGGTGTACACGATGGTGTACAAGAGAAGAGAGGTGTACACAATGGTGTACAAGGATGGCGTACAAAAGAAGAAAGGTGTACACGACGGTGTACAAGAGAAAAGAAGTGGACAAGAGAAGTGTATACGATAATGGACAAAAGAAGTGTACACGATGGGTACAAGAGACGTGTACACAATGGTGTACAAGAGACATGTACACAATGGTGTACAAGAGAAGAGAGGTGTACAAGAGAAGAGAGGTGTACAAGAGAAGAGGTTTAGGGTTTAGGGTTTGGGTTTAGGGTTTAGGGTTTAGGGTTTAGGGTCTAGGGTTTATGGTTTAGGGTTTAGGGTTTAGGGTTTATGGTTTAGGATTTTGGGTTTAAGGTTTATGGTTTAGGGTTTAGGGGTTAGGGTTTAGGGTTTAGGGTTTATTGTTTAGACTTGGAAATTTGTTAAATGCATTCCTCGTGATTCCCCGTTGAACTTGATCACCAGAGTTATAAAATTTTTTTTTTGAAAATGTCTGTTTTTAAAAATTCGAAATTCTATATGTGTAGCAAAAAACAAATATTTTTTTCATTCATATATCATCATATAATTCATATTTTTCAATAAGATATATGAATTATAAAATTGAAAGAGAAACAAAATAAGAAAAGGTATGAAAGAGAAAATACTATTTTTTTAATTCTCTTTTTCTCTCTACTCACACGTTTATTTTTAGTTTTGAGGATTAATTTCTCTCACATTGGACCCCACCCCAAACCACACATTTTTCTATCTCTATCTCTCTCTCACACACTCACAATCGGTCTCTCTATCTCTTTCTAAGAGATAAGGGTAAATTGTCCAGAATCTCTCTCTCACTTTCTCTCTCACCCATTTTGCTAATTAAAAGTTGAGTATACCCAATATGCAAATTAAAAGTCAAAAAGTACCCTATTTGCCAAGATACCCTAATTAGAAAGTCAAAAAATACCCTATTGCCAAATTTCTCTTGAAATAATAGCTAACCTTCAAGAATTTGTAGCTACCGAAAGATTTGTCATTGTTTTCGTATCCTAGAACACATGAATTATGGAACATTAATGAGCCTTTAAAAAACATTCATGCTCCCTTTTATTTGGTCTCTTATATTCCTCATTCTCTTCTCTCTAGCTAACGATGTCTCCATTAAGCAAAACTTGTGGAAACTTCCCAATCTTAAAAAAGTGTTGTTTTCTCCATTAAACAAGAAAAAGAGAACGTAAAACATTTGTGTTTTAACTTTTAGGGCAATTTTAATTTATGGCCTCAGATAACATAAAAATAAAGAAAAGGGAACAAATAAATTTAAATTGGGTTGATACACATTATACACGAAAGTTATGACTGTTTTGTCCCTACAATTATTTTAATCGATTTTAGGGGATAACAAATCGATTATCGTGCTAACTAATATGTTATCACAATAGATCGAAGATACTGTTACTCATCCGTCTTCTAACACTGTTTATTTAAGGTTCAACCATTCTCCAACACTGTTATCATGCAGTTAACGTGTTAACCCAATTAGCATATCATATAAAATATCATGTTAAGCCTGTTATCATATCGTAAAATTATCATGTTAACCTTGTTATCGTGTTATCGTGATATCCATCGTGATAACTTTCTTGTAATTTTATAAAATTATGAATTATTGATTAACTAACTTTGTTAAATTTACAAGTTATACAAAATTATTCCGATAACTATTTTACTAACCGTCATCAGCATTATCGCTAATGTATTGTTACCGTCGTCTACCAGCGTTATCGTCGCTGGGCAAGTTGTTAACGCAGATGCAAAATTATTTCGAATTAGAAACTGGGCAAGTTGTTATGATTTAGTAGGAGCAGTAACGTTTTTTTACATGCTTGAATATGACAGAAAGTGTGTCAGAAACTGTCACTTAAATACATCATTATTTAGGGCCTTTTTTTGCAATTACTCTAACTTTTAAGGTACAGATAATTAAGTCCTAAAACAACATTATGAACATATTACACACACACATACATATATATATAGATGTTTTTTTGTTGCAGCTAAATAGTTACATCAAGTAAGAAGGTTGTGCCTATGTGATGATATTTTCACCAACCTTCTTCTTAGCTTTCTACTCTTTTATTTTGGTCTCTTCGTTTTGGTTTTTGTATATCTATGAAAGAAACGTTCACCAGGATGGATAAGTGACTAAGAAGATCATAAACAATGTATTTGAGTAAAAATCACCAAAATCTGATTTCAAAAGTAATTAAAAGAGAACTCAAAAGTATATAATATTAGCTAAACAAAAACAACCACAATTAAATAATTTGACTAATCTCGTTCAAAGAAACTATGCAACTTCAATGGACGAAAAATTACCTTTTACATTTGTCTCCACTTCGCTGAATTTGAACCAAACTTGGAACATAACTAATGAGAAGTGGCCAATAATCATATGGTCCTTGTGCAATCTCTCCATGAGCTGTTTTATTATGGTCTCCTCCAACAATGTAAATTATGGTCCTCCCTTTGTTTTTCCTGTCTCTACGACAACATATTGTAAGTGTGGAAAAACTAACAACAACAGATTTCTGTGTTTTGGACAGCACCAAGACGAATGCTTTTATTTCAACTTAAATCTGATTAGTTAATCTTACAAGATTACACTAACTTTGGTGTTACTCAACTCTAGAACTCTAGATTGACCTCAAACGATTCTAAACTTAATCTAAAAACCTTTAACTAGATCTCACAACACGTGAATCTAGAATTAAAAAGAACACTAACCTCTCTAACTTACAAGAACTCTCTTAAAGCATAGGCGCCGTATGATCAGAAGCGTATCAAAGTGTTAACCCTAACACATGATACCTTCTCTCCCTTATATACTCGTTTCCTAAACCTAGCTAAGAACCCTCGTGACTTGCCCGCCACGTCCTTCTTTTCTTTTCTTCTTCTTCTGTATATACGCCTATATACGAAGTATCCTTCCATACTGCTTCATGCCATGTCAGCATCTTCTTTTAATTCAATCAGCTCCTGTCCGGTTATCCTGTCTTGCAGCATCCTGTCGGACGGTGCATACTTGTGGTCTCAGCTGCATTTTCACATATGACCCTTTTATTCTCCTCGTCCAACAATGTAAATTATGGTCCTCCCTTTGTTTTTCATGTCTCTACGACAACATATGACCCTTTTATTCTCCTCGTCCACCAAGAAACTCTCCACAGTCGTCATACTTGTTATCATAATCTTATCGAAATCCGAGACCAAGAAGTATTGGATATTAGTATCTTTGGCCTCATCGATCTTATTATCAGTCACCCATACCTTCATCTCTAATGGATCTTTCCTCTGAAGTAACACAGAAAGTTTCTCTTCTCTAACAACTGAGAGACACAAATTCACATCGGAAGCATGACACTGAAACGGAAGAGAAAAACGTTCAAATCTCTCCCTTTTGAAATCAAATCTGAGTAGATATGTGAGGGGGTTTCCATTATCCCGAGCAATCCAGTAAGCATTTCCTTTCAAAGACACGCCAAGACTTCTTATCCTCAACTTCTGATCGACATTATCAAAAACCCTCCATGAATCAGAGTTAAAATCATAGATTTCAGCCATGACGTTGAAAGAATAGCTAGGCTTCAATATTTTGTAGCTACGGAAAGTTTTGTCATTGTTTTCGTATCCTAGAACACAGGAATTATGGAACATTGTGTAACGATTACTGGGTTGGATCCATCTTGTTTGGCCAGTACAAGGGTTCCAAACCACGAGCTTGTCGTCCTTTGTGGTGGCCAATAATAAACCGTCGCAGTGAAAGATATCATATATGTTGTGGCTTAAATGGAGATTGATGCTAACCGAATAAGCACTAAAATCTTTCTTTAAGATCAACTGCGTCGCTGCTTTACCTAAGTTATCATTGATGAATCTCGGATCTTTGAATAAAGCGTACCAACGTCTGCAAGTAAATCGGAATTGGTATAGAGATGTGGCCGGAACCCTCATCATCTTGAATTGAAACAACCAAATCGTATTTTGTTAAAACCTTTTTCGACTGAACAACATTCGCCCACGACATCCATGAATTCACCACTAATGGAACTGTAACTGTAGCTGGAGGGGTATCCCCCGAACCCCCTGTGCCCACGGCCGAGGTCATCTCCTCCGGAAAGAAGAGAAACCAGCGACAGCGGACTGCCGTGAAAGTGAAGAAAACACGAAAACCCTAATCCACCTTTGAATCGCCCCAGAGCAAAAAGTGCAAAGTACTCTTTTTTCTAATAATCTCACACCACAAGAGAAGAAAATCCAAAGGTAAATAATTTCAATTTGTTTTATTGAAGAAAGTCCTTGGTGTTTTCGTAGTCGTTTCCTTTTGCATTTTCCAATGTCTTCTCGATCCATCCACATTCAAAGGCAATGTACTTTTCAATCCTTTATATAAACTTGCTTTTTCCTTTTTTGCTGAGTTTTTTTTCATGTTGATTTTTCCTAATTCTTGTGAAAATGGGGCAACAACAGTCGAGGTGACGAGCTGCTGTTTCGACAAGTGAGTCACAGCGATGTCGAAGGTATCTTTCTTGTTTTCCTTGCAGAGTTCGTGCTTTAGTCCCATAATGAAATTTGTTGTCTTTCCTCTCACCAAACCGTTTTTGAGCTGAAATGGAGAAAGTCATTACATAGAATGTGAATAGTTGAATGTGGAGATTTTGTTTTGAATGTTATCAGGTTGCAATGCTGGGATCCTCCTCTGCACCAAGCTGCAAACAGAGGGCTCGAAAACACGGTTAAGTTACTTCTGTCTCGCGGTGGTAAGTTTTTGATCTCTTTCTTGCCAATTTGATGTGTGAAAATAAAATAAAATAGTCTATTTATGGTGTAGAAGATTCCTAATTTCATGTAACAAATATAATCATAGTATCAAAGGTTTTTATACGATAATATCTTAGGTGGGGGAACTAAACAAGTTTGTTTTCCATTGGATCCAAGGCAACAAGGGTTGTGCCTATGTGATGATTTTCACCAACCTTTTGTTTTGTTTTGGTCTCTTCGTTTGGTTTTTGTATATACTTTAAGATAAAGGTTCACCAGGATGGATAAGTCATATATAAACAATAAGCAATGTATTTGAGAATAAGGTCACCAAAATTCGATTTAAAAAGTAATTAAAAGAGTACTAAATAATTATAATATTAAGTAAACAAAAACAACCACAATTAAATAATTTGACTAAACTCGTTCAAAGAAACTATGCTACTTAAATGACCAAAAATCACCTTTTACATTTGCTTCCGGTTGCTGTATTTGAATCAAACTTGGAACATAACTGACGAGAAGTGGCCAATAATCATATGATTCTCGTGCAATCTCTTCACGAGCTTGTTTACAATCTAGAAATTGTATATTATGGTCTCCTCCAACAATGTAAATTATGGTCCTCATTCTATTTTCCTTGTCTCTACGACAAAACACGATCCTTTTATTCTCCTCGTCCACCAAGAAACTCTCCACAGTCGACACACCAGTTATCATAATTTTACCGAAATCCACTTCTACGAAGTAATGGATATTAGTAGTACCTTTGGCCTCATCGATCACCCATATCTTCATCTCTAATGAATCTACCCAACGCCTCTCAAGTAACACATAAAGTTTCTCTTCTCTAGCAACTGAGACAGAGAGAGAAAAATTGTTCACATCGAAAGCATTAAACTGGAACGGAAGAGAAAAACGTTCAAATCTCTCACTTTTGAAATCAAATCTGAGTAAGAAATGAGTGAGGGGGTTTCCAATATCCGAAGCAACCCAGTAAGTATTTCCCTTCAAAGACACGCCACGACATTTTATCCTCAAGTTCTGATCGGCATCATCAAGAACCCTCCATGAATCAGAGTTAAAATCATAGATTTCAAACTCAACAACCATGTCGCCAATGTCGTTGAAATAACAGCAAGGCTTCAATATTTTGTAGCTACAGAAAGATTTGTCATTGTTTTTGTATCCTAGAACACAGTATTCGTTCATTTTGTTACGATTACTGGGTTGGATCCACCTGGTTTGACCAGTACAAGGGTTCCAAACCACGAGTCTGTTGTCATGAATTGTCAGGCCTAATAATAAACCGTCGCAGTGAAAGATATAAGATATCATGACCTGTTTAAGTGTACCTCTAAACTCAATGGATGGATGAAAGCTGTTGTGGGTTCCATGGATATTGATGCTAACCGAATGAACACGAAAATCTTTTTTTAAGATCACCTGCGTCGCTGCTTTACCCAAATTCTCCTTGATGAATCTCGGATCTTTGAATAAAGCGTACCATCTTCTGCAAGTGAATCGCAATTGGTAGAGAGATTTGGCCGGAACCCAAGAAAGTATTTCCGATTCCAATTCACGTGGGAGATGGGTAAACATCATTGTTTCTCTTTTGATTTCTCGTCTCATCTCCTCCAAAGGAAGTAAGCGACAAAACAGAAAAGAAAAATTAGGGTTTTTAAGTTTGTGTCATTCACATTAATATAGGAATGCTGACATCAGCACAATTTTATAGGGAAAAAAGGCTTAATATGACGGTTTAATCTAAACCGTTTAGATGACTCATTTTTAAAATTTTAACGTGTCTCTTAAGTTAATAGGCGGGTGTTACACACAGAGATATCGAAAGTATCAAATCCCTTCGCCATCAAGGTGCAGGACTCGAGGTTTGCTTCAAATCCACTGTTAGAGCCGGGATTCGCATCCCCTCTAAAAAGTTCGTCATCAATTGAGGTCGGCCCGTTTCGAAACTCTAGGCTTTTGCTGTCTTAGGTCGGCTAGGAAAATAGAATATTCCCATTTTTCCTTATGAAGTCTGAAAAAAGGTTAGGTCGGCCTTATCGATCGGAAAATTTTCATATTCTAAAGAGATAGGGGAATATTCGAAGACCGCCTCGGCCACCTTATAAATATAGAAGACCTTGCCATGATGACATTCATTCAGAAATCTTGGGAGAAGATTTAGGGCAAAGAAACCAATTCGTTGTTTTAACTCTAAAGAACTCTCCTTTTAAGTTTATGTCGGCATTTTTATTCCGACGACCTAAAACCTTCTTTGTATCTCTCGAGCTCCGGCTATTTTCTCAATAAAGATCTCTCTTAAAACCAATTAACTCTTATTAATTATTGTCTTAGACCCGATTTGAGTTATCACATCCACTAAAATTATCCTCTTAGAGTTTTTGTAAGGTTTCTGTTTGATTTGATTTTTTTCCAAATAACACAATTTTTAACAAGATAATTCTTTAAAATAATCATTTAATTTCTCAAATTTTTGTAATTATACAGATTAATTCTTAAACTTTTAAGTTGGCTCATTAGTTCCTCGAATTTATGTTAATTTTGCAAATTTAGACACAAACATAAAGTTAGTATAACGTCTTCGTACCGTCAGCCGAGTAAGATGTCTCCAGATCCGCTTGAGTCTCCTTCCCTCCTCGAACCTCCTGAACCTCCACATCCTCCTGATCTTTCCTCCGATCTCGTCTTCCCCCAGCTCTGCTGTCCTCCGTTCTTCTCCCAGGGCCTTTGGTCGTTGTGTGTGGTGGTCTCCTTGTGTCTGCTTCTCTTCTGAATCTGGCTCTTTGTCTCATGTGTTCTCTGAAGGTTTTGCCTTTCTTCGAGCTTTTGACTTCTTTGAACTAATGTCATTGGTTTGGAATCTGCCTTTCTTTAGGGCTTCTCTTACCTCAGTATGAGAATTTTCTGGTTATGTTGTCATATGGAATGTGTTACCTCAGTATGAGGCCAATAGGCTGTCCGTTAGCCTTCTATTACCTCAGTTTGACACTGTGATCTTGTGGGGAATTTGTGAATCTCAACCGCTTCTTGTGGAGCTTCAAAAAGCGGTGGTATCTTTCATCAACCCCTATTATCGTTTGTCTTATTCCTCTATGGAGTTGTTCGATCTTTTCATTGCCCTTTTAGGTGTGGGAAATGTTATTTTGCAGAGATTCTAATGTGCAAGCGTTTTAGCCATTCGGATGAAGAATCCAATGTTATCATCCGGTGTACTTTTCGTGACCGCTTCTGGGACCTCGCTTTGTTTTCGGTCCAAACCCAGTGAAAACTCTCAATCATCATTGCAGCCACTGCTTCCTGTTCTGGCCACTTCTAGCTGCATCTATGTTATCTCAACCTTGGTTTCGGACTCCGAAGTCCTCATTAATACCCTACATTTAGGGTTGGATATTAATGAGATTGCATGCATTCTTTTTGATATTAGAAACCTTGCCACTCTCTTCTATTTCTTATCTTTTCCTTTTGTACCTTGCTCTCTAAATTGTGTAGTTGTTATGCTTGCTAAATCTGCTTTGTATTGCTTAAACCGTTTGGATGGCTCAGTTTATGTTGCATGAAAATTAGTTGTTGACCAAAAAAAAAAGAATAACTTCTCTGTTTTTTTAGTTAACGTGGAACTTTTCTCATACTTAAATGGTTAAATTTATAAAGTCAATATTAAATTAAAAATTTAATTTGCAAATTGCATATTACAAATAGAGAATCCGCGTTACACGCGGGTTTGTATTTCATAGAATGTTTTCTCAGTTATATATATATTATTTTGCATAATTAAAAATGTCACATATTTTTGTTGGAAATATTATTATACGAAATCTTGTTTGGGTAGAATGTGAAAAGTTAAAAAAGTTATAGTAGATGGTTATTTTCGTTTAATCTAATATGATTTCTCATTGTCTTCTTTTGGGGAGTTAGTAATACATCAGAAGAAAATAAACTGTGAACAGAATTTTGTTCAATAGATGAGCATACTTAACATTTCAACTTAGTCTAACATAAGAAAACCCGGCCAGCTAACTCAGGATTAAGACAGTGTATAGGAGAGGGAAATAACAAAAAACCAATTTTTTTTTGTCATTAAAAAAAAATCCAATCTAGGATTCGTTTTTGGTATTTTGATAAAGAGTTCTTTTTATGGAAATTAATAAAAACAATTTTTAATTTGTCAGAGCGTTTCTTAACTCTTTAAAAAAAGGAGTTTTTTAACTAAAGTAAAAGAATGGAATGTTTATAAAAGAGAACTGAAAAATAAGTATACAACTACGGTAAGAGGAAATAAACAGACATAGAGCCAAAAAAGAATCAAAATCTTTCTAGATAGAGCTAGAGCATAACCTTGCAGCCAAGGTAGATGGAGAAATTTGAGAAACAAGTGATGTGGAAGGATTAATTGGAGAACCAACACTAAAGCAAAAGATTCAGTTGTCTTGCAAACCTTGTTCTTCTGCTAATTTTCCCCGGTTTCTTCTTTTCTCACTTGGCTTAGTCTCAACTTTAACTCCACCATTTCCAACTTTTAAAGCCACATCTGTTTTCTGATCGATTAAGTTTCAAGTCTCAGAAGAGAAAATTGACAATATAAAAACTCAACACAGTACTATATGTATATAATTTTCATGATTTGTTTCAACGGCATAGAAAACCCAAAATCCAAACAAATTTACCAACTGATCATGAATATATTTTCTTGTTTCCCAGGGTTAAATATGAAGACGTCATAATCTATTAGCATTGGCAAGAAGTTTAGTTAGTCCAAGTTTTGAGATTGGTCGTTGGAGAAATTCATAGCAAGTAAGCATCCCAAAAAATGCAAATGAAGCCTCGGAAAAAATATTCTTTTTCCACACTAAATTGTAACACAAATCATCAGTACCAAAGTAAATATAACATGGACCATATCTTTTAAAGAAGAAACCTTTAAATGGATCCTTCCTTTAATTGGATATGATTCGTATCCTCCAAGAGAAAATATGCTAACGCTATGTTCACATGATGGGTGAGGCTAATTCTAAGAGTCAAATCACAAACCATAATTTTTGGTCTTGTTACCTCTGAAGATTATAGGGTGTTTGGCCTTGTGAGAAACCTCTCCGTAAACATTAACACTTCCCGTAGAAGCCATTATGTTCGTAATCATGCACACCTCTAGCTGAACTGAGCTACTCGTGACATTAAACACATCATACCAAGAAAAATTATGACAAGCCTAAGGATCGAAGATAGCTTTAGCTGCCTCGTAATAAGCTGAGGCAGCTTCTCCAGCAATTAATACTAAGCTAAAACCCATGGGTTATATTTGGGTATTTGATCTTGGCAACCCATTTACCCCAAAAACGTTTAGGTCATACCAATTACCCACCCATCACCATAGTCATCTTGAAAGAAGTATATGGGGCATCACCATAGTCATCTTGAAAGAAGTATATGGGGCATCACGATAGTCATCTTGAAAGAAGTATATGGGGCATCATCTTCTCCCTTCTTGTCTCCATATATAGGACTTTCATGTTTACGTTTTTCTTTAGCATAACTTAACTTCCACATCAAAATCCTGCATCAAATATCAATAAACGGTATTAAATGTCTATGTATACATTGTTTCAGCACAAGTAGTTAACTTTCTAATGATTTTTTAGAAACATTAGTTTGATACTCTGTTTCCATATCATAAGAGGGATTTCTTCTTTGTTTCCCCTCTGTCCTAATTTAGAGGCTTCTGCGTTTCTGTACATGCTTATTTAAAAAGTATTACAAAGGAGAGAATTGGAGGAGAACATTTCTTCAAGCATACACCCAGAGATATTGATATAAATACATATTAATAAACTGATATTAATATCTTCTCCTACTACCATCTCATCGTAGATTGTACTTCAAAGAAACAAACATTACAAATTCCATGAAACTGCACACAACGCGTTTGTAAAATTTTCTAAGAACATGGAAATGGGTCTCTACCTTAAGCGTTGTTTCAGTTCTCCTTGTTGTAATTAGGAGTTAAACATTAAACATTATTTTTTCGATCATGATAGTGAAGAACTGATATACGAGTTGTGCAACGGTGTCAAGATTGGTGAATAAGATGAGACTGAATAATTAAGCAATGGACATCATTACTTGCTTCTTTGGCTTGATCCTTCTGAAATCCTTTTACTCTGCCTTGCTATCTGATCTTCTTCTCCATAATTGGCCGCTTCTATGTTTTATTGGCAGTAGTGAGAAGTTATTAACTCGATCTCTTAGTACTGAAATGATGCTCGTCTGAAACATTGATTCCCGGGAAAGAAAAAACTAATCACAATCATCATTGACCCTAAACCGGAATGAATGGTATATTAATTAGAACTTTTTGAATGAAATAGAGACGACAAACCTTGAGGAAAATTAACGGGAATCTGCACATTCTCTCCGAAGCGGTGACATCTATGAAAGATATTGTTAATTGGTATTCATAGAGCTTCTCGGAGGATCCAAACTTTCCGATTTGACTCCCAATCTCTCCGGCTCTAATTTAAAAGCTCTCTAATCCGGATTTCTTCTGTCATCGGCTGCCCATACTTACACCGCCATCACCATGGTTATGGCTTCTCATTTTATTTATACGTTGGCGGCCATGCTTTAAGATGTTATCATGTTGTTATATTGGCGTTTGGAATACCGGAAAAACTTTCAGATTCTTGATAGAATCATTGTAAAATCCTTCATTAAGTGTAAATGAGATACAAGATGAAGCTTATATACAAGCAAAGTAAACCAAAGATAATTAACCCAACTAAACCATAACTAAACCATCTCTACTCTCTAATAAAAACCTTTAAAGCTGTCAATTAAATTTGCTCTGTTACCAAATTCCTCGAGGAAAACGAAACGATGGCCAGGAAAATGGAAGATAATAATAATAACACGAAAGTTGGGTCGAATCTTGTTGTTATTTTTGTGTTCGGAAGAAGAAGAGGAATGGGCGAGAGGAAGGTGGTGGCTTTAGGCTTTTGAGTTGACGACGGGAGTTGGGATTTTCATAAATGCTTCGGATGGATTTAATTTTCTTTTGAACACGTGTCAACTCTTTAAATGATGACGTGGCAGAAACAGGAGATAGCCTTTGCTCTTTCATATAGTAGATTTGGGGAATTTTTTTTTTTTCGTCGAAACATATTGCTTTATATAGAATTAATAAGATCGGAATACAGAATTTCAGTTATCCAATCTGGTGGATAGTTACAATTTGAGAAAAAAACATTATTGGGAGGACCATGTTTGGCTAAAAAATGAGTTGCACGGTTACATTCCCGTTTAACATGAATAAGAGAAATACAACGAAACTTGGATAGCCAAAATCTAATGTCGTCGAGTAAGTTTAGGATGCTAATATCTTGAATATCATTGTGAAGAAGTAGGATTAAGCTCTTGCAATCTCCTTCAAAGCAAAGATTATCATATCCCATACACCATGCATTTTGTAGAGCAACCAAAAGTGCTTTCCCTTCTGCTTTTAGGCTTGATATTGCTGATCCCAGAGTAGCAGATCCCCAGTATTTATTGGTCCCTTGAGAGTCTCGTATAATCCATCCAGCTTTTGCTTGTTTGGTTTGTGGATCAAGTGTTGCGTCGTAGTTGCATTTTAGGTAGTTTAAAGGAGGGCGTGACCATAATGGTTGTACCACTGATACAATTGGAGACGGAGTAGTAGATGTCGATGTTGCTTTTAGCCATTCGGTAACTTCTGCATAGGCTTTGTTTATAATTTTGACAAGTTTGATCGGTTCTCTTTGGAAGATGAGGTTATTTCGTGCTTTCCATATGCGCCATAGCACCCAAAAATGTAGGAGTTTATGTATTTCAGGGAAGTTTGGCTAAGCTTGTGTATCAAGAATCATACTTATGATGCTCTCTGTGTCTTGGGTGGGAGTGGTAATGAAAGTTAACAGTGTTTTTGATAGACGCCAAGTCGAGACAGAGACAGGGCAAGTAAAAAATAAATGATGAATCGTTTCAGGCTCTAGGCCACAACGAGTACAGGTTTCATCGATCACCATTCCTCGAGTTCTCAGTCATGTGGTGGATCCAATAGCTTTGGAAAGTATTTTCCATAGAAAATGTTTTGAGTTTAGGCAGTATCGGTAGTTTCCATATTTTATCTTTAAGGATTGGGTTACCGTATGGAATTGCACGATACATACTCTGAAATTGAGGGAGATGTCGTAGAAACCAGTATCCGGATTTGACAGAGTATTGACCGTTTTTTTGTATAGTTCCAGCGAATACGATTGTCCTTATTTTGTTGTCCAAGATACACAGATTTTGCTAATAAAACATCATGATCATCCAACGCTGCTGTTAACATTGAGTCATCCCATTGTTGGTATGCTCCATTCGGTTTGAGTAGATCCTTCACCAATATGTTGGAGTTTGGTTCATTGCCTTGTGCAGGTCGAGGGGGGTGAGGTGGCATCCAATTGTCTTTTAAAAACTCTTGTATTGCGACCATTGCCAATAATGGTGTGTGATCCCTTTTTGATGAGATCAATACCACAGAGGATAGAAGCCCATCCATAAGATTGCGATTTCTTACTTTTGGCATCAAAAAGATGATCATTATTAAAGTATCGAGTTTTGTATAGGCGTGAAAGTAGACAATTTGGATGCTCTAGTAATCTCCAAGCTTGTTTAGCAAGTAGAGCATCATTAAAATTTTCAAGGTCCTTGAAACCCAAACCCCCTTCCTTTTTAGTGTATTGTAATCGTTTCCATGCGACCCATGGAATACCTTTTGCATTTGTATTTTTCGCCCACCAGAATTGTGTAAGAATACAGTCAAGTTCCGAAATAACCTGATTTGGTAATTTAAAATATGACATAGAGTATACTGGCATAGAGAAAGCTGCATATTTTATTAAGACCTCTTTCCCAACTGGGGATAAAAAATTTGCACTCCAAGCAGATGTACGCTGTTTAAACACGCTTAATAACATTGGCAAACATTTCTTTCTTTTTACGACCAAACTAGGTGATAACATGCGCTATGTGCAGGATGAAAAATCTATAAATAATTTTATTAAAAATGATTTTGAAATTGTTTAAAATAAAAATAATTTAATCAGTTTTATATATATGTGAATAATATAATTTAATATTTCAACTTTTTGACATAATATTTTTAACTTGTTTTCAAGTTTAAATATTTATATTATTTGGTTAATTTATATGGTTCTATTAGCAAACCATATAAACAAAAATAATATTTATAAATATAGATATCTATTAAAATCACACATATAGAAGTATTTTTTATTGTAACCTAAATTATATTTTTAATTTGTTATAATTTTTGATTTATTAAAATCACACATATCGAAGTCTTTTTATTGTAAACATATTTTCTGCTTAATCAAAAAAAGTATTGTGTATATCATAAATTGTGTATAAATTATATTTCATTAAATAATATTTTTTAAAACTATTGTTTTATTCATTTTTAAGAAATGTATTGTGTAATATGATGTATATCATAAATCATCACATAACCTAAAATTCGATTTTAAATAATCCAAAAATTAAAACATGGTTAGATATATTAAAAGTAATAAATGGATAAAGACATATAATGTAATTAGTTTAATCAAAAATGGAAATTTGTATTAAAATAATGAGAGAATAAATGTGGTGATGACACATCAGCAAAATGACACCACTGTAAATATTTCAAAAAACAAGTATACTCTCTAAAAATGTTTCTCAATTAATATATATGGGATTGTTCGGGGAGGCCTAAATATTTTCCACCACCACATTGGTTCGTGATTCCTAAGACTCTTTTCAATCTATCTTGTTTTGGTCCTTGAATACGCGATCCAAATATAATCATAGATTTTTGTTGATTGATTTTTTGACCAGAGCATTGTTCGTATATTTTGAAGACATCATGTATTGCCGTACAATTTTTTTCGTTTGCTTGGCAAAAGAAAAGCGAGTCATCAGCAAAAAGTAAGTGAGTGATTCTGGGTACACCATTGCCGATCTTGATACCGTTTAGCTTGCCTTTCTTAACGTTTTGGTCCAAAAGGTGGCTCATCACGTCAGCACATAGTATAAATAGGTATGGTGATAGAGGATCGCCCTGTCGTAGACCACATTCTGGAATAATATGCCCATGGGGGCTGCCATTGATAAGAACCGAGTAACTGACAGAACTTACCATTGCCATAATCCATTTTATCCATTTTTCATTAAAACCAAATGCTCGCATACTTTCCTCTAAGAAATCCCATTCTACTATGTCATAAGCTTTGGACATATCAGTTTTTATTGCCATGTATATTTGTGAGATTCTCTTTCGAGTTTTGAGAGAATGCATAAGTTCATGGGCAACCATGACATTGTCAGAGATCATACGACCCGGGACGAAAGCTGCTTGGGATTCGGAGACAATTTTGTCTAAGTAAGTCTTCAGCCTTGTAACAAGTATCTTGGAAATGATTTTATAAAAGACATTACACAAGGCAATAGGCCTATAATCAGAAAGGGCTACCGGAGATTTGATTTTGGGGATCATACAAATGTTAGCATGGTTAAAGCTATTTTTCATGATGCATGATTGAAAAAAGAGGAGAATCTCGTTTGTGACATCGGGGCCAACTATATCCCAGCTTTCTTGATAAAAACGAGCTGTTAGTCCATCAGGTCCTGGTGCTTTGTCCGAGCCAATAGCACAGATAGCATCATAGACTTCTAATATCGTGATATCCCTTGTAATAGATTGATTAATCTCCGGCGTTACAGTAGCGGTGAAATCGTTAAAAATTGTATAATTAATATTGTTGTTATCAGAGGAGTACATATCCGAGAAATAAGATTCAGCATGCTCCCCAATTTCACGGTTGCCGTGATAAATAGTACCATGAAGATCTTTAATCGTATGGTAGCATATCTCGATTTTGTAACAGCATGGTAGAATTTAGTATTTTGATCGCCATCCACTAACCAAGAGTTTCTGCTTTTTAATTGCCAGTAAACCTCTTCATTACGATAGGCCTGGGCGAGTTCCCTTCTTATTTGAGGTACATTGTAAGGAGTTGGATCATCAGCAGTGAGAGCAAAATCAAGTTCTAGTTGCAGAGAATCAATCTGCTTTGCCGAATTGGACTTGGAGTTACGCCGACATTTTTCCATAGCGGTCCGTACGTTTTTTATCCGATCTATGAAGGAAGTGCTTGAAGCATTCCATCCTTGAAGTACATAAGACTTAATGTCTGGGTTTTGTAGAAGACGTTTATCAAAATGAAACGTCTTCTTCTATAAATTTTGTTCAAAAGGAACTGTTATAACAACAGGGCGATGATCAGAAGCACAAAAGCCCTTAAATTCTGCTTCAGAACCATGAAATGCTGCTAACCATTGTGAGTTTGCAATGACTCGATCAAGACCACATTTGATTTTGTGTTGTCCTCTGTTACCACGCCAGGAGAAGCTATTGCCTTTGTGTCTTAAATCCGAAAAGTCACAGGAATGATACATGTTTCGAAAGTCTTGGAAAGTTCGCTCATTACGTAGAGGTCCACCCCTCTTTTCATTGTTGTTAAGGATTTCATTAAAATCTCCAATAAGTAGCCAAGGACCATTTCTATGTTAATTCATACGTTCTATCCTCTCCCATAAATCATGTCTAAGTGACTGATTTGGATCTCCATAAACACAAGACAAATAGAAATCCATTCCATTAAATTTAACAAAGACATCGATCATACGGTTTGAGAAATACAAATGAGTAATACATAGATGGTTTTTCCAGAAAATAGCAAGTCCTCCACTATGTCCTTGTGGAGGTATAGTAAAAACAGAACCGAAGCCTAAAGTTACACAAATATCTCTAACAATATCACATTTGTTCATAGTTTCCACTAAGAACAAAAAATCAGGAGAGACTTTGCGGCATAGTTACTTCAATCTGGATTTTGTCATAGGCGATTCTAGTCCTTGACAATTCCATGAGATGATCTTCATAGTGCTCTTCAAAGACGCGAGGGGGTAAGTCTCCCTGTGCCTCTTTCCAATCCTTGTTTAACATTGCACGATCCCTGTGATTCGCAAGATGCTTCAAGTTTGATCGGCAGAACTTCCTTTTTATCATCATCAATAACAATGGGCAGTGCTTGTCGTTTGGAACTCTGGAATTCGCCCTCATCATCATCGAGATAGGTTGTGTGGATAGAAGCCGTCTGGAATCCGTCACAGAGTTTACGTTTCATGGCCATTGTCTCATGTTTCCCCGTAGTCTTCAGAGAAGGAACAAAGGCCTCGAATTCTGAAGACATATCAGAGAAAAATTCGTTATTAAAAAACACGCACCTTTGGTCGTGACCCCAGGGATCGAAGGTGTGGAATCGTCAGTGAATCCACGGTGATACAGAAGTTACGGAGTCTTTCATAACGAAACTTTGAGGATTGTGTTTACTCCGGGGAGGAATTGGAAGTTGCGTTGGAAACGGAGTGGCGTCTCGATATTCCAATTCAGTTTGATTCTGACGAAGTCGACAACTTGTGCCGCTTCATTTAGTAGTCGCCCAATTTTCCAGCAATGTATTCGATTAGTTGACGGTTTAGAAATTGGGGAGGGATTCCCCGAACTTGAACCCAAAAGGGGATGATCTTCAAAGCATCCATTCGTTGAACGACCAAGGCCCACGCCTAAGGATGAGGTTTATCGCTTCCTCCGATTGAAAAATGAACTGGAACTTTGTTGCTTCGACAATCCCCAAAGGCGAGGCATTTGTCCAATCAAAGCACGCATATTCTGCTTTTTCGGATTGACAAGAAGACCAATAATCGCGAAACGATTTGCTCGCTTCATCGCAAACTGCTTCTTCGAGCCCCAAATTGATTTCCTGCATTCGTTTTCTGATATTGTCACTCATTAGTGAGACAATCTTGGAGAATTTCATCGGGAAAGTGATGCTTAAATAGGGTATTCATGGCGGTTGCAGAGGATGGGAAAATGAGAGAGGAACGAAACCGCCTGCATAACCGCTTAACGGACAGCAACCGACGACAGCAATCCAAAGAATCCGGAAGAAAAACCGTCGGACAACACTCACTGAGAAGAAAATCTCGAAGAAATTTCTGAAATCACCATCACAGAGAGAAGAAGAGAGAGAAAGTAGAGAGAGACATCTTTCTTTGTACGTTTCTAAGTTGTCAGAAAGTAGATTTGGGGAATTAAATGAGCAATTTCCCCCAATGGTTCCTAAGCAACAGCTAGAGTCACACCCATTGTTTTCTATTTCATTTGGAACTACCTTTTTAATAAAGCGAACATGGTCACTCCTTAGAATGTTCTAAAAATCGGTCTCGATGGCCACTGAGGCGCCGAGAAGGCGCTAAAGAATGATGATTGATGAGCCGCATCGATTTGGCTATAATCGGTGAAAAAATCGACCATAATGAAAAAAAATATATAGAACTTGATTTATTGGTCATGAATCAGTAGATTAATGATAGGTTTATGTTATATTCGTAAAAATACGTGAGAAAATGATGAAAAATGATGTAAATACGAAAAACTTAGAAAAAAAATGCAGGTATAATGACGGCCATTAGGGTTATCTGTGTGGAGAAGATGAATCAGAGCTAAATTACAATTTTTCCCTTATTATTTAAATTAAAAATCGATCCCAGGTGAAAGAAAACAGTGTTCTCATCGCTTAGCTCGAGCCAGATGTTCCCGGAAGAATTTCTCCTCAACTCCTATAAGATGTTGCCAAAGATCCTCTGCTGCAGAAGCTTTTTGCTCAACTCCCGGAAGAATATCTCAAACTTTTTGCTCTCCTTTTTTTTCTTTTTACTTCCCTGATTTCATTCATATTTATGTTTTATAATTCTTGTGAAAATGTGGCGAAGGACAAGCTACTGTTTCAACATTTGAGTCATGCTTGTAGTTCAAAGAAAGCTTTCAAGGCATCAATAGCTTTGGGAGAACTTGTAGTTAACATTGATCGTAGGCAACCACCACCTTATATACAATTTATAAGATAAAGAAGATTAAACTAGATTCTATCTTTATCACAAACTAGATACTTATCACACCGTGATATACACGAATCCTAATTTATTAATAATAACAATCTGAATAAATGTATTTCAATAAGTTGTGTTTTTTCAAAATTATTATTGGTGTTTTTTATGAATTCTAATTTTAATCCAATAAATGTTATTTGTGGTTGCGTCTTTTCACTTATGAAAAATTGCTTTTTTCACTTATGTCTTTTACAGATTATTTATATTCTTCAAAACCATATAAAAAAGGTTATTTGTTAGTGATTCTTCCTATAATGGTGTATCAAAAAAGTATGTTATTAAAATGGTTTGGCCTAAATAATAAAAAAAATATAGAAAATCCAACATATAATCGTTTTCCAACAAAATATGTATGGAACAAAAGTTTAAAAAGTTGTTCCAAACAACCATCTACAAGTAAGAGTTTGTCATTGATATATATTAACTCTATAAAAACATTAAAAAAAAAAATTTCTTTTTAGATCGATGTTTAGCAAAATGTTTATTAAACTAGTGTATTTTTTTGTTTTGCTTATTTTTTTTGCTTATTTTTTGCTTATTTTTTGTTTTTGTTTTGTTTTTGTTTTGTTTATTTTTATACAGATAAGAATAGATAAATATTATTTCCATTAAATTATGTATAAAGTAGCCATTTAAAAAAAGGTTTAAGAGAGTTCATATTAATGAGAGAATATTACATGTAAAAATTCAATCATTGTTAAAAGTGAAAAATTGTTTCATCAATTTATTATTGATGTTTATATATCGTTAGAATCATATTGTCTCTAATAGATAAGATCGAATCAAACAACAATAAGAGTCCATATATATAATAATGATGTTGTTATTGTAGTTGATATATATGTATAAAATACAAATTAATATTAAAGATAAAAATCTATTATATAAAAGTTTAGTGTGTCTCACCAGAGCCTGACACGTCAGCACCCACCTTTCTGACACATCAGCACAGAAATTTTATTTGTCATTTAATTTAAAAAAAACCTTAGCTTTGATAATGAACATTGCACAAAGTCTCACGGGAATTTTTTCTTTCTCTCTCTGGATCTTTCAAAGAAAACTCATTTTCTCTTATATTTTGCTAATTCGGATCTGTCTTCATCGGAGTTAGCTTCCATCTTCAAGCCGGATTTGGGTTTATCTTCTCTCTTCCGATTGTAATTTCCTAAAGTTTCTTCCATATAATGATTTCAAATCCTCAAAGCTATTGATTCATCGAAAGCTTCATTCTTACTCGGTTTATTGAAGCGGTTTATTGGTCTCTCTAATGTAGATCTATGAAGATGTCGCGGTCGATCAAGAAAAATGGTTTTTTTTTACTGATGTAAGCGAATGTGACGACAGAGAGAAACGCGAGTTCTTCAATCACAGCACAATGGACAATTCAGACAAATGTGATCCTCAAATTTCTCACGCATATGGATCATTGGTGCAGTACGCTCTTTCATCCAACGAGGTAAACAAAATTCTCTGTATGCTTAACCTGGACTAGGACAATTCGAGTTCTGCGTAATTGATATAAATTGAATGTCAATTGGACATAAAGCTATCACTTAGACATTTCATTGTTCTCGAATGTTTTAGGAAAGTGTTTTATTTTTTAAAGCAAAAAGTAATTGAGAAGATGAATCGGATATGTTGCTCCTTCAAACTCTTTGTTTCCTCTCTTCAATATCGAAATCAGTCAATATTCCTTGCACACTTATTACAACTACATTTCCAATAAGCCATTCAAAGTAATATATATACATATAATCAAAACTTCTAAAGGCCGTAATCATCTCACTGCAACGTTTCTTTATGAGCCACTGATCTAACTCTGTGGAAAAGAAAAGCTTGCACCTTTGTCGCAAATTTTGCTTTGATGGGTGCTGAATATTAGAGGTTCTGAAAAGTTTCGCATTCGTTCTAGAGCCTTTTCTGAATCTGTTTGTTTTTTACCCTTAATATGGCTAAGAGACTCTCATCTCAACACTTCGTAAGCTGTAAGATAATGGTGTTTATGTCGGGAAATCGGCCTATTCATTCCTCAACATGGTTCTCCGGTCCCGATCGGTACATATACTTAGCACCTGTGCAAAAACATACCCCAATTGCAGTTTAATTCAAATTTCATACCTCAACTAACAAAATTCGGCCAATTTATACATTGACCTTTTGCCCGTTAGTCAAACGTTTACGGATGCTGACATGTCCGTTACGGATACTTACGTGGTAATAACAGAATATTACGTGGCAATTAACGAAGATAAAACCATGTGTTTAACAAAACGACGTCGTTTAAGTCTCTTTGATATCATTTATCTGTGATATCTTTCATCTCTTTCCCGACAAAGAAACAAATAGGGTTAAAGTTCGATTGAAATCGTAGCGGACGAGTGGAATGTCGTCTTCCTCATCCAATCCCAAAACCTCTTCTGGTTCAGGTAAGGTTGGTCGATTTGTCCGTTCTATTCAGTTTCGGAGTGAATTGAGAAGTCTTCAAATCAATTTCCAACTGACGCAGGAATGAATAGAAATTGGAGACGGCGTGGTGGTGAAATAGGGAGAGGCTTCCCGAGAGCTTGTAGCTGGTGTGGAGAAGCTTCGGTGATGAGAACATCAAGGACAGATGAAAACCCAGGAAGAATTTTTCATTGCTGTCCAAATGGATCTGACAAGGTAAAAGTTTGTAATCTGTTTTTGAATGGTTGAAGGATTATGATAGTGAGTTATTTCTATTGTGTTTCAGGATAAGAACCATTAGTTTAAATGGACAGAAGAATCTGTTATTGAAGAGATTGAGGATATGAAGAAGACAATAGAAGAAAAATTTGGGAATTTGGAGCTTAAATCACGCACATGTGAAGCTGTTGTTGGTAGCTATGGGAAGAAGATTGAAGAAATGGGTGGCGTTGTTGTTAGGTTCGAGAAGGAGATACAAGAGCTCAAAGATTTGGTCCACGGGTATGAGAAAGAACAAAAAAGCTTGAAAAACATGCTTGTATGTGGATTTGGAATCATGGTGTTGTACTACTATTTTGTGTTGTAGTTAGTTATGGGTAAGAATGGTTAAGAATGGGAATGTACGGGGAATTGAAATGTGTGATTTGTTTTTCTCTTAAGAAATTTCCGGTGAAATGATGAATTTGTTGTTGGTTCAACGAGGATTTTGTATTAACACAAATCTTTCCACATATAAATACTAAACCGAAACATGAAAAGGCAAAGGCAAATAAGAGGGAAAGAAGGTAAAAAGGTATGGTAAATTGAGCGCAAGAGTGACATTTTATATTAGAAGTTGGTGAAACCAACATGTAGCATTACAAAAGTGACAATTTAAAAGTACCAATAGCCATTACATTAGCCGATTATCCAGCCACTTCCTCTTTTCCAGCTCTCATACGCTATCCCATTGTCTTTTTCCTCATCATCCGAGACAGGAGGAGTATTTCTATAAGCCTCATTCTCCTCTTCCTCATCAACAAAACCACCAAGAATTTCTTCTACACATGCATCCTGATGATGATTAATAGCAACCTCAACCTCGACTAAATTATCTTCATCACCAATGCCGCCTGAGAATGCATGATTATCTCCTAAAGTTTCATCGACATGTTCTATTTCATCATCATCACCAATGCCGCCTGAGTTTGCACGATCCTCTGCCTCATTATGAGCATCTTCATCATGCTCAAGATATACCTCAACAGTCCTAGTCCAAGATGCAGCACTACACATATTCTGAAAGTTTGTGCTACCATCACACAATATCTTCAGATTTGTCAACTCCTCATATGGCAGCTTATACCAAACCCTTTGACCATACATATTCACTATCGCTGCTGATTCTATGCCGTGGAATAGAGCATGTGAAGCAGTTTCAAGGATATGAGTTTTTCCACCAATATAAAACACTTTTCCTTTGATATTCTGAAACTTTCCATCATAGTTTATGACAAATGAAATGTCGTCGTTCCCACTGAAATAATAAAACACAACACGAATTTCATTAAAAAAACAACATGAATTTCACGAAAAAATCAGGAAACACTTCATTTACACATTTTATCAAACACATGGTGTGCAGTATAATTTCTTCATATTCATTCAAGTGAATCTATAATAAACATGTTCCCACAATCCTAATAAATCGATATTTGCACATACTTTACCGAATTTAGCTATATATTCTACAAGGAATCCACTTTTTAACAAAATTCTATCAAGAATTTTCAAACCAACTTACCTCATTTAGAAAAGAACGAAATACTCTCCACAACGAGGCCGTTTGCTTTCAACGCAGAATACGTCTTCTTTTCTACCCAATTTCACGAATTTCGCATGCAAACAACTTCACTCTCTCAAACTCTCTTATGATTGCCTCTCGGTGACTCTAAAACTTCCCACGAACTCTGTCTAAGTTTTTTTTTTTTTTTGAAGTCAAATAACAAAATGACGTCGTTTTGTTAAACACATGGTTTTGTCTTCGTTAATTGCCACGTAATATTCTGTTATTACCACGTAAGTATCCGTAACGGACATGTCAGCATCCGTAAACGTTTGACTAACGGGCAAAAGCTCAATGTATAAATTAGCCGAATTTTGTTAGTTGAGGTATGAAATTTGAATTAAACTGCAATTGGGGTATGTTTTGGCACAGGTGCTAAGTGTATGTACCGATCGGGACCGGAGAGCCATGTTGAGGAATGAATAGGCCGATTTCCCGTGTTTATGTCCATCTCCGATTAGAATTATCCTCCGTTAAGATTCTCTGGTTTCTGAGAGTTATCTTGTGCAGGGTTATCGGCTTACATGGTTACACCACATATATATCTCTGAGGCAGTTTCCTCTCCTTTTGGTCAAATTAAAGAAGGTACAGACAGGAAATCAAATATGTTTAAGAATCGATTAGGTTTCCTGAACTAATTTGTGCTGTGAATTATTTAACTCGGCTTATTAGGGACTGTGAAACGCATAGACCTAATGAGTTCGGCTTCGTCACTTTCGAGTCCGACGATGATGCCTCAAAGCCAATGAAAAGCTTGGATGGGAGGGTGAGAAAATCCAATTGAATTTTCCTTCAATAATCTCTCAATAAATCGGCGATTCCCTTCTTTTATCTGTGTCAATTCAAGTACTTCTTATGTTCTTCTACAGATTCTTTTAGCGGAGAAGTTAAGACTTTTTTTGGGTAAAGATGATAAGTTAAGACTTGGTCCGTCCTAATCCTCAACATCAATGGTGAATATTCTATATATTTCCAATCTTTATAATCTTCTACAATTCAACCATCACGTATTGATTGTGAATTTCATGGACTCTGTCGATCACGATTTTACCAGAGGTTATGAGCTTCGCATCAAAATGAACTATAGTGAAGGTGATCTTGCTGGGTACATCAGATGCCATGGGTAAAAAGCTACCTGCTCTTACCTCTTTTCATGTTCTTCAGAGCTTTTTGGTATTTGAGTCTATTTTCTCTTTTATTCTCTACCTTTAGGATTGCCATTACTTCGAGAAACATTTTATCAACGCATATATGAGTCTTCACGTAACTAAAGTGTCATATATTCTCTTATGTTGTAATCTGATGATTTTACGAAAACTACTCACGCTGTTCTTCTAATCACTTTCAGAAGTTACTTTTATGTGCTATTATGATACCTTTTTGTGCGACGTAGCTACTCACATGTATGTATTCCTCTATAGCGTTTTATTACAACACTTTCTATCCGATAGGGGAAGTATTCTGGGATTGGACACTTTGGATGTCCGGGTGAGGAGCCTTGTTGTATGACCCATGAAAATTGCGTTGAGTCTAAATGTAATCATTCAAGAATGCAAATCCCTTACTATTTCACTTGTATTTTGTGCAGCTTTTTGACTTGGGAGAAGAATGATATGCACATTAGGCCATAGACAACAACATGAACTGAAATAACATCTGTAACTACAGATTCAATATGAATGTAACTTAATTTGATTAGACCTTGGATCTGAGAATGCAGCAAATCTGGTATGTTCGATTTCTCTGAACAAAAGGCTTAGTAATGCAAGGTGGCTAGGATTTCGAGTATGATAATCGTTTAAGGCCATCAGGCTAGGGTGATCTTAAGTGATTTTACTACTGTAGGGTTCTTATCACCTCATCTTTTATCCTTTTTTGTTCATGTGTTTAGTTTAGTGGTCAAAGTTTAGTGATATAAAACACATTATTGTGTTTCATTGTTCTTAAGCTATTGTTTAACAGATTCCAATGATTCAAATCCTTGGTCATGAGTTGTCACTGAAAGCTTTGAGTTGACAAGTTTGTGAAAAGATATACATACACAAAACCAATAAAAATAAGTGATCATATAAATTTGGGTGATACTAATGTTGGTTAAAAACCAAAGTAAATTCAGAGTATTCAAAGAAAATACTAAATTTTTTTTAACCAAATTCTTGAATTTAATCTAATAGGACGATAAAAAATTTACACATCAACTCAATAAAATATTAAAATTATAATAATATAGTTTAGTATAAAAATCCGTGTGAAGTATATTTATATATTTAAATAGTTAACAAGTTCAAAATTATATTACCATTATATTTAAAATAAAATATATATTAATCATAAATTTAAAATATATAATAAAATGCAAATCCACATGTATACGTGGGTCATCACCTAGTATTTATTAAAAATGAGTTTCCGCACGATCGTGCGGGTTCAATACCTAGTTACATAAGTAACTTAACGGAATATTTTCTAGATTCTTTCTTAATAGCTCCAACTCCACCGAAGCCACATGATAAGCTCAAGAGGTTTACTTTAAGAAGAACGAAGAAAGAGAATTCGTGTGGTGAGTGTAGACGCAGATAATTCAAATGGTCAACAAGAGCTGGGATCATTTTCTTTGCGTGATGCTTGTTGGTTCTAAGTCGTGATGAGAGACTATTGAGATCTCTTTTCTTCTTTCGGTGTATTGGACTTCTCAGTGTTGGATGTCTCAATCTTTGCATTTCCTAGAGAGTTAATCAATTTGGAATTGCAATTCTCTTGTTTATGTGTTTGATTGTGTGATAAACTTTGAATGTACGATCCCTCATTGAAATGTAAAGAATCGATTACAAATATAGAACTATGATTGTTTGAATCAAATGGCGGATATAGACAGACTCAACAATCTCATCACCGGGAAGGATAAGTGGCTAAGCAGATCATAAACAATGTATTTGAGTAAAGATCACCAAAATCTGATTTCAAAAGTAATAATTAAGACTCAAAATTTTATAATATTAACTAAAGAAAAACAACCATGTTTAAATAATTTGACTAATCTCGTTCTTAGAAACTTGTTTGACAAAAAAAAAAAAGACCATGCAACTTAAATGGAGGAATCACCTTTTACATTTGCCTCCACTTTGCGGAATTTGAACCAAACTTGGAACATAACTGACGAGAATTGGCAGAAAATCACTATCATATGGTCCTTGTGCAATCTCTCCATGAACTTGTTTACATACCTGTATATTATGGTCTCCTCCAACCATGTAAATTAGGGTCTTCTCTCTATTTTCCTCGTCTCTACGACAACACACGACCCTTTTATTCTCCTCATCCACCAAGAAACTTCGCACAGAAGTCATACCAGTTATCATAGTTTTACCAAAATCCACGACTAGGGAGTATTGGATAGCTTTTGATTCATCCATCTTAGTATCGGTCACCCATATCTTCATCTCTAATGAATCTTGATAAAGCCTCTCAAGTAACAGGGAAAGTTTCTCTTCTCTAACAACTGAGAGAGAGAAATTCACATCGGAAGCATGACACTGAAACGGAAGAGAAAGACGTTCAAATCTCTCCCTTTTAAAATCAAATCTGAGTAAGAAATGAGCGAGGGGGTTTCCATCATTCCAAGAAACCCAGTAAGTATTTCCCTTCAAAGACACGCCATGACATCTCATCCTCAAATTCGGATCGACATCATCAAGAACCCTCCATGAATCAGAGTTAAAATCATAGATTTCATACTCAACAACCACCTTGTCTTTGAAATAAACGCTACGCTTCAATAGTTTGTAGCTACGGAAAGATTTTTCATTGTTTTCGTATCCTAGAACACAGTCATAGGTTTTTGTGGTTTGGATCCACCTGGTTTGACCAGTACAAGGGTTCCATACCAAGAGTCTACCGTCATAGGTGAGGCACAGTAATAAACCGTCGCAGTGAAAGATATAATATATCATGACCTTTTCTGAATCTTTTCGACTTTTAAGTGTAGCTCTAAACTCAATGGATGGATCATAGCTGTTGTGGGTTCCATGGAGATTGATGCTAACCGAATAAGCACTAAAATCTTTCTTTAAGATCACCTGCGTCGCTGCTTTACCTGAGTTATCCTTGATGAATCTTGGATCTTTAAATAAAGCGTACCATCTTCTACAAGTGAATCGCAATTGGTAGAGAGATGTGGCCGGAACCATAGAAAGTATATCCGATTCCAATTCATGTGGGAGATCGGTAAACATCATTGTTTCTCTTTTGATTTCTCGGCTCATCTACTCCACAGGAAGAACGCGACGAGACAGAAAAGAGAAATTAGGGTTTTTTTAACATTGTGTCATTCACAATAATATGGAATGCTGACATCAGCACAATTCTAAAGGGAAAAAGGCTTAATCTGACGGTTTAGATTAAACCGTCATCTCCATCCATGTATCTTAAGGTAGTAAGTTTTTGATATCTTTCTTGCCAATTTGATTAGTGATTTTTTTTTTTGAAGTAATCTATTTATGGTGTTTCATTTAAAAACTGATTTTTTTTTTGTTTTTGTTTTTTTGTAGCAAATCTACTGGTTTTGATTTGAGTGATGATTATGAGACACCTCTTGATGTTGCTAGAGCTAAATTTCGATGATCGCTAGCTACAATCAACTTCGGTTGATCATTAGCAGCTTGAATAATCACCATCATTATCAGTTTCCGCAATCTCCATCAGCTTGAATCAATGGTGATATCAATCGTTATCAGTTTAAGCGATCATTATCAGCTTTGACAGTAGATAATCGTTTCGGTATGTTTATTTCTGTCCCAATGGTTCCTAAGCAAACGACAGCTAGAGTCACACCCATTGGCTTCTCCTTTTTGTAAGGTTAATTGTTTCCTATTTCATTTGGAACTGCTTTATTAAGAAAGCGAATATGGTTGCTCCTTCATCTTTCAAGGATGGATACCTTGTTTGTTTGCATCTTTTTTCGCAATCGCAGAGAAAATATACTTTTATGAGAAGAAGTATATCATCTGGCCAAAACTTGTTCTCCCGGAGAGACAGTTCTTACCTTTTATTTGGTTTCATATATTCCACATTCTCTTCTCTCTAATGATGTTGTCTCCATTAAACAAAACTTGTGAAAAACTTCCCAATCGTAAAAAGTATTGTTTGGATTCTAATTTTAACAATTAAACAAGATATATATCCAAGGCACGAAGATGGATTCAAATCCATGATGGATAAGTGACATATAAGATCATAAACAAATGTACATTTGAGTAAAGATCACCAAAATATGATTTTAAAAGTAATTAAGAGAAGACTCAAAAATATATAATATTAAATGGACGAAAAATCAACTTTTACATTTGCCTCAACTTTGCTGAATTTGAACCAAACTTGGAACATAACTGACGAAAAGTGGCCAGTAATCATATGATCCTTGTGCAATCTCTCCATGAGCTTGTTTACATACATGTATATTATGGTCTCCTCCAACGATGTAAATTATGGTTCTCTCTCTATTTTCCTTGTCTCTACGACAACACACGACCTTTTTATTCTCCTCGTCCACCAAGAAACTCTCCACAGTCGTCATACCTGTTATCATAATTTTACCGAAATCCACTACTAAGAAGTATTGGATAGCTTTTGATTCATCCATCTTAGTATCGGTCACCCATATCTTCATCTCTAATGAATTTTTATAAAGCCTCTCAAGTAACCGGGAAAGTTTCTCTTCTCTAACAACTGAGAGAGACAAAATCACATCGGAAGCATGACACTGAAACAGAAGAGAAAGACGTTCAAATCTCTCTCTTTTGAAATCAAACCTGAGTAAGAAATGAGTGAGGGGGTTTCCATTATCCCAAGAAACCCAGTAAGTATTTCCCTTCAAAGACACGCCATGACATGTTATCGTCAAGTTCTGATCGACATCATCAAGAACCAGATTTAAAATCATAGATTTCTCCTCGAGCAACCCAGTAATCATTTTCCCTTCAAAGACACGCCACAACCTTCCATTCTCAAGTTCTGATCGACATCATTAAAAACCCTCCATGAATCAGAGTTAAAATCATAAATTTCAAACTCAAAAACCAGGACGTCCATGTCGTTGAGATAACAGCTAGGCCTCAAGATTTTGTAGCTACCGAAAGATTTGTTGTTGTTTACGTATCCTAGACAGAGCCCTCCACGCAGCTCTGGATTTTCCACAAGTGTGGTTGATAGTTTGAAAAACACAAACAATGTTATTAACCAAGAAATGACAAAATCGTGGAGCCAGTGATACGTATTCGTTAATGTTCCTTTTATCGTACGTTAGTATTTTTATTTCTTGTTGAAGAAAAGTAGTTAAGATTTTCTTCTATTTCACTAATTTATTTTCCTAGTGTGTTTGCATTTACGTTTATTTCTATATATATATACAGATATGAAGTCTTGGTTTTAAGTCTCATCTAATCAATAGATTTCTATCGGATTAGGCCGAGGAAGAGAACGCGGCAAAATTCTCGTTCCGTACCGATTAGTCATGAAACAACACCATGGACATATATATATATAGATGTTTGTGTAATTGCATCTAGTTATGTTAAGTAAGGTTGTGCCTATCTGATGATATTTTAAACAACCTTCTTAATTAGCTTTCTACTCTTTAATTTGCTTTCGTCTCTTCGTTTTTTTTTTTTTTTTTTGTATAATTATGAAAGAAAGGTCACCAGGATGGATAAGTGACAAAGCAGTTATAAACAATAAACAATGTAAATGAGTAAGAACATCAAAAGAAATTAAAAGAGAACTCAAAAAATATATAATATTAAACTTTAAAAAAAAACCAGAGTTAAATACTAATCTCGTTCAAAGAAACCATGCAACAACTTAAATGGACGAAAAATCACCTTTTACATTTGCCTCCACTTGCTGTATTTGAATCAAACTTGGAACATAACTGACGAGAAGTGGCCAATAATCATATGATTCTCGTGCAATCTCTCCACGAGCTTGATTACATACATGTATTTTATTTTATGGTCTCCTCCAACAATGTAAATTATGGTCCTCAGTTTATTTTCCTTGTCTCTACGACAACACACGACCCTTTTATTCTCCTCGTCTGTAGCGTCCCGACCGTTCCTACACCTCTCCCTTATGGGCCCCCGCACTTATCCGACGATCGGTGCATAATTTTTTCTAATTGTAACGACCCGGATCCGGTCCATTTGAATAAATTTAAATGAATTGATTTGCCTACCTATGTCATCAAAGTGCACTTACCTTTTCCGGTCACTTACCCCAAAAGAACTCCAGAGTTAAGCGTGCTTATGCTGGAGTAGGACTAGGATGGGTGACCTTCCGGGAAGTCCTCTGCGGAACCGTGTGAGTGAGGCCAAAACACGAGGAAAGATCACGTGGTGATTGCAGGGTCAGTAAATAAATCGGTCGGGCCACCGAAAAAAATTACGCACCGGCCGTCTGACAGGGGCGGGGGGCCCACGGAACCAGGAGAGGTGTGGGGCCTCGCTGGTAGAGGCGGTCGGGACGTTACAAGTGGTATCAAAGCTAAGAGAAGTCAAACTGGTTCTGTCTCAGGAGACTGTCTTGGGGTTTGGGGGTTAAGGCTCACACCGGCAGGATCATAATTCGGGGACGAATTCCCGTTTAGTGGGGGAGAATTGTAACGATCCGGGCCCGGCCCATTTGAATAAGTTTAAATGAATTGATTTGACTACATATGTCTCAAAATGCACTTACCTTTTCCGGTCACTTACCCCTTATGCTGTAGTAGGACTATGATGGGTGACCTTCCGGGAAGTCCTCTGCGGAACCGTGTGAGTGAGGCCAAAACACGGAGAAAGGTCACGTGGTGATTGCAGGGTCAGTAAATAAGTCGGTCGGGCCACCGAAAAAATTACGCACCGACCGTCGGACAGGGGCGGAGGGGGCACGGACCCAGGAGAGGTGTGGGGCCTCGGTGGTAGAGGCGATCGTGACGTTACAAGTGGTATCAGAGCTAAGGGAAGTCAAACTGCTTCTGTCCCAGGAGACTGTCTTGGGGTTTGGGGGTTAAGGCTCACACCGGCGGGATCAGAATTCGGGGACGAATTCCCGTTTAGTGGGGGAGAATTGTAACGACCCGGGCCCAGCCCATTTGAATAAGTTTAAATGAATTGATTTGGCTATCTATGTCATCAAAGTGCACTTACCTTTTCCGGTCACTTACCCCGAGAGAACTCAAGAATTAAGTGTGCTTATGCTGGAGTATGATTAGGATGGGTGACCTTCCGAGAAGTCCTCTGCGCAACCGTGTGGGAAAGGTCATGTGGTGATTGCAGGATCAGTAAATAAGTCGGTCGGACCACGAAAAAATAACGCATCGACCGTCGGACAGGGGCGGGGCCCACAACCCGGAAGAGGTGTGGAGCCTCTCTGGTAGGGGGCGGTTGGGGCGTTACATCGTCCACAATAAACTCTCCACAATCAACATACCAGTTATCATAATCTTACCAAAATCCACTTCTAAGAAGTATTGGATATTAGTATCTTTGGCCTCATCGATCACTCATATCTTCATCTCTAATGAATCTATACAACACCTCTCAAGTAACAGGTAAAGTTTATCTTCTCTAACAACTGAGACTGAGAGAGACAAATTGATCATATCGAAAGCATTACACTGGAATGGAAGAGAAAGACGTTCAAATCTCTCACTTTTGAAATCAAATTTGAGTAAGAAACGAGGGAAGGGGGTTCCAATATCCGAAGCAACCGAGTAAGTATTTCCCTTTAAAGACACGCCACAACATTTTTATCCTCAAGTTCTGATCGACATCATCAAGAACCCTCCATGAATCAGAGTTAAAATCATAGATTTCAAACTCAACAACCAGGACGCGCATGTCGTTGAAATAACAGCAAGGCTTCAATATTTTGTAGCTACAGAAAGATTTGTCATTGTTTTTGTATCCTAGAACACATTATTCGTTCATTTTGTTACGATTACTGGGTTGGATCCACCTGGTTTGACCAGTACAAGGGTTCCAAACCGTCGCAGTGAAAGATATAAGATATCATGACCTGTTTAAGTGTACCTCTAAACTCAATGGGTGGATCAAAGCTGGTGTGGGTTCCATGGAGATTGATGCTAACTGAATGAACACGAAAATCTTTCTTTAAAATCACCTGCGTCGCTGCTTTACCTGAGTTATCCTTGATGAACCTTGGATCTTTAAATAAAGCGTACCATCTTCTACAAGTGAATCGCAATTGGTAGAGAGATGTGGCCGGAACCCTAGAAAGTATATCTAATTCCAATTCACGTGTGAGATCGGTAAACATCATTGTTTCTCTTTTGATTTCTCGTCTCATCTACTCCAAAGGAAGAAAGCGACAAGACAGTAAAGAGAAATTAGGGTTTTTAACTTTGTGTCATTCACAATAATATAGGAATGCTGACATCAGCACAATTCTATAGGGAAAAATAAGGCTTAATCTGATGGTTTAATCTAAACCGTTTAGATGACTCTCCTTTTAAAAATTTTAATGTGTCTCTTAAGTTCAGAGGCGGGTGTTACACTTACACACAGGGATATCGAAAGTATCAAATCCCTTCGCCATGAAGGTGCAGTACTCGAGGTTTGCTTCAAATCCATTAAAATTATCCTCTTAGAGTTTTTGTAAGGTTTCTGTTTGATTTGATTTTTTTTTCCAAATAAAACATTTTTTACAAGACAATTCTTTAAAACAATCATTTAATTCCTCAAATTTTTGTAATTGTGCAGATTTTTAAGTTGTTAAATTAGTTCCTCGAGTTTATGTTGATTTTGCAAATTTGGACTCAAACATAAAGTTAGTAGTAACGTCTCCATGCCATCAGATCCACCGATGAGTAAGATGACTCCAAATCCGCTTGAGTGTCCTTCCCTCCTCCAACCTCCCGAACCTCCAGATCCTCCTGATCTTGTTGGATAAATTCCTAACTTGAAAAGGAAATTATCTCTTAAGGAGTAGCTTAAAGAGATAGACATACTAGGAAAATAAAGTTTTCTATTTTGTATTTAGGAAAGAGTAGTTTCCATTCCTAATAGAACTAGGAGAAGCGAAGTTCTATATAAAGAGCTATGGAGAGATGTTCCATAGACTCAAGAAAAGAGGTTTAGTTTTTGAGAATTTTCTAAATCTAATAAAGAAAAGCAGTTCTTTATATTTCTTACTAAGCTTAAACGCTTTGAATTGGTATCAGAGCTTCAAGGAAGAGGTTCTGGAACCGTGATTTAAAGACGGTACGAGAAGAAGCAAGTCGGAGAGGATGACCGACGCAGCTGCAGCTCAGGCGCGCGCAAAAGACATTGGACCTTCGTCCATCCAATATGTCCGATGCTAACTTCGTTAAACTACACGGTTTGGTCGATGAGGATGAAAGTTACGTTGCGAGTTTACGAAGTATGGGAAACCATTGAACCGGGATCAGCCGATCTAAAGAAGAACAATACGGCGATTGCTCTTCTGTTCCAATCAATCCACGAGGCGTTAATCTTGCAAGTAGGAGAACAATCCACATCAAAAGAGATTTGGCAGGCTATCAAATCACGACACCTTGGAGCGGACCGTGTAAGAGAAGCGAGGCTTCAAACTCTAATGGCGGAATTTGACAGATTAAAGATGAGTGACACCGATCCAGTCGACGACTACGCGGGCAAGATATCAGGCCTAGCGTCAAAAGCAGCTTCTTTGGGAGAAACTATAGAAGAACCAAAGCTGGTGAAGAAGTTCTTAAAGGGACTTCCTAGAAGCAAGAATATACAGATCGTGGTCTCACTAGAACAAGTCCTTGACCTAAATTCAACTGGGTTTGAGGACATAGTCGGTCGAATAAAAGCATACGAAGAGAGAGTTTCCGAAGAAACACAGAAGGAAGATCAAGGGAAACTCATGTGGGCGAACAACGATCAGAGTGGCCGTAGTGGTCATGGAGGTTCACGAGGAGGTGGTAGAGGTAAAGGAGCTGGTGGTAGAGGCAGAGGACGAGGAAGAGCTAATGGCCAAAGTCGGGGAAAAGAAGCCGCGGAGAAAAATCAAAAGCAGAAGAAAGACAAAGATAGGTCTCGCATAGTATGCTGGAGATGTGACAAGACTGGTCACTACGTATCCGCATGTCCCGAAAGACCAAGGGAGCATCAAGAATCAAACCTAAATGAAGCTAAGGAAGAGGACGCTCTTTATGTTCATGAGGTGGTGTTCCTGAATGAAGACAAGGTGTTTCCTGACAACTATGATATCAATAATGGCGATGCAAGTATTTGGTATCTAGACAACGGAGCAAGTAATCACATGACGGGAAACAAAGATTACTTCTCAAGCCTTGATGAGAAGATCAAAGGGAAAGTGAAGTTCGGTGATGGGTCGTATGTAGATATCATGGGAAAGGGTTCCATTGTCTTCGTAGGTAAAACTGGAGGAAGAAGAACGCTTAGAGATATCTACTACATACCCGATCTAAAACATCACATAATAAGCCTTGGACAAGCGACAGAGAGTGGGTGCGAAGTATACATGAAGGGTGATGCCTTGTCACTAAGAGATCCTCGAAGGAGACTGCTCGTACGAGTCATAAGGTCTCCGAATCGCCTCTACAAAACACCAATGGAGATTGACTATCCAAAGAATCTTCAGATTCAAGACGATCACACTACTCGGCTGTGGCATGCTCGGCTGGGGCATGTAAGCGCTGGTGTCATGAACAATATGGCTAAGAAGGAGATGACCTTAGGACTGCCACATGTTCTGTATGAGAAGAATATATGTGACCCTTGCTTAGCTGGAAAACAAACGAGAGCCTCGTTTCCGACTAAAGCAACGTTCCGTGCGACACAAGCATTGGAATTGGTCCATGGAGACTTGTGTGGACCAATCTCGCCACCAACACCAGCAAACAATCGATACATTTTCGTTCTTATAGATGACTTCTCAAGATATATGTGGACGATGTTACTAAAGGAGAAGAGCGAAGCGTTCGATCGGTTCAAAAAGATAAAAGGATTCATCGAGGAGCAAGTGGGCTCAAGAATAAAAACTTTTCGCACCGATAGAGGTGGAGAGTTTACCTCGAGGGAGTTTAATACATTCTGCGAAGAGAATGGGATAAGAAGACATCTAACACCACCTTATACGCCACAACAAAACGGCATAGTCGAAAGAAGAAATCGGACTTTGATGGAGATGACGAGAAGCTTACTAAAGGCGATGAAAGTACCAATTTTTTTGTGGGGAGAGGCTGTACGTCACGCGACATATATCATCAACAGAGTCGCCACAAAAGCTTTGGAGGACAAGACCCCGTATGAAGCTTTCACGCACAGGAAGCCAAACATCGAACACCTAAGAGTGTTTGGGTGTGTCGCTCACGCAAAAATCAACGGTCTGTATCTCAAGAAGTTAAATGAGAGATGAAGGAGTCTGGTTATTCTTGGAACTGAGCCGGGTTCTAAAGCTTACAGACTCTATGATCCAGTTGATCGTAGAGCGGTTGTTAGTAGAGACATAGTGTTCGATGAAGGAAAAGCATGGGATTGGTCACCAACGAGAAAAGAAGACGAAGGTGAACCAGGCACATTCACGATTCCTCACTACGGTCCTGTAATAAAAGATGAGGGACACGAGCATGTTCAAAACAACAATCACCACGATCTAGAACCAATAGAGCATAACGAGGAAGAAGAAGACATCAATGACCACGATGATGATCTGATAGAAGCACATCAGCAATTGGTAACTATATATGGTCGCGCGATAACACGACCAAGGTACTTGGATGATTATGTGTTGTTGGCGGATCTAGAAAGCGAGAGATTGTTGCTCACAGTAGATGGAGAACCAGAAAACTACTACGAAGCTGCGAGATCAAAAGAGTGGATTGATGCAATGGAGAGCGAGCTAGATTCCAAGGAGTGGATTTCGAAGAAGCGTTCGCACCGGTTGCAAGAATCGAAACCATACGATTGCTTATAGCTTTTGCAGCAACAAGAGGTTGGGATAGTCTATGTAAGCCAACCCGAAGGTTTCATCAAAAGAGGAGAGGAAAGTAAAGTATACAGACTCTATAAGGCTCTATATGGCTTGCGCCAAGCACCAAGAGCATGGAATACGAAGCTCGACTATGTTCTAAAAGGGATGAACTTTCGGAGATGCTTAAAGGAGACCTCGGTATACCTTAAGAGAGACGACAGGGATTTCTTGATCATAGCCATATACATTGATGATTTGTTTGTGACAGGATCGTCAAAGAAAATCATTCAACATTTTAAGGAAGACATGTCAAGAGAATTCGAGATTTCGGACCTCGGAAAGTTAACATACTACCTCGGCATAGAAGTGATTCAAAGAGCAGAGGGAATCCGAATCAAGCAAGAGGGTTACGCACAAGGTATCCTAGCTGATACTAAGATGGACGCGTGTAACCTAACGCATATACCGATGGAATCAAGCCTGAAGATAACAAAAGCAGAGGATGAACCAGAGATCAACGCAACCGAATATAGAAGAACGATCGGATGCCTAAGATATCTCCTACACACAAGACCAGACTTGGCGTTTGCAGTAGGTGTCTAAGCCAGTATATGCAAAGTCCAAGAGAGTCACATGGACTAGCAATCAAACACATACTTAGGTACGTAAGAGGAACTACCAATATGGGTTTGTTTTTCAGGAAAGATGGGTCAAAGAGGATAATCGGATATAGTGATAGTAGTCACAATATCGATATCGACGATGGGAGGAGCACCTCAGGTCACGTCTTCTACCTAGGCTCATCACCAATCACTTGGGCGTCGCAAAAGCAACCCACCGTTGCATTGTCATCATGCGAAGCCGAGTTTATGGCAACTACAGAAGCGGCAAAACAAGCTATATGGCTTAAAGAATTGTTGAAAGAAATCCAAAGTATAGAAGAGAAGATCATACTAAGGATCGACAACAAGTCAGCCATTGCTCTAACCAAGAATCCGGTGTTTCACAGAAGGAGTAAACACATTCTCAAGAAGTATCACTTCATACGGGAATGTGTGGAGAACGAGCAGATCGAAGTGGAGCATGTACCTGGCGTGGAACAGAAGGCTGACATCCTCACTAAGCCATTAGCAAGGATCAAGTTCAAGGAAATGAGAAACCTCATCGGAGTTCAAGCGATCGAGTCTCACGAAGTTCAAGTTAGAACTAAGGGGGAAAATGTTGGATAAATTCCTAACTTGAAAAGGAAATTATCTCTTAAGGAGTAGCTTAAAGAGATAGACATAATAGGAAAATGAAGTTTTCTATTTTGTACTTAGCAAAAAGAAAAGAGTAGTTTCCCTTCCTAATAGAATTAGGAGAAGCTAAGTTCTATATAAAGAGCTATGGAAAGATGTTCCATAGACTCAAGAAAAGAGGTTTAGTTTTTGAGAAGTTTCTAAATCTTATAAAGAAAAACAGTTCTTTATATTTCTTGCTAAGCTTAAACGCTTTGAGATCTTTCCTTCAATCTCGTCTTCCCCCAGCTCTGCTGTCCTCCGTTCTTCTCCCAGGGCCTTTGGCCGCTGTTTGTGGTGGTCCCCTTGTGCCATCTCCGCCAGTCCCACCGGACGGAGACACCCGATTTAGAGTATGTCGTGTCTGCTTCAAGTCTCCCTTCTTTATCTGTCTAAACTTTTAAGCTGCTATATTAGTTCCGACAAGTGTTTTCTGACGGAAATTCCGAAGGTTTTATTACGGACGGAAAATCCGACGGCCTTTTACTACGGACGATCCGACAGTATATTGTAGGGGTGGGAAATAAACCGTAACTGAAAAAATCAAATCATACCAAACCGAAAAAAATGATATGGTTTGGTTATGGTTAAACCTAAAAATACATTTGGTTATTACTTTTTCAAAGTTTCGGTTTAAGTTTGGTTTGATTAAAAACCATCAAACCGAATAGTTTTTTTTTGGTTTTAGAACTAAATTTTAAACAATTTATATTTTTTTATTTTCTTAGTTTAGTTTATGTCCATATTTTATTATTGAGCTTAATTATTTTTATAATTTACTAAATCTTAACTCATAAATTTAAAATATAATATTTACAAAAACTATCTACATATAAATATTTAAAATATAATATTTACAAACTATAAATGAAAAAATATATATATATTTTATATTTTTTGGCTCTTATAGACTTGGTTTTATAACTAAATTTTAAAAAATTTATATTTTTTTAGTTTAGTTTATGTCCAAATTTTATTATTGAGCTTAATTATTTTTATAATTTACTAAATCTTAACTCATAAATTTAAAATATAATATTTACGAAAACTATCTACATATAAATATTTAAAATATAATATTTACAAACTATGAATGAAAAAATATATATATTTTTATATTTTTTGGCTCTTATAGACTTGGTTTTATTGATAATTTAGATTTATTTCCTATGATTTGGATTCTATTCTTTGTTTTGTTTCACTCATATCTATTATTACTATTTCCATTAATAGTTTGAATCAAAGTTTTTCGTAATAGTATAATATCAAAAAAAACGAAACCGAACCATACCGAACCGAACATGGTTACATATGAGTTTTGTATGGTTTAAATTTTTTTTAAACCGAAAACCGAAAACCGAACCATACCGAACCAAAATATATATGGTTTGTATTTTTATAAAACCGATAAACCGTAAAACCGGAAAAACCGAAACCAAGCCGAAAACCAAAGTGTCTACCCCTAGTATATTGTGTCAGAATGGTTCCTACGTAGGTTCCAACGAGTGTTATTTCCGACGGTTTTGCCGACTGTATATTGTGTCGCAATGTTTCCTACAGAATTGCGATGGGCATTATTTTCGACGGCTTTTCCGAAGGTGTATAAATTAGTAAATAAAAAAAATTACGAATAATATTAAAACAAATTAAATATAAAGCTAAAATTAAAATTAAAAAAAAAATTCAAATTCTAGTTAAAATTGTCGACAGAAAAAAAAATTCTAATTCAAATTGTAGAACGAAAGTTTTTAAAGTTCTCGTGGAACTTTCTCGAGATTAAGTCCTCCATTCACGACACTTTGCTACCCATGTGAGTGACATGTTCTTCTTTTTCATTTTGTTCTTCAATTCGGCAACCTCTTGTTCCAGTGTGATTTCTCGTTGAGAAGGTGGGGCGTCCCGTGAACATCCAAGCTTGTAAACTTCAGGAATACATCCTAGTCCCAAGAAACGGTCCTTACTTTTCGGAGTATCAACAACATAAAAAAAATTATTAGAAAATAAGTAAAATATTTGTAAAAAGTGTAAATTTGAATTGGTTGATTACCTCATAAACCATTGCGCCAATTTCCTCTCGGGGAAGTTCTTCGACCTCATAAACCATTGCGTCGATTTCCTCTCAGCGTCCCGTGAACATCCAAGCTTGTAAACTTCAGGAATACATCCTAATCCCAAGAAACGATCCTTACTTTTCGGAGTATCTACAACATAAAAAAAATTATTAGAAAATAAGTAAAATATTTGTAAAAAGAGTAAATTTGAATTGGTTGATTACCTCATAAACCATTGCGTCGATTTCCTCTCGGGAAGCTCTTCGACGGGCGTTCCTTGCTGAGATATTTGAGTTAGTTGTTCTTGTTGGACCCTACGGACCTTCTCGACAAGGTCAATGGCAATTCCGTCTTGCAATTGCTTGGTCGTCTTGTTGGTGTGGGTAACTTGCACAAAGTCATACAAATTGACCGGGACACCACCGTTTTTTTCCGCTTATAAAACAAAATAGTTAATAAAAACCAAAAAAAAAAATAAGAAAAGAAAAATCTGGTATAAATCTTACCAATTGGCCTGCTCGTCTAATAAAACCCATGGCTCCCGAATTGTGCGTTGATATCCCTTTACCACCTCGGTCACTCAATCGATTTTTTGAATTCCTTTTTGAGACTTTTTATGTCGCAGCATCGGCCCAATGAACTTGGAAAGATTCCCAACAAGAACGGGTCAACCCTCTAGGACAGTCAAGGCTGCCCTTCTTCCACTTTTGCTTCCACTAATTCATGTGTTTAGGGTATTGAAGAGCAACCTTGTGGTGGAAGAAGGCAGATACCTTAAGGGTGTCAATGGTCCCAATAATAATCTTGCTACATTTTAAGAAGAAGAAAAAAATGCTAAAAATTATTGTTAAAAAAAATAAAATAAAAAACATATATAATAATTTATGTAACTTATGTTTTTTACTGTGATAAGGATAAGTTACATAAATTATGGAGAAAGAGAGCAGCCCTGCCTGATACCCCATGCACTCTTGAAAAGACCTTCCAATTCCCGAAGAAGCTGCAGTGGAAATACAATTGTGAATCTACGAAATGAACTGATACGAAAGACCCATCGCTTGAAGAACTATGACTATAAAAGACCACTTCACCGTATCAAAAGCTTTAGAGATATCAAATTTTATGGCACACCTGGTAGAAATAGAGGTCTTGTGATATCCATTGACAAGCTCGGAAGCTAGTAATGTGTTCTCAAGCAAGAGCCTTCTCCTTACAAACGCACTCTAATTTGGCTCTATTGCTTCTGGCAGAATCTGTTTCAAGCAATTGGCTAGCAGTTTTGAGATCACTTTATATAACAAGCTGCAACAAGCTATTGGCCTGAAGTCTTTCATTGTCTGGGCATTGTCATGCTTGGGAATCAGAGACAGTATTGTTGCATTGACCCCTCGCGGCATAAACCCAAACAAAAAGAATGATTGGACTGCAACTATGAAATCGGCTACAATTATGGCCAAGTAGTGATATAGAATTCTTTGGTGCACCCATCTTGACCAGACACTTTGTCATTGGGGAGAAAGCGGAGCGCAGAGAAAATTTCAGCTGCGGTAACCAATGAAAATTTCAGCTGCGGTAACCAATGCAACTAGACCACCCATATCCATTTCAGAGCAGTGACAGGAAAGCAGATTCTGGAGTTCCTCTACTGAGGCTGTAGAGGTATCAGCCTCCTGCGTTTGGAGGAATCACTGAAAGTTAAGAGCAATAATTCTTTTGGTCACTTTCACCATTTTATCAGCAAGTGGTCTTTAGTTTGAAGCCTGGCAATAATTCTCAAGTCTTCAGCATTTTCGGCCTCAGTTTGTTCTCGGACATTTGCGTTGTTAAGAATAAGAAAATAAAATAAAAATCAAGAGGTAAAGTCGTATTAAGAACGTCTTTGGTGTTTGCTGCGTCTTTTGTAATCGTTTCCCTTTTCGTTTTCCAGTTTCTTATCGATCAAACGTATATATAGATCTTTTTTCTCTTTTTTACTTCCTCATTTCATTCATTTTAATTTTTTCAAATTCTTGTGAAAATGTGGCGAAGGACAAGCTACTGTTTCAACAATTGAGTCATGCTTGTAGTTCAAAGGCATCATCAATAGCTTTGGGAGAACTTGTTGTTGACATTGATTGTAGGCAACCACCTTATATACAATTTATAAGATAAAGATTAAACTAGATTATATCCTTATCACAAACTAGATACTTATCACACCGTGATATACACGAATCCTAATTACATAAGTAACCTAATGGAATATTCTCTAGATTCTTCCTTAATAGCTCAACTCCACCGAAGCCACATGATAAGCTCAAGAGGTTTACTTTAAGAAGAACGAAGAAAGACAACTCGTGTGGTGAGTGTAGCCGCAGATAATTCAAATGGTCAACAAGAGCTGGGATCATTTTCTTTTCGTTATGCTTGTTGGTTCTAAGTCGTGCTGAGAGACTATTGAGATCGTTATGAGATCTCTGTAAATTTCGAGCATCATCTCTTTTCTTCTTTCGGTGTATTGGATTTCTCAGTCTTTGGATTTCCTTGAGAGTTAATCAATTTGGAATTGCGCAATTCTCTGGTTAAGTGTTTGATAGTGTGAAAAACTTTGAATGTACGATCCCTTATTGAAATGTAAAGAATCGATTACAAATATAGAGAACTATGATTGTTTGAATCAAATGGCGGATATAGACAGACTCAACAATCTCATCACCGGGAAGGATAAGTGGCTAAGCAGATCATAAACAATGTATTTGAGTAAAGATCACCAAAATCTGATTTCAAAAGTAATAATTAAGACTCAAAAATTTATAATATTAACTAAAGAAAAACAACCACATTTAAATAATTTGACTAATCTCGTTCTTAGAAACTTGTTTGGCAAAAAAAAATAAAAAGACCATGCAACTTAAATGGAGGAATCACCTTTTACATTTGCCTCCACTTTGCGGAATTTGACCCAAACTACATAACTGACGAGAAGTGGCAGGAAATCACTATTATACGTCCTTGTGCAATCTCTCCATGAGCTTGTTTAAATACCTGTATATTATGGTCTCCTCCAACCATGTAAATTAGGGTCTTCTCTCTATTTTCCTCGTCTCTACGACAACACATGACCCTTTTATTCTCCTCATCCACCAAGAAACTCCGCACAAACGTCATACCAGTTATCATAATTTTACCAAAATCCACGACTAAGGAGTATTGGATAGCTTTTGATTCATCCATCTTAGTATCGGTCACCCATATCTTCATCTCTAATGAATCTTTATAAACCCTCTCAAGTAACAGGTAAAGTTTCTCTTCTCTAACAACTGAGAGAGACAATTTCACATGGGAAGAATGACACTGAAACGGAAGAGAAAGACGTTCAAATCTCTCTCTTTTGAAATCAAATCTGAGTAAGAAATGAGTGAGGGGGTTTCCATTATCCCAAGAAACCCAGTAAGTATTTCCCTTCAAAGACACGCCACGACATGTTATCGTCAAGTTCTGATCGACATCATCAAGAACCAGATTTAAGATCATAGATTTCATACTCAACAGCCCGGCCGGTGCCCATGTCTTTGTAATAAACTCTATGCTTCAATATTTTGTAGCTACGGAAAGATTTGTCATAGTTTTCGTATCCTAGAACACATTCATAGGTTTTTGTGGTTTGGATCCACCAAGAGTATACCGTCATTGGTGCGGCACAATAACAAACCGTCGCAGTGAAAGATATTACATATCATGACCTGTTCTGAATCTTTTCGACATTTAAGTTTACCTGCAAACTCAATGGATGGACCAATGCTGTTGTGGGTTCCATGGAGATTGATGCTAACCGAATAAACACTAAAATCTTTCTTTAAGATCAACTGCGTTGCTGCTTTATCTACGTTCTCCTTGATGAACCTTGGATCTTTGAATAAAGCGTACCATCTTCTACAAGTGAATCGCAATTGGTAGAGAGATGTGGCCGGAACCCTAGAAAGTATATCCGATTCCAATTCACATGGGAGATCGGTAAACATCATTGTTTCTCCTTTGATTTATCGGCTCATCGACTCCAAAGGAAGAAAGCGACAAGACAGAAACAGAGAAAATTAGGGTTTTCAACTTTGTGTCATTCACAATAATAAAGGAATGCTGACATCAGCACAATTCTATAGGGGGAAAAGGGCTTAATCTGACGGTTTAATCTAAACCGTTTAGATGACTCCTTTTTTTTAATTTTAACGTCTCTCTTAAGTTTAGAAAGAGAATAATGTGAAGTAGAAAGTCTCTGTTTGGTCTCCTTTGACCATTTCTTCTCCAAGTGGTTTGACTCTAAAGTCTTGCATAGTTGTCTTGTCCTGAAGTCAGTCAACTCGTTACTTTCTCCGACACTTCATTGCTAAGAGAAGAAAATTCAAAGTTTAATAATTTCGATTTGTCTTATTAAAGAAAATTCAAAGTTTAATAATTTCGATTTGTCTTATTGAAGAAACTCCTTGGTGCTTTCGTAATCGTTTCCTTTTTCATTTTCCAATCTCTTTTCGATCCATCCACACGGAAAGGCAAGAACTTTCAATCCTCTCTATATAAACTGGTATTTTTCTTTTTTCTGAGTTAATTTATTTTGATTTTTTCGAATTTTTTTTGTGTGAAAAATGGGGCAACAACAGTCGAATGATGAGCTGGTGTTTCAACAAGTGAGTCACAGCGATATCGAAAGTATCAAATCCCTTCGCCATGAAGGTGCAGGACTCGAGGTTTGCTTCTTTTTAGATTTTTTTAGTCAAATCCATACAAATCATCTTCTTAAGGTACTTGTAAGATTTCGTTTTTTCTGAATTGTCGTCACTGTGTGTTTTTGGATGTAGTGGGTTGATAAAGAAGGAAGAACGCCATTAATCTTAGCTTGTACGAAATCAGAGCTATATGATGTAGCAAAAACTCTGGTTGATTTGGGTTCCAATGTCAATGCTTATCGTTCCGGTAATTATTATAATCAAGAATCTTCTTTTGTTCCCTCATTTTTATCTTTCTTGTTTTTCTTGCAGTGTTTGTGCTTTAGTCCCAAAATGAAATTTTGTTGTCTTTCCTCTCACCAAACCGTTTTTGAGCTGAAATGGAGAAACTCATTACATAGAATGTTATCAGGTTGCAATGCTGGGACTCCTCTGCACCATGCTGCAAACAGAGGTCTCGAAAACACGGTTAAGTTACTTCTGTCTCACGGTGGTAAGTTTTTGATCTCTTTCTTGCCAATTTGATGTGTTAAAAAAATAAAATTTATTTATGGAAAATAAGTTAATTTATGGTGTTTCATTTATACTTGCGTTTTTTTTTTCTTATTATTTTGCAGCAAATCCACTGGTTTTGAATGATGATTCTAAAACACCTCTTGAGGTAGCTAGAGCTAAAGGTCACAGCAATGTTGTACGCGCAATCGAGGTATGCTTGTAACACTTATTTCTTTCAATTAACGAGTATAATTCATGAAGTGTCATGAGCTATAACGTTTTAAACTGTTTGGTCCTGTAGAGTCACATCTGTCTGTTCTCTGGTTGGATGCGTGAATTTTATGGCCCTAGCTTTCTTGAATTGTTTGCTCCTGAGCTTCTTTCAAGAAGAGTGTGAGTATATCCATTTTATGGCACTTTCTTTCTTATACTTGTTGTTGCACATGAATATTCATTAGAACTTGTGTTTTTTGCAGATGGGTAGTTATAGTACCAACTGGTTCAAGAAATCCTACAAAGCCTTTCAAGTTGGAGTTGGTTGTGTATGCTAGTCTTGAGGTACTAATAACTCATAATATTCTCTTATGAATTTGAGGTTTGAGTCAAGTTTTGAGATTTCTATACTTATGAAACTGTTATTATGATTATATAGGATGCACAACCAAGGATGGTGATGCCTTTGTGGAAGGCCAAGTTGGAGGAACCGAAACAAGATCAGTCTGATGCTTCAGTGATGATTGTTGATAACTCGACAAGTAATTTTTCTTGACACTTTTCAATCTTGATGTAATCTGTTTGCTGTATTGTTTGGTTGAATGAACATTATTATCATGAATAGGTCCAAGGCGCAGGAGGGCGAGAGGAAGAAGGGGATACATCTCTCACGGGAGGCGTTGGGTTCAAGTAGATAGGCGTAAGTTTTATACTATTCTTGCTTTTCAGAAACCAATGAAAAATTGTTGCAAGAAGAAGGCATAAAAGCTATTCTCTTTTAATTAGGAACATAATTTTGTTTATGTTTTAATCTTAATTATTTTTTTTATATAGAAATGCGGCTTAAGCTGGCAGCTGCAACCAAAGGCGATATGAAACAGCTAAATTGGTTTTGTGAGGCATGTCAAGGAATTCCACAGGTAAGTATATTATTGCCGTAAGCGACAACTTGAGTTTAGAAAATTTGCTATTTGTGTCTCATTTTTAAATTTTGATACTAATTGTGAAATTAAACAGCCAATGAATCCTCCAATGTTTCTGAAAACATCTGAAAACATCATTTCCGATGAGCTTAGGCCATCGGTTCATCCATCGATAGATGAAGAAGCAGTAGAAGACGGTTACATAGACTATCCATCAGTCGATTTGGCTCATGTCGACATCTCACTCCCTTCTGCAAGCTGTGAGGATAAAGAAGATGGTGGAGGATCTGGAGTGTGTGTGGTTTGTGCGGATGCATCATGTGAAGCAGTGTGTGTGCCGTGTGGACATGTAGCCGGATGCATTTCTTGCTTGAAAGAGGTCAAAGACAAGAAATTGGGATGTCCTGTATGTCGCTCCAAGATTGATCAGGTCATTAAGATATACCATGTTTGAACAGAAGGACAAAGGGATGGATCATCATATCTACTTCCTCTATGGCTGGTGCATTCCTCGTCTCTGAACTCTTTTGTTACCATTCTCTCCGAATATTTTTTATTCATTTTTGTATTTCATATACGTCACCAACGGAATACATCTTTTCGTAGAAAAAAACCTGTTTTGTATTTTTTTTTTTTTTGGGGTCTAAATGTTATTTGTATTTTATTTTATTTTTTTATAATAAATTTGTGATTTGTGATTTGTGATTTCTTCTCTCTAAATCCGCTGTTTTTATAGAAAATCGTTGGAACTTTACCAACGGATTTGCAACGAAGATTACCAACAATTTTATAATGAACGCAATTTGCTATGAGTTTACGTCAGACTACCAACAAATTTATGAGGAATTTTGTTGTTGTTGTAAAATTATCAGTACACGACCAATAAAACGTGTTGACCTACCAAATAATTTGTTGCTACATTGAATCGAAGTTTGTCATCGTTAATTCTACCATCCAATTAACTACTAATTTAGTATTCGTTGTAAGTTAGACTCTAAGCAAACGCAAATATCCATCAATTAGTGTCGAATTTTTTATTTTTAAAAATTTATTGTTAATTCATTGCTAACTAGCATCAAGTTGTAATTTGATGCAAAAATTCATAGCTTAGTAAGCTAGTATGTTCTTGTAGTGAATATTATAAATATCTCTTTGTTTTGTGTTAGAGTTGTGCCTCGACCAATCCCTTACAGGTCTCGGTCTGGAACGTATTGTTGATATATTGCTAACTGGTTTGAGAACCTGCTGAAACAAGACATCAGTACAGACTCTGAAACAGTAGAAAAGCGTTGATACAGCTATCAACGCAGAACAGAGATATGATGTCGAGATCGGAAGAATACAGGCTGATGCATCAGAGGATGTATCAGACGTCGTATCAAGAGTCTGATGCATCAGACGTGGTATCAGGAGTCTGATACATCAGACGTGGTATTAGGAAGCTGATGCATCAGAAGATGAATCAGACGACGTATCAGAAGGCAAGAACTTACGCAGCATAAAAGATGATGTGGCAAGTGGTTTGCTGAGTTGGACCAAGTTGTTAGGATATGATATATTCGTTGCAACAGATTTGGTAAGTAGATAAACTTGAGAAGCAAGTTCTATCTATCCGTGATCGCGTGGAGATCCTAAGTTCTGGGGTTGAGCGATTGATATAAATACTAACAGGCTGTCTCATGAAGGCTGTGTGCGTCTAGGGTATCATTGACAGAGGCACACGTGTGTGTGGCGTCGCCCCCACCAGACAGACAAGATGTAGGGATCTGTAAGTTCTGTTGGTGGTGTTACTGTGAATCAAGCAATCCACAGAAAAATAGGATGTGTAAGGATTCACAGTAGATTTTCATGTAGAAAAGATTTCATACAATCATGTAATTGTTATCTTGTTCTAATGGAATCGTTCTGGATAAAGTCCCAGGGATGTAGGAGAAACCGAACCCCGTTAACAAACTTGTGTGTTCTTTATTTTATGCACTTGTTATGTTTGTTACGTTATTCTCATCGATGAAAGTTAGCTAGGGCCACAAATATGAACTTTCACGTATGTTCTTAACATGTTTTCAATACCGTAATTGCATGTTCTTTATGTTCTCTAGACGATCCCGTCCATGCTTGTAGACAGCAGGATTCCTTGAATGACTTCGACATAACATACAAGGCTTCATGGCTCGCCGGTTTTAGGCTTCTGCCTTGATCTTTCCATGAAACGCGTTGATGTTCACCGTTTGGTCGAAACAGATACCCAAATAGCTGTTTCGAACCGAAGTGTTTCAAAAACTTGTAAAACAAGTAGTAGATGCTTATCTTTCTACCATTAGGAATCTCAAATAACTATTTCTAATCTAGTTACTCTATTTTGTGATGTCTTTATAAGTACAATCTATATAAATCTACATGTAATGAATTCAAAGAACTAGATGAATAATGGATCACACATAGTTAATTTATGATCTAGAACAATCCGTACAACCAGATTTCGAACCTCTGGATTAAGGTAAAAAAGGTATAGAGATAGAAACACTATCTTAGATGGAGAAGTTTAGTACAATAACTCTAAACAAGATTGCATTTCTAAAAATAATTAAGCAGATTAAATTTTAAAACAATTGAAACTCCATGGGTCGGTGTTCCCGGAACGTTTGGTTACTTGGCCGCTTGTCGATGGTCCATTAGCCTAGTCCTGGGCATTTTGGAATTCAGGACGAAAATTTACGGATATGGGACGAAAACGAGTAAATTGGGAATGAGGGATTCGATAATAACGAGACGAGAAGTTTAGGTAACAAGACGGGTTCGAAAAATTCTCTTATCTAAATTTCTTCCCAAACTCTCAATAATTTGGATAAGAATCAACTTCTGGATATATATTTTGAGAAATTTTGAGAAATTTCGAGAATATATATGTAATTTTTAAATAGGTAATTCGGATACCTTATCTCATATTCTTTCCCTTTCCGTATCTTTCTTGTATTTGTTTGAATAAAAGATGTCTCCATATAATACTTTAATTTAGTTAAGCCTTGTTATATGGGTATTGAACCTGTAATGTTGCTGTGTTTTATCTGTTCTTGAAGTAGACAAAGTCTGAAGTCAATAGCCAAAAACACTAGGCATATGTTTCTTTCTCTAATATTTTTAAGGCGAAGATACAATTTGATCATTTTTCTTCAATACAAAACATTGTTGTTCAATACAACACAAATAAATATTTGATTAAAATCTCATTGGATTTTCTTTTAACTGTTACAATATCCAAGTCATGATTTTTTACATTGTTGGTGAAGAAAGAAGACAGAATTAAACAATGTAGACACACAATTAAGAAATGTTAGAGAAAAAAAAGTTTGATCCTCTAGTGCAGGGCCATCCTTCCACCTCGTTGGCTCTCTCCTTGAATGATCTTACATCATCTAAAGAAAAGTCGGCATATGAGTCTATCACTGCTTGAAGCAGCCTGGAGCCTTCTTAGCCTGATACAATCCTGTAAAATATATACTTGAGATTACAAAATCAAAACTAAGCCAATATTATTATAGAGATTAAAGTATATATTTTACAGGATTAAGAAGAGCTTTGTACAGCTCATCATCAATGCTAAACAAAGGAGAGATATATGGGCAAAAATTAGATAAATCTGAGGAAAATCGAGCAAACTTGTTAAAAAAAGATGACTACGACTGAAGTCTGAATCAGATGTCTACGAATGAAGTCTGATACGAAGTCTACATAAAACCCTAGGTGCACATAATCTGACCAATTGCGCCGTATAAAAACCAAGCAAACTTGTTAAAAAAAAAGATGTATGCGACCGAAGTCTAAATCTGATGTCTACGAATGAAGTCTGATACAAAGTCTACATAGAATCCTAGGTACACATAATTTGATCAATTGCACAGTATAAAAACCCTAAATCTGGCGGAGACAAGCAAGGGCTTCGTTGAGATCTGTAAAACCAAACCAGAAATATCAATAAGCCCAGATCTGCAACAATAAGAAAAGGAAAATGTTGAAACTCAGATTTGCAACAATAGACTCATGTCTGCAACAATAACCTCAGTTCTGCAATATGAACACAAAAGCAAATAAAAAGTTAGATATAGAAAGAAAAAGACGAGATATAGAAGGAGAAGAAGAAGTACAACGACGGACGGCTTACCACTACCACAACTGGCAAGGGAGATGAGTTTGACGGCGAGAGAGATAGGAGGGAGATGAGATTGACGGCGAGAGAGGAAGGAGAGGGGATTCATGGCGAGAGAGGAGGGAGAAGCCATTTTAGAGAGAGAGAGAGAGAAATTTTATTTTTAACACAATTAGGTTAAAGAAGGTAAATTTTTTGGATATAGTTAAAAAAAATTGGTTAAGCAGACTTCTTTTGAAGTCTACACAAGAAGTCTATTGAAGAAGTCTCCATATACGGTTCCCGCCCATTTAGTGTAAAAAATTCAATTTTCCGCTAGGTTTAATTTGAATTTAAGACTTTTTTTCAAAGTCTACAAACGAAGTCTTCCAATGAAGTCTACTTAATTTTAAACCCTAAATCGAATATTTTAGATTAAAATTTATATGATACATTAATTTTGTTAGCATATTCATAATTTATAGTTAAAATAACAAAGATATGAACCATAAATCATTAACCGAACTATAAACTATGATTCATACAGAATTTGTGTTTACCCTAACAATTACTCTCTTATACCCTAAACTTTAAACTTCAAACTCTAACCATTTTGAACTGTATACTCATGAAACTTATAAACTGATTCATTTTCATGAAATTTTATTTTATATAGATGTCAATATATAATTTTTTTATCAAAATATGTTTTTATAATTTTTTTAATTAAATTTAAGATTTAGTTATTTACTAGACTTCTTTAGAAGACTTATGAGGGTCATATTAGTTTCTAACCTAATTTGTCTTTGTTTATTTAAATTAATTCATTTGTATGCAATTTTATTTTATAGATGCCAAATGTATATGTTTTGTTTATGTATACAAATTGTTTATCAAATTATTTTTTATGATTTTAATAATTAAAATTTAAGAAATAATTACGGAGTAGACTTCTTTTTGGAGTTTACAAACAAAGTCTTCCAATGAAGTCTGTTTAACCCTAAACCCTAAATCAAATATTTTAGGTTAAAATTTATATGATACATTAATTTTGTTAGCATATTCACAATTTACAGTTAAAATAACAAATATATGAATCCTAAATCATTAACCGAACCATAAACTATGATATAAAATTTGACCCATTACCCTAACAATTAATCTCTTATACCCTAAACTTTGAACCTCAAACCCTAACCCTTTTGAACCGTATATTCATGAAACTTATAAATTGATTAATTTTCATGAAATTTTATTTTATATAGATGTCAATTGTCTATGTTTTGTTTACGTATATAATTTTTTATCAAAATATTTTTTTTTAATTAAAATTTAAAATTTATTTATTTAGTAGACTGTTTTAGAAGACTTCATTGGGTTGTATCAGTTTCTAACATAATTTGTCATTGGTGGATTATAATGATTCATTTGTATGAAATTTTATTTTTTATAGATGCAAATTGTATATGTTTTGTTTATGTATATAATTTTTTTATCAAAATATTTTTTTTATAATTAAAATTTAAAATTTAGTTATTTAGTAGACTTTTTTAGAAGACTTCATAGGGTTGTATCAGTTTCTAACATAATTTGTCATTGGTGATTTATAATGATTCATTTGTATGAAATTTTGTTTTTTATAGATGAAAATTGTATATGTTTTGCTTATGTATACAAATTTTTTATCAAATTATTTTTTATGATTTTTATAGTTAAAATTTAAAAAGTAATTAAGAAGTACTTCTTTAGAAGTAAATAAGTAAAAAAGTCTACAAACGAATAAGTCTAAAACTAGTAGACTTCGTAAGCAGACATCTGCGGGTTAAAACTGTCATTGTGGCGAACGTTTTTTGTTTGGTCATAAGGGAATGAGTAGTAATTTCACTACCCCTCTGTGTTACTTTTGCCAAACATGTAATATGAGGTTTACTTTTGCAAACAAAACCAACTTTTATATTATTTTCAGCAATTCCCCCATTTAACAATAAGAAAATATACACAAATGATAATTTTCCTAATAACAATAAGGAAATATATTCACATCGATCTTGTAATCTCTGAGATCTCTTAACAGAATCATGTTTGTAGTTCAAAGAAAGCTTTCAAGGCATCAATAGCTTTGGGAGAACTTGTTGTTGACATTGATTGTAGGCAACCACCTTATATACAATTTATAAGATAAAGATTAAGCTAGATTATATCCTTATCACAACCTAGATACTTATCACACCGTGATATACACGAATATTCTAGATTCTTCCTTAATAGCTCCAACTCCACCGAAGCCACATGATAAGCTCAAGAGGTTTCCTTTAAGAAGAACGAAGAAGAGAACTCGTGTGGTGAGTGTAGACGCAGATCATTCAAATGGTCAACAAGAGACTATTGAGATCGTTATGAGATCTTTGTAATTTCGAGCATCATCTCTTTTCTTCTTTCGGTGTATTGGATTTCTCAATCTTTGGATTTCCTTGAGAGTTTATCAATTTGGAATTGCAATTCTCTTGGTTAAGTGTTTGATTGTGTGATTAACTTTGAATGTACGATCCCTTATTGAAATGTAAAGAATCGATTACAAATATACAACTATGATTCGTTGAATCAAATGGTGGATATAGAAAGACTCAACAATCTCATCACCGGGAAGGATATGTGGCTAAGCATATCATAAACAATGTGTTTGAGTAAAGATCACCAAAATCTGATTTCAAAAGTAATACGACTCAAAAATTTATAATCCTACTTTCTATTATTTGAGAATCACTTTTAATAAAAAAAAATGCTGATTTGTGAGCTACACAATAAAAGTTAGTGCATTCTAATGATGACATGTCAAATTTTCTAAAATAAACGAAATGTTTTGATTGGTTGAATTAAAATTAAATAAATTATGAAATTAAAACATAAATACACTAAATTATAACACTAAAATTAATAAAGTTAAATTCAAAGACAAATATATACTTGAAATATATATACATTTTACCGCTGTACTGAGATTAAAGTCACCTGAACAACAATGAAGATTGATGCTAACGGAATAAACACTAAAATCTTTCTTTAAGATCAACTGCGTTGGTGCTTTATCTACGTTCTGCTTGATGAATCTTGGATCGTTGAATAAAGCGTACCATCGTCTGCAAATAAATCGCAATTGGTTTAGAGATGTGGCCGGAACCTTAGAAAGTATTTCCGATTCCAATTCACGTGGGAGATCGGTAAACATCATTGTTTCTCTTTTGATTTCTCGTCTCATCTTCTCCAAAGGAAGAAAGCGGCAAGACAGAAAAGAGAAATTAGGGTTTTAATTTTTTTGTCAGTCGCAACTCGCAATAATATATGAATGTTTAGTTTTTTGTAGGAAATTTTTTTTTGTCAGTCGCACAATTCTATAGGAAAAAAAAAAAGCTATGGTTTAGTTAGAGTTTTTAATTTTAACGTGACTCTTAGGTTAAGAGAGAGTATAATGTGAACTAGAAAGTCTTTTTGGTCTCCTTTGACCCATCTCCAACTGGTTTGACTTTAAAGTCTTGCATATTTGTCCTGAAGTCAGTCAACTCGTTACTTTCTCCGACATTACCAAAAATAATTTCAATTTGTCTTTATTAAAGAAACTCCTTGGTGTTTTCGTAGTCGTTTCCTTTTAAATTTTCCAATGTCTTCTCGATCCATCCACACGGAAAGGCAAGAACTTTCAATCCTCTATATAAACTTTCAATAGGTCAAAGACAAAAATCCAATTTGATTTTTCGAAAAATGGGGCAACAACAGTCGAATGACGAGCAGCTGTTTCAACAAGTGAGTCACAGCGATATCGCAGGTATCAAATCCCTTCGCCATGACGGTGCAGGACTCGAGGTTTGCTTCAAATCCATAGAAATCATCCTCTTAGAGTTCTTGTAAGATTTCTGTTTTTTTTTTTTGAGTTGTCACTGTGCGTTTTGGATGTAGTGGGTTGATAAAGAAGGAAGAACGCCATTGATCTTAGCTTGTACGAAAGCAGAGCTATATGATGCAGCAAAAACTCTGCTTGATTTGGGCTCCAATGTCGATTCTTATCGTTCCGGTATTATAATCAAGAATCTTCTTTTGTTCCCTCATTTTTATCTTTCTTGTTTTTCTTGCAGAGTTTGTGCCAAAATGAAACTTTTTGTCTTACCTCTCATCAAACCATTTTTTGAGCTGAAAATTGGAAAAACTCATTACATTACATAGAAATGTGAATAGTGAATGTAGACATTTTGTTTTGATTGTTATCAGGTTTTAATGCTGGGACTCCTCTGCACCATGCTGCAAACAGAGGTCTCGAAAACACGGTTAAGTTACTTCTGTCTCACGGTGGTAAGTTTTTGATCTCTTTCTTGCCAATTTGATGTGTTAGAAAAATAAAATAAAATTTATGGAAAATAAGTTAATTTATGGTGTTTCATTTATACTTGCGTTTTTTTTTCCTTATTATTTTGCAGCAAATCCACTGGTTTTGAATGATGATTCTAAAACACCTCTTGAGGTAGCTAGAGCTAAAGGTCACAGCAATGTTGTACGCGCAATCGAGGTATGCTAGTAACACTTATTTCTTTCGATTGACGAGTATAATTCATGAAGTATCATGAGCTATAACGTTTTAAACTGTTTGATTCTGTAGAGTCACATTTGCTTGTTCTCTGGTTGGATGCGTGAATCTTATGGCCCTGGCTTTCTTGAATTGTTTGCTCCTCAGCTTCTTTCAAGAAGAGTGTGAGTATATCCATTTTATAGCACTTTATTTCTTATACTTGTTGCTGCACATGAATATATATGAATCTTCATTAGAACTTGTGTTTTTTTGCAGATGGGTAGTTATCGTACCAACTGGTTCAAGAAATCCTACAAAGCCTTTCAAGTTGGAGTTGGTTGTGTATGCTAGTCTTGAGGTACTTAAAACTCACCATTTCTCTTATGAAACTGAGATTTGTGTCAAGTTTTGAGATTTCTATACTTATGAAACTGTTATGATGATGATGTAGGATACACAACCAAGAACGGTGATGCCTTTGTGGAAAGCCAAGTTGGAGGAACCGAAACAAGATCAGTCTGATGCTTCAGTGATGATTGTTGATAACTCGACAAGTAATTTTTCTTGACACTTTTCAATCTTGATGTAATCTGTTTGCTGTATTGTTTGGTTGAATGAACATTATTATCATGAATAGGTCCAAGGCGCAGGAGGGCGAGAGGAAGAAGGGGATACATCTCTCACGGGAGGCGTTGGGTTCAAGTAGATAGGCGTAAGTTTTATACTATTCTTGCTTTTCAGAAACCAATGAAAAATTGTTGCAAGAAGAAGGCATAAAAGCTATTCTCTTTTAATTAGGAACATAATTTTGTTTATGTTTTAATCTTAATTATTTTTTTTATATAGAAATGCGGCTTAAGCTGGCAGCTGCAACCAAAGGCGATATGAAACAGCTAAATTGGTTTTGTGAGGCATGTCAAGGAATTCCACAGGTAAGTATATTATTGCCGTAAGCGACAACTTGAGTTTAGAAAATTTGCTATTTGTGTCTCATTTTTAAATTTTGATACTAATTGTGAAATTAAACAGCCAATGAATCCTCCAATGTTTCTGAAAACATCTGAAAACATCATTTCCGATGAGCTTAGGCCATCGGTTCATCCATCGATAGATGAAGAAGCAGTAGAAGACGGTTACATAGACTATCCATCAGTCGATTTGGCTCATGTCGACATCTCACTCCCTTCTGCAAGCTGTGAGGATAAAGAAGATGGTGGAGGATCTGGAGTGTGTGTGGTTTGTGCGGATGCATCATGTGAAGCAGTGTGTGTGCCGTGTGGACATGTAGCCGGATGCATTTCTTGCTTGAAAGAGGTCAAAGACAAGAAATTGGGATGTCCTGTATGTCGCTCCAAGATTGATCAGGTCATTAAGCTATACCGTGTTTGAACAAGAGGACAAATTGGGATCATCATATCTACTTCTTCTATGGCTGGACAGAACATCTTACCGAGATTTCTAAAGTTGTTGGTGCATTCCTCGTCTCTGAGCTCTTTTGTTACCATTCTCTTCGAATATTTTTTATTCATTTTTGTATTTCATATACGTCACCAACGGAAGACATTTTTTCGTAGAAAAAAACTGGCCTGTTTTGTATTTTTTTTTTTTTGGGTCTAAATGTTATTTGTATATTTTTTTTTTATATAATAAATTTGTGATTTGTGATTTCTTCTCTCTAAGGCTGCTGTATTTAAACATTTCAATTAATTGTGAGGTAAATAATTAGCATCGGTTGTAATTTGATGCAAAAATTCATAGCTTAGTAAGCTAGTATCTTCTTGTAGTGAATATTATAAATATCTCCTCGTTTTGTGTTTGAGTTGTGTACTTGTGTGCCTCGACCAATCCCTTACAGGTCTCGATCGGTCTGGAACGTATGGTCGTAACATGTTTTCAATACCGTAATTGCATGTTCCTTGAATGACTTCGACCTTTTCGATCAAGCATTTTCTATAAAACTTGACATCATCATCTCACTTTGAGAAGATTATATTTAGTTTACTACTCTTTTCTCACATTAGTCTTTAACCAAAATTATTTTTGTCAGAGAATTTTTTTTTTTTTTTTTTTCTTTCTAGAATTTGCAAATCTGAAAAAGAAAGAAAGATTGAAGTTTACTCATTACCAATCCCCTTTAACAAAAGAGAACGCCGACAAAAACTAGATTTGATGAAAAAAGATAATATTAACGACTCAAAGGATTCTCATTCTCTCTCTCTCTCTCTCTCTCTCTCTTCACTTGCACTTGCAGTCTCTCTCGCTGCTTCATTCTCATTTCCACCAATAAGGAGAAGAGAAAGTTCGTCTCTTTCCTAATTTAGAAGATAGAGAAGAAAGCAATCCTTAGATCCGAGTCTCTCTCTCCATCTCCATCTCCTTCTTTCTCGCTCTCTCTCTCTATCTCTATCCAATACACTCCGGATTTTGGCTCCATCTCTCATTGTCTTTCTCAAAATCTAGAAGCTTACACTTTGGGTGAGTCCCTCTTTAATCTTTCTGGGCTTTCGCTCTTCTGTGTTTAATCCTCAATTTCGAATTTTGTTTTCCTCAAGTTGTTGGAGTCACGAACTGGTTGATGTATTACGGGTCGATCCGGTTCTGTTTCTTCTTGTCGATTAGAGATATTCTGCTTCTGTTTCTCACACCAGATCTGTAATGACTAATGAAAGCTTTTTCATATATACGTATCCCCTGTTCCTGATAGAAAGATTTCAATTTTTTTGGAGGACACTGAGGATTAACTGTTTTCTGAAAAGTGTCAAGTGTTAGTTTCTTTGGTACCATTGATGATGATGAGTCCTATAACTTTCTATTTGAATGGTTTAAGATTGGCATTTCTGGGTTTTGTTTTGTTTTTGTAGAGCTTTAAGGTTATTTGCTTACCATCCTTGTCCTGAATTTCTAAGTTAATCATGTCTTAAGTCTACTTTCTTCTTAGAGATCTCATTGCTTCTATTACTTAAACACATTGATCATTTTCTTTTTTTCAACATTGAACAGATTCGGTAACTGGTGAAAAAAATCATCAATTTCTTGTACTCAAGTCTCCTCTTAGTACTCTGCATCCTTTAAGTCCGAACATTGTCTTAGGTCTACTTTCAAGCTTAGGTCTTTGGTCCACTTTCAAGCTTTTCTTCTTAGAGATCTCATAGCTTCTATTACTTAAATACATTGATCATTGTCTTTTTAACATTGAACAGATTCAAAGCTCTGTAACTGGTGAAAAAAATCATCAATTTCGTGTACTGAAGTCTCCACTTAGTACTCTGCATCCTTCAAGTCCGAACATTTGAATCTCAAACTACAAAGGCTATGAAGGGAAGATCAGAAGGAGGGCAAAAGAAAAAAGTGATTGCTTTGGTCTGCGTTGGAGCGTTAGTCCTCGTTTGCGTTTATCTCTTCTGCGGTTCCTCTGATCATAGAGCATCAGCTATTGAATATGGGAGAAAGCTAGGTTTAGGTGGTGATGAGGATGAGACCAAACAGGAAGAAAGTTCCAGCTCCTTTGGTCTCGATGATGGTTTCACTCCAAGAAGTTTTCCTGTGAGTCTTTCTTCAAGCATTTTCTCATTTCCCCATTTGATGGTGATTAAGTTATGTTCAAGTGGTAAATGTTGTTTGTTCTTTTTTGCCAAAGGTGTGTGATGATAAGCATTCAGAGCTTATTCCTTGCTTAGACAGGAATCTCATTTACCAAATGAGACTAAAGCTTGATTTGTCTTTGATGGAACATTATGAACGACATTGCCCACCTTCTGAAAGACGATTCAATTGCTTGATTCCTCCTCCTAATGGATATAAGGTTTGATATATGATCAGTGGTTCTTGACATTATTGTTTTCATCACTGACTCTAAAGCTTTTTTTCTTTTGGAATAATATGTTTATAGGTTCCAATTAAATGGCCAAAAAGCAGAGACGAAGTGTGGAAAGTGAACATACCTCATACTCACCTTGCACATGAGAAGTCTGACCAAAACTGGATGGTTGTTAAAGGAGACAAAATCAACTTCCCTGGTGGTGGCACACATTTTCACTATGGTGCTGATAAGTACATTGCATCAATGGCAAATGTAAGGTTCAGTTTCTTGGTTTATGTACATTATTCTTTCATTTTCTTGATTGTGTTTCTTGGAATTTTTTTACCAGATGCTTAACTTTCCGAACAACGTTTTCAACAACGGTGGAAAGCTAAGGACGGTTTTCGATGTTGGTTGCGGTGTTGCGAGCTTTGGAGGTTACCTTCTATCATCTGATATCCTTACAATGTCCTTGGCTCCAAACGATGTGCATCAGAACCAAATCCAGTTCGCTCTCGAGAGAGGCATTCCTGCTTCCCTCGGTGTTTTAGGGACAAAGAGGCTTCCCTATCCGAGCAGGTCTTTCGAGCTAGCTCACTGCTCGCGTTGCAGAATCGATTGGCTCCAGAGAGACGGTATTCTTCTCCTCGAGCTAGACAGAGTACTTAGACCTGGCGGTTATTTCGCGTATTCATCTCCTGAGGCATATGCGCAAGACGAAGAGGATCTTAGGATCTGGAGGGAGATGAGTGCTCTTGTGGAGCGTATGTGTTGGAAGATAGCTGCGAAAAGGAACCAAACTGTTATTTGGGAGAAGCCTTTGAGTAATGATTGTTATCTTGAAAGAGAATCAGGAACTCAGCCTCCTATGTGCCGTTCTGATAATGATCCTGATGCTGTTTGGGGAGTGAACATGGAAGCTTGCATTACTCCTTACACTGACCGTAAGTTTGAGATTGATAAGTTTGTGTTAGAGCAAAAAATGAAATCAAGATTGTCATTGAACTCTTTTTTTTGGTGTGTTTTTGTTAGATGATCACAAAACCAAGGGAAGTGGTTTAGCTCCATGGCCGGCTCGGTTAACCTCTCCTCCTCCTAGGCTTGCTGATTTTGGTTATTCAAATGGAATGTTTGAGAAGGACACGGTATAATAGAAGAAACACCATAGCTTCTCTGTTTATAGCAGCTAACCAAACTAAGAACATGGGCTATTCAATCACAATCACATCATATGTTTTCTTGTTCGTTACAGGAACTTTGGAGGCAGAGAGTAGATAGTTATTGGGATCTCTTGAGTCCTAGAACCGAATCAGATACAGTGAGGAACGTAATGGACATGAAAGCAAGCATGGGATCATTTGCTGCTGCTCTGAAAGATAAAGATGTATGGGTGATGAATGTTGTCCCCGAGGACGGTCCTAACACGCTTAAACTGATATACGACAGAGGTTTAATGGGCGCGGTTCATAGCTGGTCAGTCTCTACTTAAATCAAAATGATACATTTGCTGAATCTTTAGCATGTTAATCTGTTTTTTTTTTTTTTTTTTTTTTTTTTTTTT
>JAHZTW010000004.1:60992829-61045759 GCA_020283515.1 Alliaria petiolata | reverse complement strand
AGTATTGAAATTAAACTTGATTTTGAGTTAAGCTTAATTTTGGGTTTGATGATAAAATTATTAAACCCAAAGTTGAGTACAAGTTCTAGAATTCTTTAGAAACATCATTAAAATATTCATCTTCTCTAAATGTTTCTAGAGAATTCTATTAGTTAATTAATTTAAGATTTGTGTAGAAAACTCTAGAGAATTAGAAAAAATCTAGGAAGTAAGGAGGTTGTAAAAGAAGAGTCTAGAACTTTGTAAGATAGTTTTGGGAGGCTATAAATACCTCCTCACCCCCTCATTTGTAAATATAACAACAACACATACAAGAAGTTGAACAAGCTAATAAAGAGTATTTTTCATAAGTCTCTCTAAGTGTTCTTCCATATTTTTCTTCATACTTAAAGAGTCTTTTATTTATTTCGGGTCTCTCGGGTATTACGGTCTTGAGGTAGTGCTAAAGCACTATCGCTGTTGGTTTTTCTACAAAAATAGAAATATGAAAATGCATACTAAAATTTGTACAAATAACTCTGTGAAAGATATCATATACCACGTCATTTAAGTGCACTTAGCTTTTGAGTAATAAAAATCTAGATGACCAGAAAAAGCTATAGCATGGAGCCATTGTAACTAATAAAAGATTTCATGGAAAAAAAAAACAGCTTTTGACCAAATTACAGAAACGAGCCTAACTTATCCTTATTTTATTCGTACGCGTAATTAATTTCGCCAACCCCAAGTCTGTGTCCCTCTATATATATAAATCCATACCCTTCATGCATTCGAACAAAAAAAAACAAACATCTTTGAAGAAATAATACCTACTTCTTCTTCTTTTTTTTTTTTTTTTTTTACTTTTATCTTCTACATCTGAATTTGGTAATGCAAAGTTTTTATATATCATCACGATCATGAAGATATCCATGTGCAAACAGCCATTGCCTTGCCTCCATCACCGGTGTTAGACTTCCCTCCGGCGAGATTTGGTACGCTCTAAACCCATACGGCGGTGCTACCGTAACAGGCAAGTCACGATTGCCCATCGATCTAGCCACACGTTTGCCGCCGAGATCATAAACTCCGACAAGATCCAAATCTACTAAGGTCTCGACATTGTCACCAACAATATCACGACGGAGGAGAGCACCAGCATACGTACCTTACCAACCATCTCCTCCGCCTCTTGCCGCCCTGAAGCCTGAAGCCTGACTCTCCGCCCCGAATTTCCGTCCACATGGTGAATCTCTTATCTCTCCTTTGAAAGTTTCCAGTTTAATTTCGTTAGAGGTTCCAACTCTTACGTGGAGGCTCTAGCTGATGGCTGGTTTGTCAGGAAGGAGCCGTTCTTGAACGTGGGAGACAGAGAAGAGCTGTTGAGTAAAGTGGTTGAAGGGATGAAGAAGAACACTTTTGGGTTAGCTTGTAGGCAAATAGAGAGAAGATCGAACGGTTGAGAAAGGTGCATCCAGAGATTTGATTCAGAGAAAGGTGAAAAACGGCAAGACACCTAGGAGATGATGCTCAACTCTCCTCGGTCTTGATCTTGTTGGTGACAATGTCGAGACCTTGGTAGACTTGGATCTTGTCGGAGTTTATGATCTCCGCGGAGAAACGTGTGGCTAAATCGATGGAAGTCTAACACCGGCGTGGGAGGCAATGGATGTTAGCATATGGCCATAGATATCTTCATGATCATGATATTATAGAAACATCAGATGTTCTTCTTGATATAATAAGATATTTTTTTATGTCTGTTAACTAGGCTTGTATCGACTTATGAAATGTTCATGTGACTTTGCTTCAAGGATTTAATTTTCCTATAATATGTTCTTGTTAAGATTTTGTTAATCTAAACTCTACAAAAGAACAAATTGATTCATGTCTTAACATGTTACTTTGCTATCTTTTGAATCTATGAAACATTTTGTCTTTGCCTTTAAGCATTTATCTCAACATAGTGCAATCCTGTTTGGAAAATTTAAGTGAAAATAATGGAAAGTCTAAAAAAGGAAGGTCACTTCTCTTATAGTTATATGGGTAATGCTAAGTTAATTTTTTTGCAAGTAATCATAATCCTTATAAATTTTAAAGTATAAAAAAATATAATATCAGCAGAGGTCAAATTCTATTAATTGTAAAATTTTCTGGGGAAAAAAATAATTATAAAATTCAGTTATTTCAAAACACTTTTCAATTTATATTTTTATATATTATTATGTATTTGTTTGCGTTTTTCAAAAGATAGCTTTTAGGTCGGTTTGGTCCACATCACTATCTTAATTCTTTAATTTTATTAACTTTCTTTTATCAATTAGCAATTAATCTATTGCAATGCGCATCCCACATCTTTAGCTTTTGATGCAGCAGCATTCGGAGACAGTTTTGACTTTTGAACATGTGTGAAGTGTGTGCAACCGCTTAGATTAATAAATTTTCACAACTTTTTTTATATTATTAAAGGGCTAAATTTCTCAGTTAAAAGAAAAAAAATGGCCAAATTAATTTTTCAGAAATCTGTGAACGGCTGGAAAAACTGAAAAAAAAAAATTAGGAATAAATAGAAAGGAAAAGAGAATCACGTGATCGATTGTCATGAATTTTGTTAGATTATTTAATATTCACATAAACCTTAGCGATAATTTCCTTGCCTCGTTGGACGCTTCAGAAGAAGATATGTGTATTCAGATGACAATTCAGAAGATGACTTCCACCATGAGAAATATCTAATGATAGTTTCTGGTAAAACCTTATCAAAAGGTTCAAGAGATGATATCTCTACCTCTCTTTATCTCCTATGTTCTTAGTCTGATTTGTATTTGCTAATTTTCTGTCCCTCTTGACTCTCTCATGCTTTGTAACTAACAATATGATCACTAACATGTGTATTGTATCATTTATTTTATTTGTTAATATCATTTATTGATTTATGCAAATTCAGTTGCATCATTTAATTAAATGATCTTGGAAGTGGTGACTCTAATCATTTACATCAGTATTATTTAATTGATAATAATATGTATCATTTGCAATAAATGATATTAATATTTGCATCATTTAAAATAAATGATATTAATATTTTGCATCAATTAGAATAAATGATATTAACATTTGCATCAGTTATAATAAATAATATTAAATTTTACATCAGTTAATATAATTGAGATAAATATTTACATCAATTAATATAAATGATGTTAATATTTGTCTCGGTTATAACAATTGATGTTATATATTTATATCATATATTTTAGTTGATACTATATAAATTATAAATAAATGATATTAAAATTCATGTAAATTTTAATTTTTGTGTTAGTTTTTATAATATTATCAGTTGGAGATAACTAATTATTTTGTATTTGTTATTCTAAAGAATATATGTAAATACATATGTATGATTTAACATATAAAAAAATATGGTGTTGATCTTTTATAGAGTAAAAAACTAGTACTCTCCATCCTTCTTTAGCAATGTGGGATAAATAGTTGTTTAGTTAAAATTTTGTTTGCATCACTTTTTAGTGTCAATTTTTAATAAGTGATTCAAATAGAGTGAGTTATTTTTTTGACACTTTATAAGTGATGCTATCTACTTTATTTTTATTAATTGATACTAATTAAGTTAGTATTAGTATCAATTATTTTAATTGATGCTAATCAGGTTAGTAATAGTATCAATTGTTTTTATTTGATGTTAATCAGGTTAGTATTAATATCAATAATTTTTAATTGATGCTAATCAGGTTAGTATTAGTATCAATCTTTTAAATTGATGTTAATCAAATTAGTATTAGTATCAATTTTATTTAATTGATGTTAATCAAGTTAGTATTAGCATCAATTGTTTTAACTGATGCTAATCAAGTTAGTATTAATATCAATTAAAAGAATTGATGCAAAATTATATATTTAATGTTAATTTTTAATAAGTGATTCTAAATAGCATCAATTATTTTAATGACACTTTATAAGTGATGCAATGTACCTTTTTTCTTATAGTGGATCTCCGGATCAGAGCTTTGTAATCTTTTATATTACTTTTTTCTAATTAATGAGAACCCTTTTTAAAAAAAAATTGTCGAAATAACTTTGTCCCTCTTCACTCTCTCATGCTTTGTCGAAATCTTTGATTATTGACGAATAACACAATACAGTAAAACCTCTATAAATTAATAATGTTAGGACTTCAAAAATTTATTAATTTATAGAGTTATTTTTTGGTTTAAAATTTTAATGATTATTAAAAAACAATAAAAAACTATTTTTGACACTAAAAAATTTGTTCATAAATGTTATATCAATAAATTTAAAAGATTAGTCCAACAACATTTATAAACTTATAACAACAATAAAATCATATTTTACTCAATTACATTATTTATATATGTAAATATGTATAATTATTAATTTATATGATTATTGGGACCATATATTTACATAGAAGTTTCAAAAAAAGTATTATCTTATTATCTTATCAAATTTTGCTAATTTTTTACACTGGCCTGACTCGAAACCGGCAAAATTTATTAATTTATAGTGATTATTAATTTATCGAGTATTAATTTATAGAGGTTCTACTGTACACAAGTAAAAGGCTAAGAGAGTGAATGCGAAAAAGACAATTGTTTTTTAGTTCTTGGGCTTTTTAGCACAGTGAAATACGTCGATCTTGAGTATTGACGTATACTTTAGTGAAACATGTTAATTAAAAAAAAAATGTTAATTAAATACAATTCACGTACGTTTATCTTGATATTCTAGTCGCATACCAAAACTGATATTATGACAATGAATTAGTACGATGTCTAAGATTGTATCTGATCACTGTTGAGGAAAGCTCTTTAATTTGATCTTCATGACAAACATTTCCAGACTCGATTATATATGATTAAGCCTCCACATTTTGAGTTATCAAATATCGTCTCCACGTTTTGTTGCTCTCAAAATCGTTATCAATATCTCGCTTTAATTCGCTTTCCGTTACCATCGCCTCTACAACCTTCTATATCTCCTATGTTCTTAGTCTGATTTGTGATTTGTATTTGTTTAGCTTCTCCTATCTCTCTTTCATCTCGACAAAAACATAGCTTTGTTTGCTAATATTTTGTACCTTTTGACTCTCTCATGCTTTGCAACCAACTAATGATCTCTAGATCAGAGTTTTGTAATCTTTTATTTTCTTTAATTAATGAAAACCCTTTTAACCAAAAAAATAAAATGACTTTGTCGAAATAGCACCAAACCGAAGAAAGTGAATTTTTATTGATTATTGACGAATAACATATATACAACTTTTTTTTTTATCAACATAAACTTCATTAAAACTTAAACCGGTCCAACCAAAGCGTTTTTAGCAAGAGAATCAGCTACAGAGTTTTCTGATCTCGAAATAAAACTGAAAAACAGGGAATCGAATGAGTCAGAACATATATACAACTATACAAGTAAAAGGCTAAAGAATGAATGCGAAAAAAAGACAATCGTCTTTTAGTTCTTGGGTTTTTTTAGCACAGTGAAATTAGGTCCGGCCCTCTCGTCGCGTCTTTCACGGAGCCCGTGTAACGCCGCCCACCACCATCTTGAGTATTGACGTATACATTAGTGAAACATGTTACTTAAATATAATTCACGTATGGTTGATCAAAAAAAAAAAAAAAATTATAATTCACGTATATCTTGATACTCTTGTCGCACACCAAAAATGATAGTACGGTACATCTAAGATTGTATATGACTATTGAGGAAAGCTCTTTGATCTTCATGGCAAACATTTCAAAACACTATCGTATCGTCCAGACTCGATTATGATTAAGCAAGCCTCGGGAATGTATAACTGTCTCTTATACACATCTAGATGTGTATAAGAGACAGTTTCAAAACACTATCGTATCGTCCAGACTCGATTATGATTAAGCAAGCCTCGGGAATGTATATATATTTGATGGGCCAAAAAATAAAAATTCGTGGATCAAAAATTTTATGTTTTGGAGTCGCTAGTTTTCACAGCCCGCTAATACGTCATGAGTTTGTATGTTCGCTAACACACGCATCTCGGCTCACTCGGCTTGTCAACAATCATCATGAGCCAGCCTTTGGAGAAGACTTGCAACAAAGAGGAAGATCGATCGAACACATTCCAAACAATTTTTTTTTTTGGGAGTAAACATGTTAAATCTATTACCAATTTTTGACTTTTGACAGCCGTTACAGAAATGACAGAAAAAGAAAAAGAAAGTACAAAACTAAACTATACCAAATTCCGACTAGAGATATGAACCAAATAACAAAATTAAATAACGAAAATAAACTTTGACGGGGGCAAACAACAAATTTTGAAAACGATCCAGCTCAATCCCAAAAACACAACAAACCAAACACGTTCCAAACAAACATGACCGTGTTAGGAAATGCATTCACCTTTCGAGCACATAAATCTAGTCATCAAGACACAAATTCATGAACCAGCTACTACATTGTACAAGACAACGCAGATAAAGATGTTCAGACGAATTCAGATGTGTACGTAACCTTCACTTTATCACATCGAGGACATTTTGATATAAATGAATGTATCATATTAAACCTCCCAACAATCACAAAATTTACCTTGAGATAGTAAAAGTTCGGACTACCACTTAGTTATCAAGAAAAAAAAAAACAATCACAAAATTTTACAAAAACTATGGAGTGGGAATTTAAATGTGCCACCAAAAGAGGCAAGGTCGGTCTTGTGTGAAATAATAATAACTCAAGCTTTTACTTCTTGTCTCAGCAATTCGTTTATTTATTTAAAATATTTAAAAAAACTAATTATTTTTGTCAATAACTTTGACATTTATTCTTGGCTTTTGACATTGCCATCGAACATAATTCCCGTGGAGGGGTCCACGCGGAATAATAAAGCCGCTCAATCCATTTCTCAATGCTCAAATTTAATCACTTTTGCCAATTAATATATTCAATTTTGGTAATTTATAATCAGTTACTTTTAGTTTCCCAAATTTTCTTGACAATAATTTGCTGTGCAAGGAAAACCAATTAAACCCTTAATTTACGGTAATCAACTTTAGTAAGTAACTAAACAAAACAATTAATTCGTTTTGAACCTAATCCCCCAAAAAAGCATATAATAATAATAATATTTGCTCAGAAAAGAGGAGAGAGAAAACAAAAAAAAACAACTGAGAGAAAGAAGAAAGAGAGAGAGAAGAAGAAGAAGAACAGTAGTGCCTCCTAGTCTTTTGCAATTCACACAACATCGAAAGCGATAATAAAGTCTCCAACTTTTTCTTCCCCCTTTTGCTTCTTTCAAATTCGGAATTCGATCTTCGAAATTGAAGAACAAGAACAAGAATTGAGGAATCGAATCCCAGGAATCAAGGTCTTTCTTTCACTTTTTTATTTTATTTTCTTTCTTTTCTCTCACCACAAATTGCGGGTCTCTGTCTCTGTGTGGTCTCCATGTTGTTGTGTGTCTCCTAATCTAACGCTTGTTCTTGAGGTTTCATTACATCTCTGTCTCTGTTCCTACTTGCTTTGTTAGAATTGTATGATTTGAGGTTTGGTGCATTTCTCGGTGACGCCCAAATTTAGGGTTTCCGGTTTGATTTCTTAATTCCCCCAAAATTTGAGCGTACATTTTGGTATTTCCAGTGATTCCCATTTCTAATCTAATCATTTCAGATCTATTAGGTTGTGTTCTACTTTCATATGATCATGGAGAATTCTGCAATTTAGATTTAGATATGTTTGTGAACATAAACTCAAAGTTGTCAAATTTTGAACCAAAAACAAAAAAAAAGTTGACAACTTTGAGTTTCTGTTTAATGTTTAGAGTTGATCAAACCATCTCTTATCACTTCGAGGATGCTTCTGTTTAAGAGTCAGTGTTAGCTAAATATGTTTCCATCTTGTTGTAGGTGGTGAAGCAGTGGAAAGCTAATCACTAGATGCATAATTGGAGTGGAACTTATTCTTTGCGCTTATCGAACTCTCTGCTCACTTGTACATAAAGCACTGGTTTTGGGAGAGGAGAAGTTAAACGGGGAGAGAAATGGAGACTGCTAAAGCTTGGATTAGTAAGTTGAAATCTAAAGACAAGGTGAAATCTTCGAAAAAGAAGGAAACCACAAGTAATGTAAAGGAAGCACCGAAAACAGCTGGAGGCGAAGAAGCGCTTTCGAATGTAACAAAGGAGAAAGCTGCTGCTGCAAAGTTATATATTGAAAACCATTACAAGATGCAAATGCAGAGTCTGCAAGAAAGAAAAGAGCGGTATGGTTTCATCGTTACCTATTTTTCACTATGTAATTTGTTTTGTCATGCTGGGAATTTTTTTTCAGTGGTGCTGTTTCTTGTTTTTGATATTTGTATTCTTTTCTGCAGACGCAAAATGCTAGAAAAAAAGTTAGCTGCTGCAGAAGTCTCTGAGGAAGAGCAAAACAACTTGATAAAGGATTTGGAGATGAAGGAAACCGAGTACATGCGCCGTCAGAGGCATAAAATGGGAGCTGATGACTTTGAGCCATTGACAATGATTGGGAAGGGTGCATTTGGAGAGGTAGCATATCTTTTGCTTCATCTCTCTTTTATGGATCAGTTTTTTTTTGTTTTCACAGCGTTTCCATTGGCAAATGTTAGGGCTTTTCGGACTGTGGCCTGATAATATCGCATGCCAATTTCTATCCTCCTTCATGTTTTCTGTTTTGTGCTTTTATCTCTTTTCGCAGGTTAGGATTTGTAGGGAGAAGGGAACAGGCAATGTGTACGCAATGAAGAAGCTTAAGAAATCTGAGATGCTTCGCAGAGGCCAGGTATTTAGATTCCTCCAAGCTGCTTTTGATTGACATTTGTGTTTGGTTACTTGATGTGTTTGGGGGATCTGATTTTCAGGTGGAACATGTAAAAGCAGAAAGAAACTTACTTGCAGAAGTTGACAGTAATTGCATTGTCAAACTGTATTGTTCTTTCCAAGATGACGAGTACTTGTATCTCATAATGGAGTATCTACCTGGTGGGGATATGATGACTTTACTTATGAGGAAAGACACCCTTACTGAAGATGAGGCCAGGTTTTATATTGGGGAAACTGTACTGGCTATTGAGTCCATTCATAAGCATAACTATATCCACAGGTTAGTGAAGCAGAACATATGACTTAGTTGTAGCTCCCATGTCCATTATTTTGTTCTAAACGTCATTTTTTTTCTTCTGCAATATGATACAGAGATATCAAGCCTGATAATCTGCTACTTGATAGAGAGGGCCACATGAAATTGTCAGATTTTGGATTATGTAAACCGTTGGACTGTAGTAATCTTCAGGAAAAAGATTTCACAGTTGCAAGAAATGTTAGTGGGGCTTTACAAAGTGATGGTCGCCCTGTGGCAACAAGACGCACTCAACAGGAGCAACTGCTAAACTGGCAGAGAAATAGAAGGATGCTTGTAAGTTTCACTTATGCATCATCTTTTGTTCAGAGATCTCCGCTTTTGCAAGAAATTATTCAGTATGTTTCGTTCATCAAAGATGTTTTCTCTCCGTTGATATAGAGTGTTAGAATAACTTATTAAGTTAAGGTTATCATTGGTTTCAGGCTTATTCCACAGTTGGAACCCCTGACTATATTGCCCCAGAAGTTCTGTTGAAAAAAGGATACGGAATGGAATGTGATTGGTAGGTGCAGCCAACTATTGCTTCTCTTTGGTTTCTTTAGTGCAAATAATTAATATAGATGATTAATCTTGAGAGTACTTCTTTAGGTGGTCTCTTGGCGCCATTATGTATGAAATGCTTGTGGGGTTTCCGCCATTTTATTCAGATGATCCGATGACAACTTGTAGGAAGGTGATTAATCCATTGCTTTTGTGTACCTTCCATCTGAATATTGAAGGCAGGCTGGCATTCAAGTTCAGTCTTTTTGTATCTCTTTGGTGGTTCTAATGTGGAACAAAACTTACCTTTTTTCTCTTTTCATTGTGCAGATAGTAAATTGGAGAAATTACTTGAAATTCCCAGAAGAGGTTAGACTATCACCAGAAGCCAAGGATCTTATTTGTAGGCTTTTATGCAATGTTGAACAAAGGCTTGGAACAAAAGGAGCAGATGAAATTAAGGTGTTGAGTGCTTTATTCTACTTTGAGATTCAAAGTTACCTTATCTAATATCATTGTGAAAGACCTAAAGAAACGCTTTTACTTGTTTATTTTAGGGTCATCCTTGGTTCAGAGGTACAGAATGGGGAAAATTGTACCACATGAAGGCTGCCTTTATTCCCCAAGTCAATGATGAGTTGGACACACAAAATTTTGAGAAATTTGAAGAGGTAACAACATACTGATACTATCAGATATTGATGTAGATACTGAAAATATTGGTGCCACAGATGATATGTATGCTCCTGATAAAGAAAAAAATAATGTATACTCTTCTTTAATTCCTTTTGGAACAGACTGACAAGCAAGTTCCAAAGTCGTCAAAGTCAGGTCCATGGAGAAAGGTATGACATATGTCTCACGTGCCACGATTTATGGCATCATCAAACTCAGCAGCTTTGTTTTCTAGTAGATGTGTAACCTTACTTACAAAATTTGTCTATTAGTGGGTTGGGTGTGTGGTGATGAACCAAAAGGAATCATGTGAAGTTAAAAATTATATATATTTTTTGTTGTCTTGGGCTTTCTTAACATAAGGTTGGCTTTCTTGTCTCTTCTCCAGATGCTTTCATCCAAGGACATTAACTTTGTGGGTTATACTTACAAGAACGTTGAAATCGTTAACAATGACCAATTACCAGGGATAGGTATTTCACTTTACCCACTTCCTGTGTTTGAGGAAGAAGCAACATAACAAGATTTGCCTTGTGATAACAACATTGCTTTTTCTGCTGCATTGTAATCTGTTTTTTTTTTGGTGCAGCTGAGCTAAAGAAGAAGAGCAATAAGCCAAAGCGGCCGTCGATTAAATCCCTCTTTGGTAAATGCTTTTCCCATTTATCATGTGTTGGAAGCAAGTGGCAGTATATAACAAAGACTGTAGAATCAAGATTATTAACACAAATGATGTTGATTCTTCTCTAATATAACTGTGGTTATAAAACATTAACAGAGGATGAATCATCTGGTGGTGACACAACAACACACCAAGGAAGCTTCTTGAAGCTATTACCAACGCAGATGGAAGATCCAGAGAAAGAAGGTAGTAAGTCGAGCTCATCCGGGTGAAGAGCCCTGATTTGACTGACACATTTGCACAGCCTGAACCAGAGTCTCTTCTTATATAACTTGTGTGTGTTTTGATTTCGTTGAAAGCCTTTTGTTTTCTCCAAAAGAGTAGCAAAATCAACAAAAGTACAGTCTCCTGGAAGCGAAGGGGCTTCCCTGAAAGGAGTCAAAGATGAATTTGTTTAATTGTTTCAACATAGGGTTGTTTGATTGATGTCAACCAAGAGAGAAAAAAAAAGTAAATATTCTTTTCAGAAATGGTTTGTTTAATTGAATTTTCACAGAGGGAAGATTTGGTATTTTGTTTAAAGAGTAATAGCATTAGATAGCCATATTGGCAACCAAAATTAGGAAAGTAACAAAAAAAAAAGAGTCAATTGGGTAACTACCTCCGAATCTGGCCAAAATATGTTAATTTAATGCTCTGCATAATACAACAAAGAAACTAACGCTTTTGCCCTATACATTTACATTTTTGATAATGGCAAAATGTTGACTAGTCACAAGAAACGTAACCGCGTTACTTTTATGACAAAAAAATGACTTATCTTCCTTCCCTTTATTTTCTCTCTCTCTCTCTCTCGTTTTTTTTCTTCTCCATTAATATCTCTCTCTTTCCTCTCTCTTTCCTCTCTCTTTCTTCTCTCCATCTTTTCTCTCCTTCCCTCTTTCCTCTTACTAATCTCAGAGATTTACCTGCTTTTCTTCTATCAAATATTTGAAATCTATGAATAAAAAACAAAATTTGGATTTTTTTTAAATCAAATCTAGATTTTGCTTAAACCAAACAAAAAATCTTGGGTTTGTTTTGTGATTTTTTTTTTAGGTTTTAGGGATAAACAAATTAATACGAAACTTTCGGTTTTGGTATTATGTGATTAGATTTTAGATTTTTGGGTTTAAGGGAGGGTAAAAATCGATTTGTCCAACAAAAAAAATGAACAATGTTTTTACATGGTTAACATATGAAAATTTATATCAACATATAAAATTTTACACTAATATGTTTGGGTTCACCAATCCTTATGAAGGGGTTTAGGGTATAGATTTTTGGGTTTAGGGGAGGGTTTGGGTTCATCTATCTTCAGTTTGGGTTCACCTATCCACGGTTAGGGTTTAAGGTTATTTTTAAGGGTTTAAAGTTTAGTTTTTTTCTATATAGTGATTATAATTATATTTTTATTGACGATGTTTCTGGTAATTTTGTTATCCACAATGTTAACGTTTTCGTCAAAGCGTATACGACATTTTGAAAGTGTTAACATCTTAGTTAATATTGCTCAGAATATTAATGTATCCGTTAATATTACTCAAAACATTAATGCCTTCATTAAAATAGTATTGTGTACAGTACTATTTTAACGTTAATGTACAGTACTCAAAACATTAACGTTAAGTTCTTTTTTTTTTAGTGAAAAAGGACAAAAATATCTGAAAGCGTTAGTTTCTTAATGCATTATACAGAAGCGCTATTTTAACATATTAACGTGGTCAAAGGCGTTAGTTCCCAAACTCACCCAAAAAAAAAAACGGGAAAAATGCTATTTTAGTGCTGAACTTTCAAATTTACGCCATTGTAAGCCCGACCTATCGGTTGAACCGTTCAAAATGATAAAGTTTTTTGTTGACCGTTATCTAAATCGTAAAGTTTCGTTGACTAAAATTAGACATGATGTTAAGTCGTCTAACAGATCGATTTAACGAGGTTAAAACCCGTTTAAACTAAACGTTAAATCAAAACGTCGTTGTTCTCAGACTTACCCAAAATCCCTAATTCGATAAAACTCCCAAATCGAACCCCATTTCATCATCTCGAACCCTAACATTTAAAATCGATTTCTCAGAAATCGAAATCTCTTGATAGAGAAATCGATTTGGCATTGAAATCCCATTTTCCATTATGATTCTCCTCTCGTTTTTCAATCACCGATGGCTTCCTCCTCTGAACAATTATACGTCGTCGGAAACGACCGAGGCTTTCCGTCAAAGTGTTCGTGTGGTTTAGGTGTAATGATATTGACATCTAAGACGCAAGAGAATCCATGAAGACCCTTCTACTGTTGTATAAAGCAAAGAGACAAAAGCTTGCCTTCAAACAAAAGAGATGTAAGCTAATGTTGTTTTCGAATTTGTTTTGTATCTGTTTAGACAGTAATCGAAATGCATATGTTTATGCCTTTATGCAACAGGGACATTTGTTTAAGTGGGTTGAGGATGCTGTTTTTGAAGAGCTTGAAGATGCTTTACCGAAAATAGGAAGAATTGGACATGAGATTATCAATGGAAAATCCGAGGTTGAGGAGTTGAAGCTTTTGATCCAAGGATTGAAGGAAGATGTAATGTGCAGCAAAACGGAAATCCGGAAAGGGAAAGTGATGAACAAATTGTGTTTTGTCTGTCTTTTCTTCATGACATGTGTCATTGTTTACTTGATGATTGGCAAAGGAAAGGAAACCAAAATTAGTCTTGGTTATTAGTGTGAGAAGAATGGGTTGTATTAGATTAGTTTTTTGTCATTGCAGTTTCTTTTTGTTCGGATTTGGCTTAATCTTCGGTACTCTGTTTTGTTTTGCTGTGTTTGTTGTTTGTTGTGGCTTTGACTATGACCGAATTTGGTAATGAAGTTGGTTGAATCATTTTGTGTTGTGGCTTTGGCTATGATCGGACATATTGGCTTTGGTTATGACAAATATTGTACTATGAAGCATTTTGTGTTCAATTGTGGCGATTGAATCATGAGTTAAAGAAGAAGAAAATGCATTCTCAAGCAAAATATCATACATGGGAAAACAACTAACAAAGTTCACAAACCAGAGTCTATGATCCGAAAACAATAAAAGACACACCATACATGAGAAAACAACAAACAAAGTTCACAAACCTGAAACCATGATCCCACAAAAACAAAAGAAAATGCCAACAATACACCATGAAACGATTCATAGAACTTAATTTGAACATCCAAACCATGATCCCCAACCTTGAGCTTCTGTTTGCGATCCATGTGATTGTCTTTCTCCTTGAGCTTCTGCTTGTGATCCATGAACTCGATTTGCTTGTGATCCATGAACTCGATTAGCTTGTGATCCGTGAACTCGATTAGCTTGTGATCTGTGAGCTTGATCTTCTGAAACTTCTTGAGCTTGTGATCCATAAACTCGATTAGCTTGTAATCTGTGAGCTTGATCTTCTGAAACTTCTTGAGCTTGTGATCCTTGTGCTGTCGAAACTCCTTGCGGTTGTGACCCTTGTTGTTGCTGTTGTGAAACTCCTTCCTGGTTGAGAAATAAAAGTATGAACTCATTGTGCTTATATAATGTATGGAGTCAAAATAAAGAAAGGTACAAACCTGATATTTTCTTGGTCGTCCTCTTGGTCTTTTTAGAGGAGGCAGAACACTCGGGTTTGAACAACCTTGCTTGTTGTGCCCTTCTTCCAAGCAGTTTGAGCATGTCATGACTCTTCTTGCCCGTGATAACTTTGTTGTGCTTTAGGAAGACGTTGATTCATATCTTGATTTCCTCCTTGCATAGTCGTTTGGCCTACCAGGATTGCCAAACCTCCATGGTGGTGGCAAAACAGGTAACCTATTCAATGTAGGCCACAACTTCATGCCTTGGACAGGTCCAATACCATTTTTATACGTTTCCTGCCACATTGTTTTAGTGTAATACGCATTCACATACTCTTCAACCATCTCTCTCTTTCATATTATAACACTTGCGGCATGAGCACATGGTATACCAACCATTTGCCACTTTCTACAACCGCATGTTTGCTTGTTCATATCCACAGTATAAGCAAAGCCATACAATTCAACCTCATGCAAATTATTCCTGGCCATGTGTCTGATGCAATGTTGCGCCCCTGGTACCATTTTCTCTATCTCAACATGAGCTCTCTTTGTTAAAATTATCTTCAATCTTCCCGCAATGATGAATCTTTTTGCATTACGAACCATAAATTGTCGCCTAATATCCTCTAATAAGTCTGATAAAGGCTTTCTTCTTGCTTGACGAATGGTTCTATTAAAAGACTCACTAAGATTGTTCAAATTGTCATTGCAGCAAGAACCTATCTTAAAGTAAGCCCTAGACCAAGACTGAGGATTAGTGTTCTGTAGAGAAGCTAAAGCCTAAGGATTGTACCTTCTCAATGTTTCCATATGTTCTGTAAAATCTCCAATGGTGTAGCTGCGTGCTATCTTTCAAAACAGCCTTTCTAGTTCGATATCACGACTGTCTCTCTTCCAATTATGCATAATGTGTCTTGCACATTGCTTATGTTCAGCTTGTGGAAGTCGATTACGCACTGCTTTCACAAGACCCTACAAAATCAAACATAAAACGCTAGATATGATTGCAAGATATACCTTACAAAACTGAATAACCAAGTCATGATGATACTAACCGCCTGTTTATCTGATATGATAGCAACCTTGTTGCCATCACCAAGATCCAAACTTTTTGAAAGCTGTACAACAAACCAATCCCAATTATCATCATTCTCTACTTCGACTACTGCCCATGCAATAGGGACTATCCTATTATCTCCATCTCTTCCAACTGTAGCTAAAAGGTGGCCCTTTATATCCCATTTCAGAAACGCACCATCTAATCCTATGATAGGTCTACATGTAGCTTTCCAAGATTCTCTTTGTGAATTAAAACACACATAACACCTAAAGAACCTTTGTTTGCTTCCAATAGTTGGCCCTGAAATTGTCTCAATCTCAAATGTGGTTTGTGGATTAGACTCGAATACCTCAGCTTGATAATCCCACACTCGTGCAAAATGGGCCTCATGACTAGCTTTCTTCTCATTCATCAGTTTTGTCTTCGCCTTTCCACATTGCTCATCTGTTACTTCCAGATTGTATTCTCTCAGGACCTCAACAGCCATCTCCTTGGAAGTAATCTTCGGATTCACTCTTAATCTCTCCGAAAACAACCAAGCAATTGTTGAACGCTTCAACATCTTAGAGCGACCTGATCTGATACAGATGTGCTCATTGACAAACACCTTTATTTGCATCTTATGTTTCCTCTTCTCATAAGAGCAATAAACTCTCCACGGACACTGGACCTTTGTATCCGAGCACTTTGCGCCAAGCCTCAAGGATTGTGATCTATATAACTTGATGTCATATCGGGTTTTCAGAGAGTACTTTAGAAGTGCATGCTTGAAATCTTCTGGTGTTAAAAGTTTTTCCCAATGCAAGGATTACTTCAGGGTCCTCAGTCTCTCTCTCTCGACGCCTTTCCTTTTCTTTTTCTCCATTCTCGTCATCTTCAGAGTCAGATGACAAAGGGTCAGGAATCCTCTCATCATCCCAAATTTCATCTCCACTGTCTGCATCACTCGCAGCTTCTTCATCTCTCGCAGCATCTCTAAAGTATTGAACCAAATCTCGACATCCTTCTTCTTCTAAAACTGTAAATCGTTCGTATTGTTCTCATCACATCCGTCGCTAACGTCATCGCAATCCTCATCACCAACAACCGCGCAGTCATCTTCTTCTGCAATTGCAAGCTGATGGTTAGCTTCCTATCGCCATCACGAACATCAACCTCTGCTTCATGTTCTACTTCGGGTTTTTTTTCCTTTGCGCTTCAGAGCTTTCTTTCGTTTTCCTTTCCGCGGCATTTCAAATCGGAGAAATCTAAGACGGTAAGTGACCGATTTGATGATTTCGAGGGTTGATTTTGGGGTGAGAAATCGATTTTAAATGTTAGGGCTCGAGAGTGTTCGATTTGGGGGTTTTATCGAATTAGGGATTTTGGGTAAGTCTGAGAACGACGACGTTTTGATTTAACGTTTAGTTTAAACGGGTTTTAACCCCGTTAAATCGATCTGTTAGACGACATAACGTCATGTTTAATTTGGCTAAGTCAACGAAACTTTACGATTTAGATAACGGTCAACAAAAAACTTTATCATTTAAATGGTTCAACCGATAGGTCGGGCTTACAATGGCGTAGATTTGAAAGTTCAGCATTAAAATGGCATTTTTCCCAAAACAAACAAGGTCATGATACAGCATGCATAACATGTATTAATTCCCATTTTACTCCTACCTTTGCGCTCCTCTTTGCACGCACCCACGCACATTCTCTCTCTCACACGGTTCATCCTCCTTTTTTTTCTCTTTTTTTTTTATTGTTAAAAAGGTTTTCTTCCCCCCCCCCCCTACTCTCTAAATAATAATAATTCAAATTTAAATCTTTGCTATAAAAAACATATATTTTTTCTTTATATAACATGTTTTGAATTTTTGAAAACAAACTTTTAAAAAACAATATGCAATGCTTTTTATATTATGTATTCTATATAGAAGAGATTTTCACTTTATTCTATATATTGTTAATCTATATAGGTAAAACTTTTTTATATTTTGGGTTTGGATTTTGAGTTAATCTATATAGGTAGTTTTTAGGAGTTAGGGTTTATTTTGTAAGGTATAAAGTTTAGGATTTTGGGTTTAGCTTATGCCAATTATGTTCTCAAATAATAACAAATATATAGTATCCAAATAAATAAAAACAAGTATATACTATCATCCATATTAATATAGTATAGTTTGATTTTAAACGAAAAATACCACAAATTTATAAGAATTTATAATTTAAATAGTTGGGTTTGAGTTCAGTATGTTGGGTTTAGAGTATAGTTTTTAAGGTTTAGGGTATAATTTTTAAGGTTTTGGGTATAATTCTTAGGGTTTTGGGTATAGTTTTAGGGTTTAGAGTATAGTTTTAGGGTTTTGGGTATAGGATATAATTTAAATTATTGACGAGGCTAATATGAAATGCTAAAATATTGTGTTTTCTAATTTGTGTTCTATAGAACAAGTTTACATTCTATTCAATATATTGTTATTTTACGTACATCAAAAATGTCACAAACACTAAAAATGATTTCTAACCGTTTATAACTTAAATAGTTGAGTTTGGGTTTACTATCTATGGTTTAGGTATAGTATTTAGGGTTTCTGTATAGTTTTTAAGGTTTAGGGTATAGTATATAGGGTTTAAGGTATAGTTTTTAGGGTTTAGGATATAGTTTTTAGGGTATAATTTTTAAGGTTTAGGGTATAATATTTAGGATTTAGGGTATAGTTTTTAGGGTTTTACGATATAGTTTTTAGGGTATAGTTTTTAGAGTTTACGATATAGTATTTATTAGTTTATTACAAGATATAAATTTGTTTAAAACTAAGTAAGATTGCTAATTATTTCTCAAATAATATATAGTCTATACTGTTGCTAATATTCGTATAGTATGTTGCTGATACTAGAAACATAGTATGGAATAAATATTTCTGCCAGAAGGGCAATTTCGTCATATCTAAAGAGAGTTGGTTATTTAATAGATTTTGAAAATAATATAGCTATATTCTTAATTTTAGTTTCCAATATGGTTATTAGGCTAATTCACCCTTTTTTTCTTTTGGTTGATAAAAAAACTCGGTTGTACTACACCCCAAGATGAAATCTCAACCCACTAATACTATGACAAAAGTCCGTTCTTGCTCAAGAAATTGCGTAAAGTATGTTTATTATACCCTTTATTGGATTTTATGGAACTTCATGTTGAGTTTTTTTTTTGGGGTCAAATACTTCATGTTGACTTGTAGACATTCGGGTACCTATTCGGGTTCGGATGGGATCTATTCGTATTTTGATTACTTCGGTTTTAAGCTATATGTCCCATTCGCATATTTTTATTTTCGGATCGGGTTCGGTTCGGTTCATGTCGGGTCCGGATCAGTTCTGTATCGAGGTTTAGGAACCGGATTTTATCCGAAAACCGATCGGTTATGGATCGGTTCGGATTTTTAACCCAAAAGTAATCATAATTTTAATTCGGTTCGGGTATTTTCGGGTATTTGTAACCAAATAAATCAAAAATATCTTAAATGTATCTGATCGAGTACTTAAAATAACTAGAATTAGTATCCGAAATACCCGATTTACCCAAAATAACTGAAAAATATAAAAATATCTGAAAACCTATAAACATAATTGATATATTCAGTTTATAATTATAATATTTTATATTTTTGTTATTAAAAATCTAAAAATAACTAATATTTGTTTTATATATAATTATATTTTGGGTATTTTCGAGTACCCGTTTGATTTTCGATTTGGTTCGGATTCGGTATCGGTTCTTCGGATATGACAGTGTGGCTCCCATTCGGTATTTACATCGGTTTGGTTCGGATTTGGTACCTAAAAATTCGATTCATATCGGTTTGGTTTTTTTTGATCCAGTTTTTATGTCCAGACCTAGTTGTATCAATATATAATGGTAAAATAGGGTAGTCAAGTGTTGCGGGTAAAATTGGAGTGGTACAACTTTGACATTAACAATAAAAGCGATAGTAGTTTTACTGTGATTATTGTTTTTATTTTAATCATTTCATTATTGTTATTATTTTAGCGTCTCAAAATCTATCACCACACTTGTTACGTTAATAAAGACTTTAGCGTTCAGGAAAATTCTTAGACGCTAATTAATTCATATAAAAATGGATGATGTTTTTTTATATTGATTGAAATATTATTTTTTCTACGAATTATGAGAATAATTAGAAAGACAATTTTTTAACAAGCAATTTATATATTCCACACGCTGGAAATTTCTTGATAAATTTATCTCTATTAAACTGAAAAAATCTCATTTTTTGGAATCAAATCCGAAACATTCTATTGTTGAAACATTAATTAACCTTTGGTAAACTGACTTCCACGGATGATTTTTTTATATATCTATTATTAAAAGATACAAATCAATGGAAATAGTTAATTATATCTCCAAATACAAAGAGCAAGAGGGATGATTAGTTCAAACTTCAAAGTGCTCTCACTTTTTCTATGATTTTTTATGGATTTTCTGCAAATAAAACTATGTACCTTTATTGTTTGTATAAGATAAATCCTGATTTTTTCAAAAAAAAATGCAAGTCAATTATGTGAACTCAAAATTAACACATCATTTTGAAAGTAGAAACTATAAGTCATTTTTATTTATTTTTGTAGAACCCATTTTTTTGTTAACAAATTAACTACATAGAAAATTTTATCTCCGTTTTCTTCTTCCGCCTTTCCTCTAGCTAAGTGGCTTTATTCTTTGGGTCACTTTGACCGTTATGGCCCAATACAGTAATACACATTGCTTAACCCAAATGGACCGTACCTGCATGAAAATATAGATGACACATGGTGACACGTGATTCACCTATTTTGGAGGATCTATATTTATCCCCAACAATTAATATTTCTTTTTTAATTATGTTCAATTATTTTATAATTTCTTAATTCAACATATAATTTTTTATTATATATTTTATTCTATACTTTTTCTGTTTATGTTGAAGATTTGTAATTTTTCCGAGTGACTATTTATAATAAATTGTTTTCTTAAAATTAGTAATTGATTGCATACTTTTCTTATTTTGACTGGAAAATGAAGAAAATAATTATTTTCATTTTTTCAAGTTTTGTTATAAGTATATATTTTTTTAAATTTAGAAATTTTCTATATTTATGTTAACATTGTGACTAATTCTAATTGGTAAAATTTTATTTACACGTATCGAAATATGATCGATTGGGTTCACACGTGTCACAGTTACGTTAATTACTAATTCTGAAACATCAAATTTTATATAATAAGATATCTCATGTACATTTATAGTCTGTAAGCTTGATACCAAGCATATTTTTACCCGTTTTTACTATCATAAGTGAGTGCTTTAATAAGCATTTCACTAAGGTTTTAATGCATAAACACTAGATTTCGAGTATTTGATTTTTCAAGACTCTTTTACGGTAATCTTAGCAAAAGACGCATATTTTGGAGTAAAATGGACATTTCTGGAAACAGTGCTCGAAGACAAAAGTTCAACATGAAACGAAGGCCTTCTCACCACAAGATCAAGCTAATATTTGGAAACAAGGTATCCTTATCAGATGTCTTTCACCTCGAAGTAGTTTGAGAACAATCCCACGGTTGGATCTCAAGTTATGGAAGAAGAAAAAAGGTCCGTCAAGCACTCGGAAGACCAAGCTGGCCGCGCCACGACCAGTCGCTCGCGCGGCCAGGCCACTCACGGATTCCCGAGCCCATTTGAAGCCCAACTTAAACCCGCAGTCGTCTTATGCAAGCCAAGACCTAATCCACGACCTAGGNATTTGATGAGTCTTAAGCATACATGCATCATTTATCGAGTCGTTTTATAGAGTCAAAATTTTTTTCTTTTAGTCGGAAACTATGAACTTTGCTAGGTACAAGTCATTTCGAACAAGGAACCTTAATGACCATTCTCACGGGTTTAGAAGCAAGGTTTACTAAGTTGAACACTGCGAGTGGATCATTCCAACGAATAAAGTTCTAATCTCTAGAGTACTCGAAGGATCTTGCGTTGACTCCGCACCTAATGAATCAAAACTTCTAGTCAAGGGGCTTGAGGTACTTCGAACTTTGCTCCTCTTTTAAACTCTAGCATGACTAAGTAGATGCAATGCAACCTCTCCATGATCTTTCCTTGTTATAGAAAAGAAAAAAAAAATAGAAAGAAAAGCCTTAGTTTGAGGATGGCAACCCGAGTTCCTAAAAGAACTAGCGTCATGAACTAGAGTCTGATCGCAGGATTTCGAGAGCGGCTAATGTCCTGAATCTCGGATCCAGACCTAGTAGGGTAGAACGCATCATTCCTGGGGCGCTTATGCGTGGTCAGGAAGGTGTCGTGAATGTTTATTGTCCCGATCTTATTGTGTGATTGTTGAGGGCGCATGATACGATAGAATACCTGCGAAATAGGCATTCATAGATCGATCTTGTTTTGTCAGAGTTAGGTCGTTAAAACCAGTGAATCAGTTTAGGGAAAATCGCCTAGTCTCGCTTGCTTAACTTTTGTGAGTTTGATTTCTAGTTAGAACCCCATAAATTTCCAGAGAAGATCCCCAACGTGTTTCCCCCATCTGCTTTACAATTCGAGATTTACGCACTTAAATATTTACTTTTTCTGCACCACTCACTTGATTTCCTTTTTACAAGTTCTTAAGTTAATTTTCCTTTTCCCGTTGGTTATAGAATTGATTGACAACCTCTTCTATATAAGACGTGATACTGCTTTCTTTCTTTTCTGCAAAAACCGTGACACAATCCCCAAAACCCCAGTTCCATTCGTCTTTGGTTGCCCTGATTCTCTGTTTTGCAGTTGACCTCCTCCATGTGGTTCGATACCCTAAGTACTACAACGCACGCTGTGAACTTGCAGCTTAGGGTCCTACAAATTCAAAGCTCGACGAGTCCCCAAAGAAATCCTCCAATCTCAGACGACTATTTAGACCCCATCAAGCATTTGGCGCCGTTGCCGGGGCGGTTGAGTTTCGCTTTCCAAAGCAAAGGTCAGGATCACAACTCAAAGACATTCTTTATCTCTAACTTCTAGATTTCTTTCTATGAGTTTCCGGAACTACCACACTATAGAGCACGCAAGGATCGACCCTTATGTCCCTCCAAATACACGCCCACCTACAGAATCTCTGCACCATTCTCGGAGACCACCTCCGACGCCACCACCCCACGAGCACTTCACGCCTGAGAAAGAACCCGCACCCCTAGGTCATCGCCAAACCTCTGTTCTTCCTCATCACAACCAGAAGGTCTCGCCTTTCTTCCTGCATCAACGATTGAACCAGCTTACGGAGCTGATGAAAATCCTCATGGATAACGGAGCTGACTCTGAGAAGTCTTCTCATTCCCGGATCGCTTCAATGCAAACCGAGATATCTCGCAAGATGCAAGACATCGCATATCAGGTCAAGAAACTTGAGACCCAAGCTTCAAGGGACCGAAACAAGCTGCTGAGGATGGAAGAAGGGTTAGGATGCCATGACTACAACTTGACCCAGATCAAACGAAGAATCCGAGGGTACGGATGCGAGCTTGAAGAGACTAAGGAAGCCGTTGATGAAGTCAAAGATCATCTCGGGAGATACATAGAAGAGGCAAGAGAAGGCCGCCTCGCGATCAAGAGCCAAGCCAGTAGAAACAACAGAGCAATCGAGGGCATTGCCTTGGAGCTAGAAATAAGCGGCGACAAATTCGAAAGACTCACCAGAGACCAACAAGAGCTCGTCGACATGCTACCCTCTTCCAAGAGAGTCGTGAGTTTCCCCACGAAAGAACGCGAAGAGACCTCTGATTCTTCAAGCGAGGAAGACGTGACACCAGGCCGCCGGTCACACGTGAAGCTCGAGCAAATCATCATTGCACCCTGTAAAGCCATCACCCCCTTGGGAGGAAAGCGAGATGCCATTCTCAGGGCAAAGCATGCTCGTAGCGAATTCACCTTCTCAAACCATTTACCGCGCCAAACATCCTCATTTCCAAGCTATGAAAGAGCACCTCTGAAGCTATCACGATATGTAACCTTGACCTACCGATCAAATGACAAGAGGGTCCAGAAAGAATCACGATTCAGGGATCGCATCAAAAGAGAAAAACTCATCGAGTTCCATAAAAAGGCAAGGAAGATCCCGATATATGTTGGCTTCGACGAGGCATGGAACGAGGGAGACTTGAAAGAGTACTTCAAGGGTAGCAGTGAAGACGTGGGCATCATCAAGTACCACTTCAAGCAGGAGAGATTCAATGCCACCACGACTAGGATCATGGACGTTCATAGATACAAGAAGGTAATATGAATATAACTCCAAAATCGCACTTCAGAAGCAAGTAGGGATGAAATGATGGATGAATGGTATGAGATCGAATGGTGAATGAGATGAAACGATGGATTAAGTAACAAGGGAGTGTTGTGGTCACACTAAGGCTGCGGAATTCCTTAGATTTACCGGGGAATTGATAGGTCGCACAAAGGAGATGGAAGAGCCTTTGATTTACCTTGATCTAACTTATAAGTTTGAGAATAAAAAGATAGATAGATAGAAATGAGGATTTACAAGAGTTTAAATAGGGAACTCAGAAGGAGAAGCCCTAAACTCGGTCCAAAGACTTAAATAAAAATACAACATAACATAACATAAGCTAAGAAAATATCATAAGTTAAAGATAGAAGAAGCGGCTGGAACAAGAGCTTCTTTGGGCCTGATCTCGGTTCATCAAATGGGGTTAAGGAGGTGAACAACAGCCTCATTAAAAACTTTGACAAGAAAACCCAGTGGGACAAAACTTGTCAAAGGAAAAAGAGCACAATTGAACACCTTACCCATTTGATGAAATCAATTAGCTTGAATCAAAACCAGAATGGTTTGATAAGCATATATTTCTACTCTGGAATTCTCTAAGTGTAGAAGTAGAGAATGGATAGTCTCCTTGAGCTTCTTAGTCCTTGCACGCGTCATTGGTCCTCTTGGTATAGCTAAAGCTTCCTCAGGTTCAAGCTCTGGTACATGCTCAGCTGCAAGCTCTGGTTCTAGTCCTTTGTCCTCGGCCATGCTCATATCAGAAGGTCGGGAGGATTCGCGACCTGATCAGCAGAGAAGACCTTACAGAATTCGACAATGTGGTGGCAAGCATTCCTCCGGAAACTACTTTCACTACGGCATGGAAAGAGCATATGATCGGGTATTACTTCCACGAAAGTGATGAGACTACGCAAGAAATACTTCATCTCTACGAATTTGCAAGAGCTAGGAAAGAAGCACGAAATTTGGAGGAGACCCGAAGCCAAAAACATCTTCTTGAAAGGGATGAAGATGCTATCATGGAGAGACTCGAGGAGCCCTCAACAGAAGAGGCCGCACATAAGGCAAAAAGACCTTGCCTAAGGTCGAGCTCAACCTCCAACTAAGCTCCTAAACTACCAAAGTCTAGCTAAAAGACTCTAAACAAGAGCGGCTCAATGGGAGACAACCCATTTTAGATACTCTCTTTCTCATCTCTGTAACCATACTAATCTTTAGTTTTGGTTTCTTCTTAGTTTACAACATTTACATAAACCCCAAAAGTAAAAAAAAAAAAATCAGAAAACCAAGAAAAACACAAAAAAATCAGATAAACCAGAAAAGACCAAAAAAATGAAGAAGGAGTTTCGAAGAACACTCACCGGGCGACGAACTGCCCGTGGGCTAGCCAGAAGGAGCATGGCCGCGCCATGAACCACGATGGCACGGAGGCAGGACGCTTGGCCGCGACGGCGACTACCCGTCGCGCGGCCGGCCTTCCTCTGCGACATTCTCTATCCCGAACTTCACCAAACCGGATCTCCTTCAACCTGTGTCAAGCCTTTCAAACTTCCTTCTTGATTCAAGGGCCTGAACACGTCCTATAGACCACAAACACCACTTCACAACCGCGGCAAGTTGCTGTTGCATCAAAGACGGCGAGACAAGACAAGACTCCATCCAAGTCAAGTTAAGTCAATGATCCATCTCTCTCATTCTACTTCATCCTGCATGATCAACGAACCCGTATCCAAGAAGACGAAGAAGAATACAACGGTCTCATCCTCCAGAACTGTTGTGCAAGCGCCAGGAGGAAGAAGATGCAACTTCCTTCACCATACCGCGAAGAGAAAAGTTCCTGAAGACTAGCTTCTCTCTTCCGCGACCGAGAACTTTACCGAAGCCAAGTAAGAATTTCATATGGCATTGAAGTTCGAACTAGCAACACCTGTCTTCCGGGATCCCGAACACATCACCGGATAGGCCAGCATAGACCCAAACTTCAATTTTCTGAGGCGACGCAATCTTCAAGACGCAAGGACGAAAGATTTTCCATCTCTCATTCACAGTGTTCTACAAAGGTCAAGGAACCAAGACAAGTACTCAACAACCGGAGTACATGTTCTTCTCAACAAAGGCGTGACCCAATAATGATCATCATCATCAGCCACCAACATCACCACCACACGACCACCACCACCAAATGGAGCAAGGAAGCTCAAACTGCGCAACACATTTTCTTTCGAGCTAAGTTTTTGATTTTTTTGTTCAATTAAATCGATTCAAAGCAGGGACATAAGGAGAATGATTAAGTCCTTAGCTCAATCATACCACACACCCATACATCCATACCAAACCCAACACCACTTTCAAGTAAGTCTTCACAAGCTTGTACTTGAATTTACCTATCTTTTTCACCTCAACTCGATTTAAACAAACTGGGGACAATTTGATTTAAGTCTGGGGGGTTTCTTTTATTACTAACTATGCTTTGATTTGATGAGTCTTAAGCATACATGCATCATTTATAGAGTCAAAACTTTTTTCTTTTAGTCGGAAACTATGAACTTTGCTAGGTACAAGTCGTTTCGAACAAGGAACCTTAATGACCATTCTCACGGGTTTAGAAGCAAGGTTTAATAAGTTGAACACTGCGAATGGATCATTCCAACGGAGAAAGTTCTAATCTCTAGAGTACTCGAAGGATCTTGCATTGACTCCGCACCTAATGAATCATAACTTCTCGTCAAGGAGCTTGGGGTACTTCGAACTTTGCTCCTCTTTTAAACTCTAGCATGACTAAGTAGATGCAATGCAACCTCTCATTGATCTTCCCTGATTATAGAAAAGCAAAAAAAATAGAAAGAAAAGTCTTGATTTGAGAATGGCAACTCGAGTTCCACAAAGGACAATGACGGTTCGCAGACATCATGAAAATTTCATAAGTGATCATTCTCAAGTCAAGAAGAAAAGAAAAAACAATATAGAAAAATAAGGTCGATAGAAAAAATAAAATGGTACCCTAGAAAAGTAGGGAGAAATCGACTAAGGGAAGAGAAAATAGGAGAGTTGTGTCTGAAATGTCTTTGTCTAGATGTTTGGAAGAGAAGAGTATAATTTATCGTCGGCCAATACTCTCTCGATAGAGACCGCACGCCTAAATGAATAAAGGGGTCAACAAGAGAGAGCTCGAAATACTCAAAGGGACCATGAAGCGTATCCGGGAAGGGTGAAAAGTTCAAGGTAACTAGACCTAAACGCCTCTAAACGCCTTGAAACCAGATTATGAGTTACGTGGCTTAAACAGGTCGATTGCTAGACTTGACGAGTTCCCAAGTATTGGTGAGTTTCCACGTTTTCTAACCTCTTTTCCTTACTTAGATTTCTGTTTTGTTTGAGGACAAACAATGGTTTAAGTCTGGGGGAGTTGATAACATGCATATTTTACCCGTTTTTACTATCATAAGTGAGTGCTTTAATAAGCATTTCACTAAGGTTTTAATGCATAAACACTAGATTTCGAGTATTTGGTTGTTCAAGACTCTTTTCAGGTAAATTTAGCAAAAGACGCATATTTTGGAGAAAAATGGACATTTCCGGAAACAGTGCTCGAGGACAAAAGTTCAACATCAAACGAAGACCTTCCCACCACAAGATCAAGCTAATATTTGAAAACAAGGTAGCCTTATCAGATGTCTTTCACCTCGAAATGTTTTGAGAACAATCCCACGGTTGGATCTCAAGTTATAAAAGAAGCAAGAAGGTCTGTCAAGCGCCCGGAAGACCAAGCTGGCCGTGCCACGGCCTGACCAGACGACCAGTGGCCACGCCACGGCCAGTCGCTCGTGCAGCCACACCACTTGGCGATTTCCGAGCCCATTTGAAGCCCAACTTAAACCCGCAGCCGTCTTATGCAAGCCAATACCTAATTGACGACCAAGGGGACTTGAAGACCTATATATACTCGATGTTTAGGGTTTTCGTTAAAGGAGTTCGAAGTTTTCTTTTCACGTTTCATTGTTTTGGTTCCGACGGCCACGTATCTCGTTCTCTCTCGATCTCCATCTTTGTTCTTCGAGGGAGATCGACTTCTGCCGAAACCTTTGTTACATTTCATTGATTTATACAAGCATGCTTTCATCAATCACGATTTCTACTCCTTCTTTTATGTTTGAGTAGTTTACTTTCGTTGGGTGTTCTTTTAAGGGGATCTATGGGGAATTTCATTAACTGTTTTTGAACCAATCGTTTAGGCTGTAGATTAGGGTTTTCTTTCTTACCAAACTTGTTCTTATTGCATGAGTCTAACGTCATGAACTAGAGTCTGATCATAGGATTTCGAGAGCCACAATCGTGCTGAATCTCGGATCCGAACCTAGTTGGGTGGATCACATCATTTCTTGGACGCTTATGCGTACTTAGGAAGGTGTCGTGAATGTTTATCGTCCCGATCATCATTGCGTGTTTGTCTAGGACGCATGATACGATAGTATACCTGCGAAGTTTACATTCATAGATCGATCTTGCTTGTCAGAGTTAGGTCGTTAAAACCAGTGAATCAGTTTAGGGAAAATCGCCTAGTCTCGTTTGCTTAACTTTTGTGAGTTTGATTTCTAGTTAGAACCCCATAGATTTCCCGAGAAGATCCCCAACGTGTTTCCCCCATCTGCTTTACAACTCGAGATATACGCACTTCAATGTTTACTATTTCTGCACCGCTCACCTGATTTCCTTTTTACAAGTTCTTAAGTTAATTTTCCTTTTCCCGTTGGTTATAGAATTGATTGACAACCTCTTCTATATAAGACGTGATACTGCTTTCTTTTTTCTGCAAAAAACGTGACACAATCCCCAAAACCCCAGTTTCGTGCGTCTTTAGTTGTCCTGATTCTCTGTTTTGCAGTTGACCTCCTCCCTGTGGTTCGATACCCTAAGTACTACAACGCACACTGTTGACTTGCAGCTTAGGGTCCTGCAAATTAAAAGCTCGACGAGTCTCCAAAGAAATTCTCCAATCTCGGACGACTATTTAGACCCCATCGAAACTTGCCTTAGAAATTCTTAATTAGTATAAACGAAATCGATCCAGATCCAGATTGTATTTGAGAGAAAAAAAAAGAATATTTTAACTAAGAGAGAACCTGCACATAGTGCGGGTCTTGTTGTAATAATATGTATTTTAAATCATATGTTTTTAGATTTTTTTTTTATCTGTTTTCTCTTGCGTTTATTTTTTAGAATTTTTATTCTTATCGATTTTTCCTTGATGATCTTTGTAATCTCTTTCATACATTATTTTAAGAATATTTTTTTTTTATTTTTCAATCTTCATACTCTTTTCAGTCAACTATTATAATAGTTTTTAAGTTTCTCAATTTTCCATTTTAAGTTCTTACATATCTTTCAATTATTCCATATCCCTTTTGCATATTTTAAAATGTTGTATATTTTTTGTATGCATTCTTTTTTCTCTTTTTTTATATATAATTTGTTATCTTTTTATTTTTTATGAATATTTTTGAACTTTCTCAATTTATTACTTGAGTTTTTCTTTTCATATATCTTTCATTGATTCCTTTTTCTTTTTAAGTTTTAAACTTATATATATATTTCTTTGTATCCATTCCTTTTTTTTCTTTTTTTCTTTCCCTTCTTCTCTCTATTTTTTATATAATTGGTAATCTTTTAGATTGTGTATTAAATATTATTTTGTGTTTTATAGTTTTATAGGCTGTAATTTTATTTTTCAATTCTTTGAAACTTCTTAGCTTATTCGATTTCATAATTTGCTTATTTTTTTAATTTACTTGCATTATAACTAAATTATCGTTAAAAATAGTAAAAACATGACTTTTATTATATAATATATATATATGTTTAAATTAAATTATCATAAAGATTGAATCACTCTAAAAAGGAAAACAGAATGATACATTTACAATCTTATAATTTATAATATGTATATGTTTATGGTCTTTTTAAATTATATTTGAATTTATTTAATTTATATTATGCTGTGTTGTTTTTCTAAATAGTTAAATTAAATTAAATGACTTTTATGTATAATCAATAATTGGGTTAGTATTTATTTGGGTTATTTGCTATTTAAAAAAAAAATCTAATTAGTTGTTTATTTTGTTTGCATATATGGAAAAAAAACTGAAGTAGACCAATAAGGGGGAGAGGAGGGGGGCTGATGTATCATCGCTGAAAAGTCCCCTTTCATCTATTATATAGTAGATCATTTCTACATTGTTATTCTTTTATCGTCTCAAAATCTATCAGCACACTTCTTATGTTAAAAAAGACATTAGCATTGAGAAAAATTCTTAGACGCTAGTCCAGATATAAATGGATGATGTTTTTTTTCGTTTGAAATATTAGTTTTTCTACAAATTATATGAACAATTACAAAGATCGTTTTTCAAAAAAATAATTTTTATGTTCCACATGCTCGAAGTTTCTTGATAAGTTTGTCTCCATTAACCTGCAGAAATTTCATTTTTTTAGGAATCAAACCCCAAACATTCTGTTGTTTAAATATTAATTAACTTTTGGTCAACCACTAGATCAATGAGCTTCCACATATGATGTTTTTTATATATCAAAAATTTTATTATCAAAAAATACAAATCAATGGAAATAGTTAACTATATATCCAAATACAAAGAGCAAGAGGTTTTTTTATGAATTTTCTGCAAATAAAACTATGTACCTTTATTGTTTGTATAAGATAAATCCCGACCTTAGCAAAATGCAAGTCAATTATGTGAACTCAAAATTAACACATCATTTTGAAAGTAGAAACAATAAGTCATTTTTATTTATTTTTATGGGACTTAACAAAAAATAAAATTTTATCTCCGTTTTTTTCTTCTGTTTTTCCTCTAGCTAAGTGGTCTTAGACCATCTCCAATCATGGGTTCCAAGACATGCTCTACAAATATATTAAACAAATAAATAATAATATTATATTATATAGAGTTCTTTAAATCATGAAAACAGTCTCTTAAACTAGAGATTTTATAACTTTCTCTTCTATTTTAAAGAACTCCTAATTGTTTATTAATATTTTTTCTATTAAAATATTATAGTTTATTATTTAGAACTTTGATAGGAACCTCCCGTGCTCTTATTCTTTGGGTCACTATGGACCAATACTTAGTGTTGGACTACCTGCAAGAAAATACAGATGACACATAGCGACACATGATTCGTCTATTTTGGAGGATTGATATTTATCCCCAATTCTTTTTTAATTATGTTCAATTTATTTATAATTTCTTAATTCTACATATAATTTGTTTATTATATATCTTATTCTATACTTTTTCCTGTTTATATTAAAGATTTGAATTTTTTCTGAGTGACTATTTATAATTTTTTTTCTTCTTAAAATTAGTAATTCATTGCATACTTTTCTTATTTTGATTGGAGAATGTAGAAAATACTTATTTTCCTTTTTTCAAGTTTTGTTATAAGTATATATTTTTAAAATTTTATATGGAATTTTTCTATATTTATGTTAACATTGTGACTAATTCTAATTGGTAGAATTTTATTTACACGTATCAAAATATAATCGATCGGGTTGGCACGTGTCACAATTACGTTAATTACTAATTTTAAAACATCAAGTTTTATATAATAATATACCTCATGTACATTGACAGTCTGTAAGCTTGCCTTAAAAATTCTCAATTAGTATAAAAACGAAGTCGGATCATGTCGTAATTCAGATCCATGTTGTATCTGAGAGAAAAAAAAAAGAGAAAGAAGAAGAAAACGATGTGGTGGTGGAAGCCCCTTTAATCTAGTGGTTGACAAAGAGTTCATTAATACTTCTACACCAGGAGGTTCGGAGATCGATTCACCGAAGATGACTTTTCTACAGATTATCGGAGGCAAGCTTATAAGAAAATCTTCAACGTGGTGCAAGCAGAACCGTTCATCGTGGTCGTGAATCTTTGTGGGATAAAGTTATCCGTGGTAGAATTGTGTTTGTAATTTTTCTCATAAATTGTATCAATGTTAAAAAAAAACGGTGTGGTGTAGGTGTCTCAATCTCATCATTATTAGTTTATTACAACTTACATGTTGTATATACTAACCACATTTTCCTTATGGTCATAAAATATGTTTTAATGTTTTTTTTATGGTTACTAGTCATAAAATCCCAAATGTTTTAGAAGCTAGAAAGAGAAGGGTTCAACATTTCAAGTTAGAAAGAAAAAACAAAACAAAAAAATGAGTGGCATGTAATAGTAGTTAATACTTAATACATAAATTTCATCATTCTATATATAACGAGCTGAGGAATTCATATCGGACAGACACATCGGGCTTAAGAGCCCGATACGAAGCAGGTAGGACGAGCTAAGAATTCATATCGGGCGAGCACATCGGGGTTTGCTGCCCGATATCGAGCCTGATCCAAGGTTATAAACCAGGTTTGTTCCGGGTTTACCCGGTTCGCACATTGTTCACTATAAAAATTAAAACCTAATTTTTCTTAAGTATCTTTTGTTCTTACTTAGAAACACATTTCTATTTTGGTTCTAAGCAATTTGTAAGACCTTTTTAAGAGTATTGCAAATTCAAGATCTTCCTTCTTTCTAATCATGTTTACCAAAATCTCTTTCATAGGATTTGTGGATCTAACCATGATTAGTGAGTAGTTTCCTTAGAATCTAGGGATGGGTTAGATTTAGGGTGTTTTAGGAATTAATATTGATGTCTAGGGTTAGATCTTCTCATTTCTCTCCTTGCTTAGTGATCTTAATGCTAGTTTAGCCTTGATATAGCTAAAACTAGACCTTAGAGAATTTCTCACCAACAAGTTATTTGTTGAAATTCCCCAATCAACTAAGTAAGGGATTTGCATTCCTAACTCATGAAAGTGATTGTCTAGAATGTTTATTAGCATTTTAGAACTGTTTCATAATGCTTGTTAACTTCCTTTTCACAAATGAAAGTTTGATCTTGATTAAGATGCTTAATGATGTGATTGGTGCCATGAAAGTGGATTAGTCTTGCTTTAGAGTTGTAAGCTTAGGGATTAGCATATATTGTGATTGATTGACATCATAGATTAGTTCTTGAAGCACCCAAGATCAATAACTCCATCCTTCGTTTTAGTCAATTGTTAATCACGTTTAGTAGTTAATTAATCTTTAAATTGCTTGATTAGCTTGTTTAGTGACTGTTTAAGGTTTTAGTTTGTTTGCTTTGATCTCTCATTTAGGTTGATAGCTAAACAACAAAAACCATCTAAACTTGCTTAGATTGAGTAGTTTTATGCATTTTTTTGTCACAACTTCCCCATTTGTATTGATCCTCAATATCCTAATGAATAAGTTTGAGAATTGATAGTAAAAATCTACTTATCAACGACATAAAATGGAGTGGTATTATGCTCAATATATGAATTGAAAAGGGGTGGAAGATTATGCAATAAAAATATAAAAATAAAAAGAAAGAAGAAGAAAACGATGTGGTGTAGGTGTCTCAAAGATAGTCTCGTCATTACTACAACTTACACGTCGTATATCCTAACCACATTTTCCTTATGGCCATAAAATAGATCCCAAATGTTTTACAAGCTAGAAAGAGAAGGGTTCAACATTTCAAGTTAAAAACAAAAAAATGAGTGGCATGTTGAAGGCATTAATTATTTGTTAATTGGAATAAGTGGCGTTCACGAAGATCAATCAACACGTTGTAAGGATAACAGAAATCTTTAGAGGTAATTACGTTCAACATTTGAAAGAAAAAAAAACGAAAAAAGAATTGAATATATGTTCCTAAATCTCTCTATAAATACCGTTAGGCCTTTAGAGGAACTCAAACACAAGAACAAACATAAAGCAAGCAAGAGAAAAAAAAAAACAGAAAGAAAGAAGAAAACAACAATGATGAAAGTTGGTCCAATCATCGCAGCAGCGACATTCCTGCTCATTGCCATTGCAGCATCGGTTGTTGCTGCTGACAACGAAGTGGTCCGTGATATTGGAGGAAGACCAGTTAAGGCCAACACTCCGTACAACGCTGTGTTCCTGCCGAAAATTAAGCCCGGGTCAATTCCGGATCCGGCGAAAAGATCAGGATGGCTTTCCAGAATTGGTATAGGAGCTAGAAAATCCAACGAACTGTGGAGTTGCCCAGAAATCGCGATTTTCTTCCGAGTTCGGCAAGGACCTCCAGAGCCCCATTTACGAATTATATTTGTAACATCAGAAGATGTCGTACGGGTTAATACCAAACTTAATATTAAATTCGCAAGGCCCAGTTTCTGCGAAGAGTCTGGTTTTTGGAGAGCTGGCTCCCGTCGTTTCGGTAGAGTCATACACCTAGACGGATCGAAGTCAGGCGATGACAGCATTTTCACCATCAAGAAATCCAACGGAGATCGATACAAGATTGCTTTCGGCGCCCCTAGTGTTGATCCTCACAACAATTCAACGGATATCTTTATGCGGGGAGACTCCCGCATAACTGTGCTGCAGGTAGGACGTGGCGAGGACGCTAATCAAGTCTTGGAGCTCGAATTCGTAGAGCTCTTTAATCCTTCCTAACCGCATCTTCTGCTTTTACCGGCTACTCTTCTCTTGTATTTTTTTTTTTCTTTTTTCTTTTTATTTTTGCTTGCTCTACTTTTGTTGTAATGATGTTTCATCTCAAAATCAAATAAAAGTTGTTTTTTCTTTTCTTTTAATGTAAAATGTTTCGTTGAAAACTATGTGTGAAAAGAGTGACAGCAATAGCATCTTATTAAAGTTTAATACTATATTTTAATAAGTTTTAAATGCCGTAAAAATTAATTTCCTCCTTACATTCTAACCAAATTGAAGGTAAAAAAAGACATGTCTACTCTGAGGAAGAGCAAAACAACTTGATAAAAGATTTCAGTCAGAGGCATAAAATGGGAGCTGATGACTTCGAACCATTGACAATGATTGGGAAGGTTGCATTTGGAGAGGTAGCATATCTTTTCCTTCATCTATTTTATAGTTTTTTTTTTTTTTTTTTTCAACAGCATTTCATTGGCATGCATTTATATGCACATGCATCATCTTGAAAGTTATTTTATTTTGTTTGGGTTTTTGGTGCAGGCAAGTGATAGGTTTAACATCAATTCTCAGCTTGAGCATCTTCAAGCTAAATATGTTGGAACTGGGCATTCTGATTTGAGCAGATTGTGGGTTTCTTTTGAACAAATAATGTTATCTGCGTTTCATTTGGATTCTTGGGTCCTAATTTGTGGAATATCAAATTGCTTAAAACGTGCAGTGAGTGGGCTGTGAACATTCAGCGTGATAGTTATGCTTCATACATTGGCCACTACCCAATGCTTTCATACTTTGGGATCGCTGAGAACGAGTCTGTGACATCCCCGATCTTAGATTTAGGGGAAGTTTTTTTTAAAGATTTTCAGGTTAGTTAAAAATAGGATTTAAGTTAGATAAATCTATCCCATTTCTTTTAAAGCCCGAGTGAAATTCTTTTAAACCAAACCCATGTTCATTTTAGCCTATTTTCTTTCTTTGAAATCCATGCTCGTGGTGATGGAGAGAGGCAGAGATAAATCACCTCGGCGAAGCCCTGCCAAAACCGAGCCACACCAACCACCTTGAAGGAGGAGCAACCTAGAAAGCCAAAGGAGGCAGTTCTGACCCGTTTTGGTGCAGTAGAGAAACGGCTGACCAAAAGGGATTTGTTTGGAGTGAAATTTTGAGGGTATGTACTCCATTTCCAGATCGATCTATACCAGAAAACGGTTCATCATTTGGAGTTTTATACTGAGAGTTATGCATATTTTCCCGAGACAAACTTCTGTAGATCGAACCTTCGAGCCGCCGACTTTGAAAGCATTTTCCCGACGATCCAGAGAGCTTCAGGAGCCGATCTAGATACCGTTGGAAAGCCCTTTCTGTTATCTTTCCAGATCATCTTTCCGATTGTGATTCTCAAGTGTATCCAAAGATTTGTTGCCGTTTCTTTTCCGCATGTCAACCTGTCCGAATCGCATTTTCAACCAAAGGCAAAGGTGGGGTTTGGTTTATGATTGCTAAAGTTGCATTAGTTGAATTAGTAATATTTGTCTGCTTGATATAGGTATTAGATTTGACTGATGATTGATGCTGATGAATGTGGTAATTGTTATGTGATTGGCAATTGGTGTATTGTTAAGTTGAAAGTTATACGGTATGAAAGTATTAATGTGGGTGGCTTAGTTGCCGATGTTTGTACCGCTGATCGGTCGGATTAGTGTTGACTAACGACCTACAACAAGGGACTATTGTGAAGTTGTAGTGATCGAGAAAGGGCTGACGAGCCGTTGTCAAACCCTGTAGTGGGCGGTGGCACCTTGTGACTTGTCAATCCCAATTTGGGCTGTGNACAGCCCGCTAATACGTCATGAGTTTGTATGTTCGCTAACACACGCATCTCGGCTCACTCGGCTTGTCAACAATCATCATGAGCCAGCCTTTGGAGAAGACTTGCAACAAAGAGGAAGATCGATCGAACACATTCCAAACAATTTTTTTTTTTGGGAGTAAACATGTTAAATCTATTACCAATTTTTGACTTTTGACAGCCGTTACAGAAATGACAGAAAAAGAAAAAGAAAGTACAAAACTAAACTATACCAAATTCCGACTAGAGATATGAACCAAATAACAAAATTAAATAACGAAAATAAACTTTGACGGGGGCAAACAACAAATTTTGAAAACGATCCAGCTCAATCCCAAAAACACAACAAACCAAACACGTTCCAAACAAACATGACCGTGTTAGGAAATGCATTCACCTTTCGAGCACATAAATCTAGTCATCAAGACACAAATTCATGAACCAGCTACTACATTGTACAAGACAACGCAGATAAAGATGTTCAGACGAATTCAGATGTGTACGTAACCTTCACTTTATCACATCGAGGACATTTTGATATAAATGAATGTATCATATTAAACCTCCCAACAATCACAAAATTTACCTTGAGATAGTAAAAGTTCGGATTACCACTTAGTTATCAAGAAAAAAAAAACAATCACAAAATTTTACAAAAACTATGGAGTGGGAATTTAAATGTGCCACCAAAAGAGGCAAGGTCGGTCTTGTGTGAAATAATAATAACTCAAGCTTTTACTTCTTGTCTCAGCAATTCATTTATTTATTTAAAATATTTTAAAAAACTAATTATTTTTGTCAATAACTTTGACATTTATTCTTGGCTTTTGACATTGTCATCGAACATAATTCCCGTGGAGGGGTCCACGCGGAATAATAAAGCCGCTCAATCCACTTCTCAATGCTCAAATTTAATCACTTTTGCCAATTAATATATTCAATTTTGGTAATTTATAATCAATTACTCTAGTTTCCCAAATTTTCTTGACAATAATTTGTTGTGCAAGGAAAACCAATTAAACCCTTAATTTACGGTAATCAACTTTAGTAAGTAACTAAACAAAACAATTAATTCGTTTTGAACCTAATCCCCCAAAAAAGCATATAATAATAATAATATTTGCTCAGAGGAGAGAGAAAACAAAAAAAACAACAGAGAAAGAAGAGAGAGAGAGAGAAGAAGAAGAAGAAGAACAGTAGTGCCTCCTAGTCTTTTGCAATTCACACAACATCGAAAGCGATAATAAAGTCTCCAACTTTTTCTTCCCCCTTTTGCTTCTTTCAAATTCGGAATTCGATCTTCGAAATTGAAGAACAAGAACAAGAATTGAGGAATCGAATCCCAGGAATCAAGGTCTTTCTTTCACTTTTTTATTTTATTTTCTTTCTTTTCTCTCACCACAAATTGCGGGTCTCTGTCTCTGTGTGGTCTCCATGTTGTTGTGTGTCTCCTAATCTAACGCTTGTTCTTGAGGTTTCATTACATCTCTGTCTCTGTTCCTACTTGCTTTGTTAGAATTGTATGATTTGAGGTTTGGTGCATTTCTCGGTGACGCCCAAATTTAGGGTTTCCGGTTTGATTTCTTAATTCCCCCAAAATTTGAGCGTACATTTTGGTATTTCCAGTGATTCCCATTTCTAATCTAATCATTTCAGATCTATTAGGTTGTGTTCTACTTTCATATGATCATGGAGAATTCTGCAATTTAGATTTAGATATGTTTGTGAACATAAACTCAAAGTTGTCAAATTTTGAACCAAAAACAAAAAAAAAGTTGACAACTTTGAGTTTCTGTTTAATGTTTAGAGTTGATCAAACCATCTCTTATCACTTCGAGGATGCTTCTGTTTAAGAGTCAGTGTTAGCTAAATATGTTTCCATCTTGTTGTAGGTGGTGAAGCAGTGGAAAGCTAATCACTAGATGCATAATTGGAGTGGAACTTATTCTTTGCGCTTATCGAACTCTCTGCTCACTTGTACATAAAGCACTGGTTTTGGGAGAGGAGAAGTTAAACGGGGAGAGAAATGGAGACTGCTAAAGCTTGGATTAGTAAGTTGAAATCTAAAGACAAGGTGAAATCTTCGAAAAAGAAGGAAACCACAAGTAATGTAAAGGAAGCACCGAAAACAGCTGGAGGCGAAGAAGCGCTTTCGAATGTAACAAAGGAGAAAGCTGCTGCTGCAAAGTTATATATTGAAAACCATTACAAGATGCAAATGCAGAGTCTGCAAGAAAGAAAAGAGCGGTATGGTTTCATCGTTACCTATTTTTCACTATGTAATTTGTTTTGTCATGCTGGGAATTTTTTTTCAGTGGTGCTGTTTCTTGTTTTTGATATTTGTATTCTTTTCTGCAGACGCAAAATGCTAGAAAAAAAGTTAGCTGCTGCAGAAGTCTCTGAGGAAGAGCAAAACAACTTGATAAAGGATTTGGAGATGAAGGAAACCGAGTACATGCGCCGTCAGAGGCATAAAATGGGAGCTGATGACTTTGAGCCATTGACAATGATTGGGAAGGGTGCATTTGGAGAGGTAGCATATCTTTTGCTTCATCTCTCTTTTATGGATCAGTTTTTTTTTGTTTTCACAGCGTTTCCATTGGCAAATGTTAGGGCTTTTCGGACTGTGGCCTGATAATATCGCATGCCAATTTCTATCCTCCTTCATGTTTTCTGTTTTGTGCTTTTATCTCTTTTCGCAGGTTAGGATTTGTAGGGAGAAGGGAACAGGCAATGTGTACGCAATGAAGAAGCTTAAGAAATCTGAGATGCTTCGCAGAGGCCAGGTATTTAGATTCCTCCAAGCTGCTTTTGATTGACATTTGTGTTTGGTTACTTGATGTGTTTGGGGGATCTGATTTTCAGGTGGAACATGTAAAAGCAGAAAGAAACTTACTTGCAGAAGTTGACAGTAATTGCATTGTCAAACTGTATTGTTCTTTCCAAGATGACGAGTACTTGTATCTCATAATGGAGTATCTACCTGGTGGGGATATGATGACTTTACTTATGAGGAAAGACACCCTTACTGAAGATGAGGCCAGGTTTTATATTGGGGAAACTGTACTGGCTATTGAGTCCATTCATAAGCATAACTATATCCACAGGTTAGTGAAGCAGAACATATGACTTAGTTGTAGCTCCCATGTCCATTATTTTGTTCTAAACGTCATTTTTTTTCTTCTGCAATATGATACAGAGATATCAAGCCTGATAATCTGCTACTTGATAGAGAGGGCCACATGAAATTGTCAGATTTTGGATTATGTAAACCGTTGGACTGTAGTAATCTTCAGGAAAAAGATTTCACAGTTGCAAGAAATGTTAGTGGGGCTTTACAAAGTGATGGTCGCCCTGTGGCAACAAGACGCACTCAACAGGAGCAACTGCTAAACTGGCAGAGAAATAGAAGGATGCTTGTAAGTTTCACTTATGCATCATCTTTTGTTCAGAGATCTCCGCTTTTGCAAGAAATTATTCAGTATGTTTCGTTCATCAAAGATGTTTTCTCTCCGTTGATATAGAGTGTTAGAATAACTTATTAAGTTAAGGTTATCATTGGTTTCAGGCTTATTCCACAGTTGGAACCCCTGACTATATTGCCCCAGAAGTTCTGTTGAAAAAAGGATACGGAATGGAATGTGATTGGTAGGTGCAGCCAACTATTGGTTCTTTGGTTTCTGTAGTGCAAATAATTAATACAGAAATGCTTGTGGGGTTTCCGCCGTTTTATTCAGATGATCCGATGACAACTTGTAGGAAGGTGATTAATCCATTGCTTTTGTGTACCTTCCATTTGAATATTAGATTCAGGCTGGCAATCAAGTCTTGCATTCACTTTCAGTCTTTTTGTATCTTTTTGGTGATTGTAATGTGTAACAAAACTTACCTTTTTTCTCTTTTCATTGTGCAGATAGTAAATTGGAGAAATTACTTGAAATTCCCAGAAGAGGTTAGACTATCACCAGAAGCCAAGGATCTTATTTGTAGGCTTTTATGCAATGTTGAACAAAGGCTTGGAACAAAAGGAGCAGATGAAATTAAGGTGTGGTGTGCTTTATTCTACTTTGAGATTCAAAGTTCCTTTATCTAATTATCTTTGTGAGGTTAGACTATCACCAGAAGCCAAGGATCTTATTTGTAGGCTTTTACTTGTTTCTTTTAGGGCCACCCTTGGTTCAGAGGTACCGAATGGGGAAAAATTGTACCACATGAAGGCTGCCTTTATTCCCCAAGTCAATGATGACTTGGACACACAAAATTTTGAGAAATTTGAAGAGGTAACATACTGATACTATCAGGTCATGTGTATATATTGATGTGCCATGATGTAGATACTGAAGTATTGATGCCACAGATGATATGTATGCTCCTGATATAGAAAATAATGTATACTCTTCTCTGATTTCTTCTGGAACAGACTGACAAACAAGTTCCAAAGTCTTCAAAGTCAGGTCCATGGAGAAAGGTATGACATAGACATTGACTCTCTCGCATTATGTCTCACGTGTCACGATTTATGTGCATCATTAAAGTCAGCAGCTTTGTTATCTAGTAGATGAGTAACCATACTTCAAAATTTGTCTATAAGTGGGTTCCGGTGTGTGTTGATGATACTATGAACACAGCTTAAAAGATTAAATGCAACAAAAAGCTCATAATAATAAAATTTTCTCCAAAGCGTCCGGTATAGGTTTTCTTCTGAGTGCTGCCTGTCTTTATACGATATTCCAGTCAAGTTTTTTTTTTTTCACCTATAAAACAAAACATGATCCACTCCTTTAGTAATATGCCAGTTGTACATGTGACATGTGTTTCATGAATCACATATCTTTTGGGACCAACATGAGATAAATAAGAACCCGTTATTGGAATGTGTGTTATGAACCAAAAGGAATTCTGTGAAGTTATAAATAATATATATTGTTTGCTATCTTGGGTTTTCTTAACATGATGTTGGCTTTCTTGTATCTTCTCCAGATGCTCTCATCCAAGGACATTAACTTTGTGGGTTATACTTACAAGAACGTTGAAATCGTTAACAATGACCAATTACCAGGGATAGGTATTTCACTTTACCCACTTCCTGTGTTTGAGGAAGAAGCAACATAACAAGATTTGCCTTGTGATAACAACATTGCTTTGTCTGCTGCATTGTAATCTGGTTTTCTTGTGCAGCTGAGCTAAAGAAGAAGAGCAATAAGCCAAAGCGGCCGTCGATTAAATCCCTCTTTGGTAAATGCTTTTCCCATTTATCATGTGTTGGAAGCAAGTGGCAGTATATAACAAAGACTGTAGAATCAAAGATTATTAACACAAATGATGTTGATTCTTCTCTAATATAACTGTGGTTATAAATTATCAACAGAGGATGAATCATCTGGTGGTGACACAACAACACACCAAGGAAGCTTCTTGAAGCTATTACCGACGCAGATGGAAGATCCAGAGAAAGAAGGTAGTAAGTCGAGCTCATCCGGGTGAAGAGCCCTGATTTGACTGACACATTTGCACAGCCTGAACCAGAGTCTCTTCTTATATAACTTGTGTGTGCTTTGATTTCGTTGAAAGCCTTTTGTTTCCTCCAAAAGAGTAGCAAAATGGGATTTCAACAAAAGTACAGTAGTCTCCTGTGGAAGCGAAGGGGCTTCCCTGAAAGGAGTCAAAAATGGATTTGTTTAATTGTTTCAACATAGGGTTGTTTGATTTGATGTCAACCAAGAGAGAAAAAAAAAGTAAATATTCTTTTCAGAAATGATGGTTTGTTTAATTGAATTTTCACAGAGGGAAGATTTGGTATTTTGTTTAAAGAGTTTTTTCTTTTGGTTTCTTTTGGTTGATAAAAAAACTTGGTTGTACTACACCCAAAGATGAAATCTCCACCCACTAATGCTATGATGACAAAAGTCTGTTCTTGCTCATCTTAAGATGTATTTTTAATTGTTTGATTAAGAAATTGCTTAAAGTATGTTTATTATACCCTTTATTGGATTTTATGGCTCTTGGAGCATCTCCAATGAGACTCTATTTTTGGCTCTAAACTCTATTTTTGCCTCTAAACTCTATTTTTAGAGTAAAATCATCTCCAATGGTACTCTATATCTTACTCTAAAAATAGAGATCTGGAGTTACAAATAAAGATCTCTATTTTTTAGAGTAAAATTTTTTTCACAAAACACTCCTTTAATTTTGATATGTTTCTATTTTGTAACTAAACAAAAATTATATGTTTTATTTTTATACTTAAATAAAATTACAATAGCAATAGCTAGTTATGTAGTGAAGTTTTATTTGTGTGGTAAACTTTTAATTTAAATAAAATCATAATTATATTAATTTTTAGTTAAAAATATAAAATAAATTGGTAAAATTTGTATATTTGTAAAGTAAAAGGTTTTTTTTTTTTAAAAAAATAACTAAATAGAAATGGAAGATACTTGCAAAAGAAAAAATTTAGAGTAGAAAATAGAGGTAACCATTGGAGCAAACCCCTTCTCTATTTTTAAAGAATTCTATTTTTAAAGTAAAAAATAGAGTAAACCATTGGAGAAGGTCTAAAGCAAAAATTATTGGCAATGTCTCTTAAAGATTGTACTAGTTGTTCTGAAACCAATATTATATGTGGACTGCTTCGGGTATTTTTTTTCCGTATTTATCCTCAATATAGAGACATTACCAAAAATAGTGTTACAAGAAACATGGCATTACCGTTGTTTATACCAATCGTAAAATTGGTGGTAGTCAAGTGTTGCGGGTAAAATTGGAATGGTACACAACTTTGACATTTACCTTGTTCTTTTTGGAAACGCAGCGATACATGTGTGCGGCAAAAAAGAAAGGCTAATTTCTTCTTCATCTTCTCTGATTATCTGCTTCTGCGATGATAATTATCTGATGCAGCACTCCGTGGCGATGGTTTTCTAGCCGCAAAAAAATTCAGCAACTCCTACAGCAACCTGCGACTCCCAATTGTTCACCAATAATTTCTTTAAACTGTCGCAGCAACTCCCGAAGACCACCTGCAACGTCAAAATTTTGTTCATCATATGTGTTGTTTTTTTGACGCTGACGCCAAACGTTGCGTCTCCAAAAAGAACAGGGCTCTTAGCAATAAAAACGATAGTCAATTTTCTTACCACATCTAGTTTTACTGTGATTCTTTTTTTTATATTAATCGTTTCTATTTTGTTATTTTTTTACCGACTCAAAAACTATCACCACACTTGTTATGTTAATAAAGACATTAGCGTTCAGAAAAATTCTTAGACGGTAATTCATATATAAATCGATGATGTTTTTTTTTTGTCGTCTGAAATATTATTTTTTATACAAATTATGAGAATAATTACAAAGATAATTTTTCAACAAACAATTTATATGTTCTACACGCTAGAAATTTCTTGGTATATTTGTCTCCGTTAACCTGTATAAATTTCATTTTTTGGGAATCAAACCCCAAACATTATATTGTTGAAATATTAGTTAACCTTTGGTAAACTACTGGATCAATGGACTTCAACATATGAGGTTTTTTATATATCTAAAATTTTATTATTAAAAGATACAAATCAATGGAAATAGTTAACTATATCTCCAAATACAAAGAGCAAGAGGGATGATTAGTTCAAACTTCAAAGTGCTCTCACTTTTTCTATGATGTTTTATGGATTTTCTGCAAATAAAATTATGTACTTTTATTGTTTGTATAAGATAAACCCTGACCTTAGCAAAATGCACGTTAATTATGTGAACTCAAAATTAACACAACATTTTGAAAGTAGAAACTATAAGTCGTTTTTATTTATTTTTTTGAGACCCATTTTTTGTTAACAAAAATAAAATTTTATTTCCGTTTTCTTTTTCTGCCTTTCCTTTGGGTCACTTAGATCGTTATAGCCCAATACACGGTGCTTGACCTAAATGGATCGTAACTGCATGAAAATATATATAGACGACACATGGTGACATGTGATTCACCTATTTTGGAGGATCGATATTTATCCCCAACAATTAATATTCAATTTTTAATTATGTTCAATTATTTTATAATTTCTTAATTCAACCTATATTTTTATTATATATTTTATTCAATATTTTATAATTGTTCTCATAAATTGTATCAGTGTTAAAAAAAACCACGTGGTGTAGGTGTCTCAATCTCAGTATTAGTAGTTTATTACAACTTACACGTCGTATATACTAACCACATTTTCCTTATGGTCATACAATATGTTTTAATATTATTATTTTTATGGTTACTAGACCTAAAATCCCAAATGTTTTAGAAGCTAGAAAGAGAAGGGTTCAACATTTCGAGTTAGAAAGAAAAAACAAAACAAAAAATGAGTGGCATGTAATAGTAGTTAATACATAAATTTCATCATTCTATATATAACGACATAAAATAGAACATCACGTTTATACTTAAAGCAAATTCATTCAGAGAACCCATGTGAATGAAACAACATGTTAAAAAATAGAACGTATTGATAAATAGTTAACACCATGCACACATGATAAATTTTTGTAAACCAGAATTTTCAAATTAAATTAAGATAATATATAATTCAACATTTTATAGAGAATCTGCATAAATATGTGTTATTCTATAAGACAAAATATAGTACATAACTATACATTATTAGTAAGAAAAACTTGGTTAATTTTTGAAAAAATTGTGTCCGTTTTAAAAAAAATCAAATCATGGCATATATGAAAAAGATGTAGATTTTTTTTCAATACAATCACTTGCTTGAATCATTTTTTGTTGAAAATATCAAAAACAAATGAATTGAGAAGGGGTGAAAGATTATGTAATAAAATATAAAAATAAAAAGAAAGAAGAAAACGATGTGGTGTAGGTGTCTCAAAGATAGTCTCGTCATTCTTACAACTTACACGTCGTATATACTAACCACATTTTATTTGTGGTCGTAAAATATGCTTTAATGTGTTTTTTATGATTACTAGACCTAAAATCCCAAATGTTTTAGAACCTAGAAAGAGAAGGGTTCAACATTTCAAGTTAGAAAGATTTTTTAAAAAAATGAGTGGCATGTTGAAGGCATTAATTATTTGTTAATTGGAGTAAGTGGCGTTCACGAAGATCAACAACACGTTGTATGGATAACAGAAACCGTTTATTAATTTATTACAACTTACACGTCGTGTATCCTAACCACATTTTCCTTATGGTCATAAAATATGTTTCTAATGTTTTTTTTATGGTTACTAGACCTAAAATCCAAAATGGTTTAGAAGAAGGGTTCAACATTTTCAAGTTGGAAAGATTAAAAAAAAAAAAAATGAGTGGCATGTTGAAGGCATTAATTATTTGTTAATTGGAGTAAGTGGCGTTCACGAAGATCATCAACAACACGTTGTAAGGATAAAAGAAATGTCCAACATTTGAGAAAAAAAAAAAAAAAAGATTTGAATATACAGTATGTTCCTAAATCTCTATAAATACCGTTAGGCCTTTAGAGGATCGAACTCAAACACAAGAACAAAACATAAAGCAAGAAAGAAAGAAAGAAGAAAACAAGAATGATGAAAGTTGGTCCAATCATCGCAGCAGCCACGTTCCTCCTCATTGCCACTGCAGCATCGTTTGTTGCTGCTGACAACGAAGTGGTCCGTGACTTTGCAGGACAACCAATTAAGGCCAACACTTCGTACAGCGCTAGGATCATGCCGAAAATTAATCCAAGAGATCCGGAAACAGTAGGATGGCTTTCCAGAACTCGTACAGCAAGAGGAGAAAAAATCAGCGGAAATTGGAGGGGGGTATGCCAAGAAATCGCGGTAATGGCCCGAGAACGTGAAATCACTCTCAGGCATCTCCCTTTACGAATTATATTTGTAAACATCAGAAGATGTCGTACGTGTCAATACCAAACTTCATATTAAATTCGCAAGGCCCAGTCCCTGCAAACAGTCTAGTTTTTGGAGAGCTGACTCCGGTCATCTCGGTAGCCTCATATACCTAAACGGATGGAAGTCAGGCGATGAAAGCATTTTCACCATCAAGAAATCCAGCGGAGATCAATACAAGATTGCTTTCGGCGCCCCTAGTGTTGATTCTGACAACAATTCAACGGATATCTTTATGCGGATGGGCAACCGCTCATTGATGCCGCTGCAGGTAGGAAGTGGCAAGCGCGCTAATCAAGTCTTGGAGCTCAAATTCACAGAAATGTATGTTCGTTTGTAACCGCATCTTCTGCTTTTACCGGCTACTCTTCTCTTGTTTTTTTTCTTTTTTTCTTTTGCTTGCTTTGCTTTTGTTGTAATGATGTTTCATCTCGAATCAAATAAAAGTTGTTGTTTTTTTTCTTTTCTTTTTAATGTAATGTTTCGTTGAAAACTATGTGTGAAAGTTTAATAAGGAGAGGTAGCATATCTTTTGCTTCATATAGATTATTATTTTATTTTATTTTATTTTCTTTGGCAGCATTTCATTGGCATGCATTTATATGCACATCGTCTTGAAAGTTCTCTGTGATGCTTCCTTCTTGAACCTGAGTGTAACGTCTAGCTGAACACTGTGAAAATACCTTTTAGGAAGGAAGGGTGTAGAGATCTTCTTCTTCCTTTCTTTCTTCGGGCTGCTACGAGCTCTGCAAAAATGCAGGTATCTTCTTACCATTGTCTCGATTTGCTTTCGCATTACTCTCTAAACCTTTTCATCTCCGTATCATGTTTCGAAATTGAATGGATATAAAAACCCAATTCGCTATTTCTATCTCTCAGTTTTAGAATCGGAATCCCGAAAGTGTTGAAATCAGAGTTGTAATCGAAATTAGTTCGATTAGTCTCTTTATAAGCATAGTTAAAAATCAGAGGAACAACTTCTCTCAAATTCAACATCTCGTTTTCAATTTTCTTTTGTTTGGGTTTTTGGTGCAGGCAAGTGATAGGTTTAACATCAATTCTCAGCTTGAGCATCTTCAAGCTAAATGTATGTTGGAACTGGGCATGCTGATTTGAGCAGATTGTGGGTTTATTTTGAAGTAATAATGTTCAATTTCTATTATCTGCGTTTCATTTGGGTTCTTGGGTCCTAAATTGAGAAACGTGCAGTGAGTGGGCTGTGAACATTCAGCGTGATAGTTATGCTTCATACATTGGCCACTTCCCAATGCTTTCATACTTTGGGATCGCTGAGAACGAATCAATCGGTCGAGAACGCTACAACTTCATGCAGGTTCTTCATGTCTTTTTGCCTCTTTCGTTCTGTTCAAGATTTGGATTATGATGATTCCATGTTCAGCTGATTAGGAGTGCATCATATGTTTATTTTGCCTTATCATCATCATTCTTCTGTTAGGTTAGAATTAGATTAGAGAGCATTGGGTTACGGTCTCACTCAAATGTTTGGATTATGATTCTGTGTTCTGTTAATTAGGAGCGTTTCATATGGTTAAGAGAGCCTTGTCGTTGTTTTGTTCATCTCTATCTTTTTCCTTTAAGATTCATTGATTTGTTGTTATGGTTTTAGTTTAAGTCTTGTCAACGTCATATATATGTCTAGTTCATGTCTTTTGCCTGTCTCATTCTATTAATTGACAACTCTAGAGTTCAAGATTTGGATTATGTTGATTCTATGTTCAGTTGATTTAGGAGTGTATCATATATATGGTTATTTTGCCTTAGTTATCATCATTTTGTAGGTTACAATTAGTCAATTAGATTAGAGAGCATTGGATTATGATTCTATGTTCAGTCGATTAGGAGTGTATCATTTTGTTTATCTTTTTTCCTTTCAGATTCATTGATTTGTTGTATTGTTTTAGTTTAAGCCTTGTCCACGGCGTATTTGTCATATGGTTTTAGGATATTGGACTTCACTTTTGACTTACCAATCAGCAGCAGTTCTGTTGGTTACTGTTAGATTAGAGATTATTAGGCTGTGGTCTAACTCAAATGTTATCATTTGTCGGTATTACTGAATTTTGAATTCACAAACTGAATTGATTGGCCTTCAGTTTATCCATGAAACAGGTCTCTTACATGGTTGAATTGTGTGATATTGATATTTTTATATCTCAATATATGTTCTTCTTGAGGATTGAGGATTAAGGATTAATCGAATAGCAAGTTACCTTAATAACGGAGAAATGACTACTAATCCCTGAGTTTTGAGTTCATTAGAAAGATTAGAAACGTGGCAATAAGAAAATGTAGAAAATGTATATTGTGGATGATTATAACTCGTATATTGTTATTGAATCATTTGTTAGTGTGCTATAAAAATCTATAAATGCCTTATGTTATAGTTTTACAGAGAAAAATATCGATAATAATGTTCCAGTTTTGTAGATCTGATGATGTTTTGGAATAACTTATGATGTCTTTGTGGTTTTACAGAAAATGCTATTACCGTGTGGCCTTCCTCCAGAAAGAGAAGACGATTAGGAGGGGCAGTGATGATTTCATTCATCTTTCTACTTATTAGGAACTTGTCTGATGGAATGTTAGCTTGGATTCAGAGTGTTAAAACTGTTAAATTTGCAGCGATAAAGTTTGAGTTCGGCCAATTTGATCTGATACTTTTTGAGTAAAAAGAAGTTAATCTATCTTCAACAAGAGTGAGATGCCATTGTGAATAGAACTTGAACTTTTTCACCATTTTTTTGAAGACTGAAAACCAAAAAGATAAAAACTTGGAACTAAGAATGAGGAGAGACTCAAAAGTTCTGTAATTTACCATATTGGTCGTGACATTGTAACAAGCAGCAAATGATATGAAACTGATTCTTTTAGCGGAGACTGTAGACATCACAGGACAAGAGCCAAGTGAATGTTTTTGCCCCAATCTTTTTTTTCAGGAAAAAACTTTCATTGGATCCTCGTGGTGAACTCTCTTCACTCTGTAAGCTTCCATCTCTTCAAGACTCACATCGTTGTTGTATCTGACATTGTATTTTCGCTTCCTCTCATCTTTTTGTTCCCTCTTACGCTCATCTTCCTTCTTAAGAGCAATAGCAAGTGCCTCCTTGTTCAACTCCAAATTTTCAGGAACATCGGTTCCCCATGTCGCCATCCTCTTCTTCTCTCTCCAACCTCCTTTATGCTCTCTCCAGAGGCTTCTTTGCGAGCGATATTATCCTTCATCAGATCAAGAACAGCCTCTTCAGCTTCGATTCCAGCAGAACCGGTGCAGTAACTGTTGCGAACAGTCTGATGGCAACATTTATATCCGCATTGATGATCTTTCCACCATGAGCCCGAAACACTAGTGTGATTGTTAGCGTGAACGTCTTCTTGGTATCTGCTCTTTGGCAGTATCACCACCTCCTGTCCCTTTATAATCCTCCCTGCTCGGTCATACTCAACTTGTCTTTCGCTTTGTCCAAGCAATAGCTTCATTGGTATCTCACCTTCTGTTGCAGCTGCTGCATTACCGTACTTTCTCATGATTGAATCCTTTGTCTGAGACTTCAGCTTCTCCTTTGCAGCCTTAAAGTTCTTGTAGAGCAACTCAGCTTGTGATGGAACAGCTTGCATATGCATGTCTTGTCCCTTGTCAAATGCATCCCATGAGTGGATGTTCAGCTGTTTAAACTCAAGAGCTTGGCCACTGTTTCTACAATGGTTATCTCCGAGATAGAATTTATCGTTCGGATCTGCATCTGGTAACGGATCTCCACGCATTGATCGGCTCTTAGGATCATAATGAGCCGAGTTTAGATCAAGATTCAAAAGGTACTTCGCTGTGTCTTCTCTTATACGCAGATTCCTCACAGTCCCTGTGCTACCACCACCCGTTGTTCGAACACGCTTTTCCACCTTTGCAAAATCCATCTGCTTGCTCTCATCAACCTTTGCTTCATCGAACCTTAAGTCGTCTTCTTCTTCATCTTCTTCGTCCTCATCACTAAAAAAACAAATATTAATCAGCTTCTCCTCTAGCTTCTTGATCTTCTGCTCCTTGAGGTGCTTCTTTCTTGCTTCCTCTCTTGCTTCGTAATCCTCTACCACACGACGATGGTGCACCGAAGTATCACATCCGTTCCATCGGTCTCTTTTGCCGTCGTAGTCGAGCTCGAAACTCTCGATCTTCTCATCTGCTGCAATCTTCTTGTTCGTGAATCTTGCTCCCACATTACGAGGTCTCTCCATACATGATTTCGCATCGTGGGACATCGCACCACAGTTTTGACACGATCCATTACAGAATTTCTCGGCTTGAAGAGTCTTTGCGCCTATGTCATACCATGAGTTATTCTTTGTGTCACCATCGAGAGGACCAAGACCACTCTTGTTCTTCCAGTTCTTTTGATGCTTCAAACTCGGTGTTTCGGAAGGTACGTACCATGGAGCATCGTGCACATACTGAGGTATGTGAGGATTGATTTCTTTTCCATCCTCATCTACCTCAGCAGGAACAAGACCAGCTTTACGAGCTTTCTCTAATTCGATTTTCTTCCTATGATCTTGCCTTGACTTAAAAGTAACCATCGCTATCCAACCCTAAAAGCAACTTCGACTCCTCGCGAAAAGAAAATAAAAAAAGTGAGAGGAAGAAAGGTTGAGAAGGAAAATCTCAAAGAGGAGAGAAATCAATAAGAGTGTTATGAACTATTATGTGATGTCCATTATAAGCTCATAAGCCCATTAGGTTTTACTTTATCTCCAAGTAAAATCCTCCATTGTACTCCTATATAAAAGACCTCCTATTCATTGGAATAAAAAAACACAACAATTCATTCTTCTCTTCTCTTTATTCACAACACGTTATCAGCACGAAATCCTAGCCGTCTGAGCTAAGAGGTACAAAAGTCTTTTTAATGTTTCTTTACTCCTAATTTCGAATCATCTTTATTATCAACTCATGATTCGAAAATATGGATCTTTTATCAATATTATAATATGAGATTCAAAGCACAAGCTTTTTATGATTAATATCATGATGAATTCTCCTGCAGAGATTCATGTCACATATTTATCTTATTATTTCTCCTGTAGAGAACACATGTTTATTTTTAGTTTTTAGTTTTTAGTTTTTATTGCTTTCGGATATTAAGAACCATGTCTATCTATCGATTCATGGTTCATAATATCAATCCACACAGTCACGTATGATATATCGATCCAAGTTATCGAGCTAGCCACATGTTGTGCTTAATCATGAATGTGACTTGTCGATTTTGTGTGCTTTATTTAAGTTTTGTGATGTTTTTTTTATTTTCCACGGATTTTGCACAAAATAATTTTCATCTGAACTTTGCACGGATTTATAATATATCAGATCTCCACTATTTTTATTGTTTCACACTGTTTATGCACATATGCACATAATTTGCACGAAATTTTTAAAAACTGAATCTGATCTGATAAATCGATTATTGTTTATGAACATAGTTTGCACGAAATTTCTTAAACTGAATTTGATCTATTATATTGAATACTGTTTCTGCACAAATTCGTTTTTCATATAAAACCTCGAATTTTGCACAGATATGATTATGATCCGAATTTTGCACTGAACAGTTTATCTTGAATTCAATAGATTTTACACGAGTTTTGCACATATATGACATAAACCCGAATTTTGCACAGATCTATTGCATAATGCTTGTTTGTTCTCTTTATCACGAAAAAAAAATTTGCACATGTTTATCAATATGATTTTTTTGTGAGTTGATTTATTGAGAACCTAGTTTAATGGCATGATATAATTAAACTAATAAATGATGATGATTGATTAAGTTATTTTTATATGATCTTATTATCTCTGTTTATATTATGTGTTGATCATACTTATCTATCATCACGTCTTTGATATCTTAAGATCAAATACTTGACTATAGAGCAATATAAAGGCATAATCACCAGAATGTGATATAACCTAACTTTTTGTGAATGATTGCATCTAAGACCACATGAAGATAATACCACTAGTACAAAGATGCTAGAATATATAACACAAATATTGTTGTCTTGCAGACACAATAACATATAGATATTTGAGAAGTATTTTGAAATTATTTATATTTTATCTCTTTAAATTTTTTTTTAAAACTCAAATTGTCACCGGAAGTGAGAATAAAGATGTCATTTATATTAATCGTTTTAATTATGCTTTTATTTATATTTTATTTATACATATGTAGTTTAATAATATTTATTTTTCTATCATCATTTATATGAATATCTTGTTTTGACTTTAAAAGATCCACAAGTTCTTTACATCTAAGATTACAAGACTTGAAGTCTGTAAATAATCATAAAGCTCATTATAAGTCTTTGCATCTAATATCAGAAGACTTGAAGTCTGTAAATAACCCTTAGTTATGTCAAAGATTATGTGAAGAGAATATAAATGATGCAGAGATGCTAGAAGACTTACTCTATTATTTAGACAAATAATGTTGTCATGGAGACACAATACTATGAAAAGAAGTTTAAGAATCATTTTGAGAAAATGATGAGCAATTGATGAAAAGTTAAGAATCATAACTAATTGGTTATGAACCATTCCCTGAAGTGAAAGTGGTATTGAGAAAGAAAAGAAATCATTGGCCGAGTAAGTGTTTGTAAATGTGGTCATAGACGTGATATGAATATGAATATAGATATGGTTAAGGTCAAGATCAA
>JAHZTW010000004.1:60872358-60988884 GCA_020283515.1 Alliaria petiolata | reverse complement strand
CAGACTTAGACTCTTTTTCTTTCTTTTCTCAAGGGAAGATCAAGGAGAGACTGCAATTGCCTATCTGTTCAGACTGAAAGAGGAATCAAGTTCTGCGCATACCTAGTTCTTATAAGGGGATCTGAACTCGCCCTGTTAGACTGATTCCACTTGCAGCTTTCTACTTAGTAAGTCCTGCAATCAACTCTCTTAACAATGGTTCTTCAAGTGTCAACTTCCTGTGGTTAGTTTCTAGAAAAAAAACTGAAAGTTCGAACTGAATTTGACTCAATAAAACAATTTTTGAAAACTTTTGACTCAAGACTCTCAAAACAAAACACAAAGTCAGTAATCACCTCCCCGAGACTTAAACAACACTGTCCCCAGTGTTATCAAGCCCGAAGTTGGTTAAAAGAAAGATTAGAAACAACATAAAAGACCAGATGGAAGACTTACCTTCGTCTGCGCGTGGTGTCGATCGACACTATTGGGTGTCGATCGACACCGTTCTGAGTTGAGTCCAATGTCGCCTTTTTCAACTGACTAACAGTGGGTTGCCTCCCACTCAGCGCTCGTTTTCAGTCATTAGCTTGACTGTGTCGGGGTTCAGACGTCTGGTGGATAAGAGGGTGGCATTGAATGCTTCCCAGACGAATGTCTTCTCATCCATGGTGGTGTATAAGCATTAGGTGCATGAGAGCGACCAAGGTAATGAGGAACAGCAGCAGGGTGGGCCCTGAGTTCGGGTGGGACACTTCGTTTTCCTGCAGCATCATCAAAAGAAATTCCAAGCCCACGACGAGAATCTTGTGGCTTGGATAAGTGCGCAGCATTCTTTGAACCTTTAAAGTTTTTATTGACAAGATCAGGAGGTTTGGAATTCATTCCAGGGAATGCGTACCTTTGCTTCCTTCGAGGTTTATGGGCAGAAGGATGTGAAGGCAGCTGTTTGATTACTGGTGGTGGAGTTGCAGCATTGGAAACGGTTTCTGGTGTCATCCGCGAAGGGTGTCGATCGATACCATTGGTGTCGATCGACGCCGACTCTGCAGCTCGAGTTTCTGTGCTTTTTCTGCAACTCAGCTCTGCAATCCTTGCTTCCATGATGAACACGTCTTCTTCCATCAACTTAGCATTGATTAGACCCTCATTTGCGCCCAAAGTCTTGAAGATATGATTGTTTCCACTCCAATCTTCAAGCTCCACATTTTTCTTAGAATTCTCAGCCAATGCCGCTTGAATAACCAGCTTGTCCTCTTGATTTTCAGTATCAAGCTCCTTGACATACCCATCAGTAATGTCATCTGAATCCTCTTTGATTGGATCTTCTTCCACGGACATCTCTACTGAAAAAGCTTGACCATCAATGGTGGATGGTCCTCTTAACTTGTCCATGTCAAAATTCATGACAACATCACCTAAGTCAAGCTCTATTTTCCCTTTCCTCACATCAATAATGGCACCAGCTGAAGCCAAGAATGATCTTCCCAGAATAAGAGGGTCTGTAGGTTCTTCATCATACTTCAAGACCACAAAATCTGTAGGAATCATGCAGCCTTCAATCTTCAGGGGAACATCTTCTAGAACACCTTCTGGGATTCTCTTTGATCGATCAGCTAGGACAAGGGAGATTCTGGTTGGTGTGAAAACAGTCATTCCAAGTCGAACAGCAACTGAGTATGGTATCAAGTTGATGCTTGAACCTAGATCGCAGAGAGAGCGAGGAAACCTTCCTGTTGAGATTGAGCAATCTAGCACAAAGTTCCCTGGATCTGGTAACATCTCTGGAATCCTCCTCTGAATCACAGCACTGACTTGTTCAGAAACCCACACCTTCTTCTTCTTCCTTGGAACTATGTTCAAGAGAATTGCAGTCACTTCTCTGGTAAGCAATGCTCCTTCCTCAGGACTAATGCCATTGACAACCATTCTCTTGACATATCTTCTTAATGCAGGTGAAAGTCTGACTGCATCAACTAGGGGTAACTCAATCATCAGCTTATCCATCATCTCCTTGCATCTGGCTTCTTCTCTCTCCTGTTTAGATCTTCTGGGAGGCAGGGGGTAGGGTATCTTAGGCTTGTATACTTTTTCCTCTTGAGATGGTAAAGCTGCAGCTCGATCCAGCGATGTCTGTATAGGGTGTCGATCGACACCAGCCTTGTGTCGATCGACACACGGGCTCGAGCTCTTGATTTCGCGATGTTCTTCGGGTGTCGATCGACACTCTCCTGTGTCGATCGACACTGGATCTGCAGGGGCGTCCGGAGCTTCTTTTTCAATTTCCTCCAACTCCACAAGGTCTTCAGCACTTAGATTCTCCTTCTCCTCTGGTTCCATCTTGCTTCTGCTCCTTGTCGTGATTGCATTCACATGGCGTCTGGGATTTGTATCAGTCTTCCCATGAAGAAATCCTTCTTGCCTATGAATTGCTTCTGCGGTTTGAGCAACTTGAACATCCAATTTCTTGACATGGTTGTTCAGAGATTCGAATTTCCCATTCAAGTCTTGGTATATGGCGTCCATCTTTCCAGTCACATCATGATATAATGTGTCAATCTTCCCATTAAAGGCCACTGTCATCTTCTGTTGCCCTTCTAGAAGCTGTTCTATCATAGATTCCATCTTGTTGTCTTGTGCAGGAGGCTTCTGGTAAGAAGAAGAACCATAGCTTCTCTGGAAGTTGTTGTTCTGAAAAGGCTTCTGGTAAGAAGAACCATAGCCTTGCTGATTGCTGAACCTTTGACCTTGAAATCCAGCACCATTGATGAAGTTAACCTCTTCTTGTTCTGGCTCAAAGGTCTCCACTTCTACAGCAAACTGAACTTGCCTCTTTCCCACCAAGAGATTGTGTACGTTGTCCAGCTTCCTGTTGACTTCAGCGATATGGGCTCCTCCATTCACTCCAGCGTGTTGTCTTCTTTCGAAGTCTGCGTTCTTGGTGCTGTTACTAGAGGCCAAATTCTCTATAAGCTCAAACGCACCTTCTGGAAATCTTGTGTTGAAGTTGCCATTGCTCGCAGCATCTAGGGCCATCTGGTACCTCCAATCGATCCCTCGGTAAAAGATACCGATAAGCTGCGGCTCGATGAATCCATGATGTGGACAGTCCCTCTGGTAAGATCTGAACCTCACCCAAGAAGCTTTGAATGCTTCAGTGGGTCCTTGAGAGAATGTAGTGATCTTCATCCTCAGCTCCTCGGATCTCGCATCATCAAAGAAATTGCACAGGAATGCATTCTTTGTATCTTCCCATGTAGTCAAGGATCCTGGTGGCAGCTGCTTTAGCCAATACGATGCATCTCCAGCAAGCGAGTAGGGGAAAAGCTTGCAGAAGAGATAATCATATGTAACTCCATTAGCCTTGATGCTTGAGGCTAAGTCCTCGAATCTCTCAACGTGGTCCATAGGGTGTTCATTAGGAAGACCATGGAAGGGATGCTGAGCCACTAAAGTGTAGTAAACAGGCTTCAGCTCGAAGTCATTCCTCTGAAATGCAGGAGGACGGATCGCAGCTCTATTAGCATAGAACTGGTCTGGGCGGTTGTACTCGCCAAGTGTTCTTCAACGTCCAGCTTCTGCAGCGGCGATTTGTATCGCCGGTTCGACTATGACGGCGCCAGCCTCATCAAGTCGCTGTCCTTGAGCGTTCCTTATGTTGCCCCGTAGGTCAATAAGGTCGCCAGCCTCGTTGCGCATTAGGATCAGTGGTTCTGCCATCTCAGTCTGCGTCTGGTGTCGATCGATACAAGCGGTGTCGGTCGACACTAAGGTATGGTGTCGATCGATGCTATCTGTGTCGATCGACGCTCGAGCAGATGCTCGATTTGTGCGTTCGAGATGACCGAGCTCCTGGTTCAATGGGACTAGTTCCTCTTCCTTGTTGCTTCTGGTACTGGGCATGCACCTGAAAACAAAGATGAGAAACTAAATCAGTAACAAAAACAAAAATAAAAACCTAGACAAAATCCTAATACTAGAAATCTGTAGGCAACTAATCTCCTTCCCCGGCAACGGCGCCAAAATTTGATATGGGTCAAATTTACCCTAAGCAACTCTCTCAAATTAAGAGATCAGTTGTAGTACTTAGGGATCGAATCCACAGAGAAGGGATAGTCACACAGCAGTTTTCTAAATTCGAATTAAGCTAGGAAGAAAGATGGAATTTAAAACACAGAAAGCAATTAAAAACGGTGTAAATTCAGGAGACGAAACGCTAGGTTCAGGGAAATTCTCAGGTGATCTAAATTGCAGGTCTAGACAGAATGTTAGGAATTATGAAGATCTGTTCTCGAACTCGAATCACTAATGTAAAATCAACCAACTCTCGCTGCGAAGATTATCTATGTCTAAACCCTAGAATTCCAAATCTCTTTGCAAATTCTAACAATTCAAACAAGCATTAAAGTTCAGGTTCGATTGTTCACAAAACCCTAAACCAAATCTCTTTGCGAATAGGTATTTTGCTCATCTAACATTAGTTCAGGCAATCAATAATACTCTCGCATCTATTAATTAACCTAAGATCAGATTCTAGGTCATGAAGCTAGAATAAGCATTAAACACAAATCCAGATGAAGAACTCTAATGATTTTATCCTAACAATTTAATTCGACCTAACAATTCATCAATCACCTTTGAAAAACCCTAAACCTAACAAGCAAACTACTCAGACATGGTGAATAAAGAAAACATCATGAATAAAATAGTTTGCATAAAAGAAATCAATAGAAACAAAGGAGTTCCAAATTTGCTCTGAAGGAGACAAATTCTTCTCTCTAAAATCTCTCTAAAAATCTCTCTCTAAAATTATTGTGTATTATAAAAGTGGTAGCCTAAACAATGGCTGAAAAACTATATTTATAGGCTCAGGTACGAGTCTTCAATTCCCAAAAGGATTAGGAAAAGTCTTGGAGATTTCCTTTTCTTCAAAAACTGGAAACTTCTCGATTCTGGAAATTGGAAAACCTGGTGTCGATCGACACTACATGGTGTCGATCGACACCTTGCGTGTAATTCCAGTCTTGACTTCATCACTTCGTGACTTCATTCCATTAAGCTCCAAAATGCATCCAAATCTCCAATTTGTCTCCAATTGTACCTCAACCTGTAAAGACTCTATATAGACTCGAAAATAGCCAAAAGACTCTATAAAAACACTTATATCATGGTCTAAAAATGGGTAAAAACCATGATATATCAGGATTCTACCTAAAGACTGCTCACATATATTTGGTCTCGAAGTACCTTATTTAAAATGCTAGTTAAGCAATGTATTGATTTCTTTCATGATTGAAAGATGTGTTTTCACATAACAAGAAAGAAAGCTAAAACAATAAAAAAAAGCATGAATAAAATGTTATGTACAAGTATGTACAATACAAGTTTAGAAAACTGTATGTAAATAGAAATTTGGCTTGAAGTCCAAATAGAGTTAAGAAATTAACTTTTATGAGAAAATATTGTTATGGACAAGAAGTCCAGTAATCTAAGAGATTACAAGTTAATCATACGATTTTATTCATTAAGTTTATGCTTTAACAATTCTCAAAAGATGATATATATGATTGGAATGTATCTCTTGAAGAAGATACTTCCAAGGGGAGAAATATAATGGTGTGCGTGGTTGTACTCTTTTTCCTTATCATGGTTTTTATCCCACTGGATTTTTCTATGAAAAGTTTTAACGAGGCAACAAAGAACACGCAAATGATAGACATCTAAAGGGAAATGTAAAGATGAAAGTTTATCACCCTTCCAAAGTATTTGTCATACTTTAATGAGATCAAGTGAAGCAAAGAGAATGATCAAGACGAATCATTAGCAAGACTCATGCACTGCAGAAGAATGGCGATGTAAGAATTCTACAAATTCATTCATGTGAAGATTCGACAGACAGATTTACCAAGGCGTTACTTTCAAGAAGTTATTTCATCATATTGGATTGCGTCATCTCAAAGATCTCAAGTGATATACTCATGAGGGGGAGTTAATGCGCGCTGCACTCTTTTTCCCTTAGCTATGGTTTTTCCCATTGGGTTTTCCTAGTAAGGTTTTTAACGAGGCAACATCATACGCGCTTTAGAAAATATTTTTGTATAATGAACATCAAGGGGGAGTGTTATGAACTATTATGTGATGTCCATTATAAGCCTATAAGCCCATTAGATTTTACTTTGTCTCCAAGTAAAACCCTCCATTATACTCCTATATAAAGAACCCCCTATTCATTGGAATAAAAAAACACAACAATTCATTCTTCTCTTCTCTTTATTCACAACAAAGAGCTCTTTTTTAATATATATGCTTCGTTTAGGATTTTGTTTTGTAAACTTCCTTTTTCTTTTAGATCAAACGAAAAAAATCCTTTTTGATATTTTAATATATGTTTCCTTTTTTTTCCTTACTTAGTTCACCGCCTCTTTTTATTTTCCGATTGAAAATCTTATCTTTCTTTCTTTTCTTTTCTTTTCACAATTGTAATTTGATGTATCTATTTTTTTTTTGGAGCGGAATGTATCTTTGATCTGGTATTATTTTTCAAAGTCAGGATATGTTTTCTAGATTAATCAAATATCGTTTAAGACTATAAATTTTTAGTATGTTTAAATATATATTATCCATAAGTTTAATTAAAAATATTTATTTTCAGTGGGTTTCGGTTAATTCGATTTGGCTTTTTAAAATCTGAGTTCGTTCAAATAATTCGACATAAAAATTTATTTACTGTTTGAATGATAAAGTTTAATTCGGGTCGGGACTAAGAAATGTTGTTTATTTTGGTTTATTTTTCCACCCATAATTATTTTACCCACATACAAACCCAATTCAATTGTTTTGTTATTAAAACTCGATAAAAAGACGTGACGGATGAATTATATATATAGTCTTTTGACCTTTTTGAAAACAAAAAAAATCATTTCCCCTCTCCGCAGCCCTTAGGAAATTGTTCTCACTATTCCACCACTCATTGTCACCAACTCTTTTGACACCCCAAAATCCATGATTTTTGCCTCTCCCAACTCAGCTCGCTCACGAGGTAAAATAAGCACCTTGTGCGAGCAGTCGGCGGTCCCAAAAATTTTTTTTAATAGAGATCAAAACATAACTATAAAAAATCCGTAAAATAAATTTTTTTTTACAAAACCACCATACGATTTTTTTTCAAATCTGCATGATTCCATGGTAGATCATTTAAATCACTAGATGACGTTAGAGTTTTTTTCTAAATATTTTTCTATTACTCTTTCACCTAAATAAAAATAGTAAAACTATTAAATAAAAACAATAAAACTATTAATTATTTTAAAAAAATTTAACAACAAGTAAAAATACGAAAACTTGAGAAGTTAAAAAATAAAAAACTCTGATTACTAATCTAGGTTATATATGAAAAAGAGAAAATTGGGCTAATTGTTTCTAATTGTATGGGAAAAAAAAGAAAAGTTGGGCTATATATCTATGGGCCAAGACTTTCAAAACAAAAACCAACTTTTTAATAATTGGGCTAAAAAAATAAAAACTTAAAATATATTTTAAACCATTTGCAACCATAAAAAAAACCAATGCAATATATTTTTAATATATTAAATTAATAGATTTTTTTTTTTTGAGAATTTTGGGGGTGTCAGCTGACCCACCTTCTTTTGTGTGCGAATGTAGATCTCCATGAACAAATCCAATCACATGGATTGATTCAAGCCTTACTAAGCTAGAATCATTCTTGTAAAACTTTTTACCATTTCTAAGGGTAATCCATTCCGGTACATTTTGATCTTCGCTTCAAGATTACCACGACTCGCATACTTCACGTAAAACCGAAGCAATGTTTCCCTATCGACTCTCCTGCACACTGGACCACTCTAACTTTGCCTTTAATTTTATCTATCACCTCAACTTTTTAAAAGCTTTCTCAGAATCTGAAATCCTAAAATCTTAAACTGAATATATTTTTTTAACTTTAATTTATTTTTATCCTAACTATATAATTGAATATACAAAGAGAACACTATTTTGACTTATATTTATTAGAAATTGTCATTTCATTGCATTTTACACGTAGTAACGATAGCGGAATCGCGTTTTCAAAATGTGCAAACGTAAATAAGTGGTACACCATTCAAGTCAACTAGTTTTATTGAGAATATAGTTGTTGTGCGATTACTGTTCAATCATTGAAATGAAAAGGTTCCAAAGGAGAATCGATTGTGTTTACATTATTTGCCTACTCTATTTTCTCTTAAGGGACAATTGTGTTTTAACTTTTACCATACATATACAGACCTTGATGGAATCATAGTCACTAAACGAAAAATTCAAGTCAAACTTTGAAAATAGTTGGTTTAAATTAATATATCAACCAAGGTTAGTATGAAAAGAAACAATGATGATTCTTTCAGTGGTCCTACTGCTACCTCCATATTTTCATTTCTAGGTTTTTTTTGTTGGACCTTTGTGTTTCTAGATCTGTGTGGGTTATGAGGGAATTTGTTTCCTTGTCCGCCGATATCGAGAAAAATCACTAATCAGACTTGTACGCAATAGGGTTTTTACTTTCATGTTATCTCTCTCTAATCGCAATAACTAAGTTATTTGGGTCTGATGATTTGTTTGGGATAGAAGATAATTTTATAACGGTTTCCACCGTGTTGTGAGTTATATTCCTTAAAGTGAAACTAAGTGAAGCGTTGGGAGAAAATGCACCAAATTGGCCGTGAATTGTTTACTACGTCGTCATTTGCGGTCTACTTTGCCACTTCAAATCATCGAAGATTCTTGTTCTTGGGAACGATGATGTTGAAGGAGGAACCCATGAACATGATTAATTCGGATCATAAATTGAGGTTAGTGAAGTTTGATCTATAGCTTTTTCCAATTTTTTACTTTTATTGTGGTTTTTTTGCTTATTTTCATTATTGTCACTAGATATTGAACTCACACATTCGCACGAAAAATCATTTTTAATAAATATTTTTATCTTTAAGATTTATTAGTAGTTCATACATATATATCTAATCTAATCTAATAACAACATCACAACCATTATTATATATATCGACTTTTATTGTTGTTTGATTTGATCTTATCCATTAGAGACAATATGATTCCAACAATTTATAAATATCAACAATAAATTGATGAAACAATTTTTCACTTTTAACAATGAATGATTTTTCACATGTAATATTCTCTCATTGATATGAACTCTCTTAGAGCTTTTTCCAATGACTAGTTTTATATATAATTCAATGGAAATAACATTCATTCATTCTCATCTCTATAAAAATAAACAAAATAAAAGCAAAAAGTAAGCAAAAAATAAGCAGAAAATTATCAAAAAATAAAAATACACTAGTTTAATAAACATTTTTGCTAAACGTCCATCTAAAAAAAATTGAATTTTTTATGTTTTTATAGAGATGAAAAACATAAATATTAAAAGATTCATTTTTTTATAAAATAAGCGGTTATAAACGAAAAAGTACCTAATAAATAATAAAAAATACACTCTGAAAGCGGTTACGATGAAAAGATCCTATCACAAATGGTATTTATTCAGTTTGCTATTATTAATAAATTATTTTTCATGCATTTCTTTTGTTTTTTTGTTTTTTTTGTAGTGTGAAACCAATGCTGAAAACCAGTGTTTCTTTTCTAGTGTGGTTTTTCATTCTTTATTTTTTCGTTTTTTCATGCATTTATGTTGTTGGTTTGTAGTGTGTAAAACTCCGGTTATAAGAGATGCAGTTAAAAATCAAATTCAGTAATATATTGCTTAATCAAATTCCAAAATTGTGCATTACTGCATTGCTATAGCTTCGTTTGAAACATCCTAATTCATACAAATGCATGAAATTTTTTTTTTAAAAACAAAACTTGAGTTTTTTTTTTTGAACTATTAAAACATGAGTTTTTCAGTTCAATACATCTCATAAATATGAAATTTGCTAGCCACTTCCATTGCCGTTCCGATACTCTTACTGAACTGAATTAGTTACAATTAGAGTGTTATCAAGCTAATTATAGCTCTGTTAATCCCGGTTTAATAACATTTTACATAACCGGTGAATATATTAATTCCAATTCCAATACCCAACCTGTGAACTCCCCATCTTGGACAATGAATAAACTCTTGAAGAGACCCGGTTGCACTGCCTTTATCAGCTAACTGATTATCAGATTTCACATGAAGAGTCTTCATGCCCCCTCCTCAGAAATATGATTTTGTGTTTTAACGTCAAAAACATTTCTCGACAAAAATATGATTCAGTATTTTTTCGTCAAAACGTGATTCTTTATTGTCCCGGCAAAAATCCAATTTTATGTTTTCACGCAAAAATATAACTCCATGTTTTTCTATCAAAAACGTATTTTGTGTTTTTCTACCAAAATCAAATTTTCTGTTTTCCCGCCAAAAATATACTCCACATTTGCATGCCAAAAAACATATTTCGTGTTTTCCTACCAAAATCCGATTTTATGTTTTCCCACCCAAAATATAATTTCGTATTTTCACACCAAAAATACAATTTTGTGTTTTACCGCTAAAAAAAAACAAATCTCACCAAAAATATAGTTCACTGTTTTTTGTTTACAAAATAAACAGATTTAATGTTTTTTTCACCAAAAACATGATTTCGCGTTTTTTCGCAACCATTAAAAACCATAAAACTTAAAGCTCATTTTAACATTCATACTCGTGAAGTTACAGTCACGTTCAACAATTTAGATAACACATACATGCTTATGATGACGAACAGATAGGGAGAAAGATCACAGCCTTGTCTAAAGCCCCTTTCACTTCTGAAAAACCTCGCTAACTCACCATTTACTTGCATTGAGAATGAGGCGGTTGTGACAACTAGAGATCCAATGAATGAACTTTGCCGAAAAGTATGAATTGGTAATCTTATGAACGAATCATGACTTCAAGGACAAGGCATGGTTAATCATACAAGAATTGGTTAGAATAACGGATTAACGAAAGATGATATGTCGTAGCTATAAAGAAATGAAATTAAGTTTTTGTTTACGAATAATCTATTAATTTTTAATCAAGTAACAAGCTACAAACCTTTAATATTTATAAAGCATGTTCTCATGAGCTTTTAGGGAGACAATTATGCACTCTTCTAGAGAAGATTTCGAACCCTTGTATCATTACTCTTTCTATTATTATTCAGCCATGATTTGTGTTTCAATTTCTATGTCTGAGTAATTTGCTAGTTAGGTTAGGGTGATTTAGGGTTTGAGAATGAGTTTGTAGATTTGTTATACTGTTAGGGAAAATCAATTGATTCTTCATCTGGATTTGTGCTTATATTGATTTCTATGATTGATCACCTAGAAATAAAACCCTAGGTTGTTTAATAGATGCGAGAGCATTGTTAATTGTCTGAACTAAACTTAGGTGAGCAAAATACCTACTCGCAAAGAGATTTGGTTTAGGGATTTTGTGAACAATCGAACATGTTTTTAATGCTTGCCTGAATTGTTTGAATTTACAAAGAGATTTGAAATTTTGAAATTTAGGGATAGATGACTTCTGCAACAAGAGTTGATTGGTTTTAAATCTGTGTTTCGAGTTCTAGACGGTTTTAAATAATCTCCTGACAGTATACATTCTGCAATCTCGGATTCAACTTGCGAATTACCCTTGCCTAACATTTTAGTCTCCTTGATTTTAAGAACTTTCAATTAATCACCTACTACCGTTTCATTTAATTGTTTCGATTTACTTTAATTTGTTTCGACCTAGCATAATTTGAATCTAAATTATGTAGTGTAGTAGTTTACTTCCTTTGGGATTCGATAACCCTTTATACTTCAACTGATTTGCTATGCACTTGCAGTATTGATTTATTGGGTAAAAATTTGACCCTATAAAGTAACAAGCTACAAACCTTTAATATTCATAAAGCATGTTCTCATGATGCTCCCAGTAAGTAGAAACGTTAGAAACAAAATTTTCTTCTTTATTGATTTGATTAGTTCAATACACACTGTTTAAGACATTTGCTACACCCACTAGACAAAATGTCGGGAGTACATTGCATCATCATGTAAACATCTGCAAATTCTGGTGAACTCTGCTCTTATGACACTATAGAACTTGAGCTCAACCGAGGAATTGTCAGCAGACTGCATTGTTAGGTTAACCATTTCATCCCATTCTTGTCGAAAAAGCGCAATGCTCTTAGCTGCCTATACGTTCAAAAGGATTATCTGACAAAGTAAGTGGCCAAAGCTCGAGTTTCTGGAAAAACAGAGTGATTAGCGTAACGAACAAGGCAAGAAGCATTGTCACTGTCTCTGGTTGTCCACCTGAAAGATTTCAGTCGATGTTTAACAAAAAAAAAGATTTCATTCGATTTGGACATCTTTGTTGTGATTCTTGAATCGCTTGCTCCACGCAATTCACACAAGGTTGCTTCTCGTAGCCTCGTGCACAAAGGGCAGGACCATAATTTTTTGTTGAAGCTTTCTCCTATTGAAGTGCTGTAGAAACCGTCGTTAGCAACGATGTTGCTTGCAAGAGAAAAGAAAAGAGAGTATAGATGAAGATAAAGATTTATGATTTGATTCCATAATCACACACGAAGCATTCAGTCTTTGTAAAGAAAACACAAAGCATTCAGTCTTTGTAAAGAAAACTTTAACGTTTAATTGATTTCAGACAAATAAGTGGACTATATTTAATAGCTATACTCATCACTCTGTATTGTAATAATTAGTTGGATGATAAAAAATCGAAATCATTTCTTTATTATTTAAAAAATGAATCTTTTTTTTTTTTTGCCTACTACTTTTTATTAAAGCATAAGATATGATACATTGATAGAATACATTGATGGAATTCTAAGCCACGGAAACGAAGCCCCAAAACCAGAGGTACTAGAGACTTTTCCAAACTAAAAACCGAAAGATAAAAGCTAAAACATACGGATCAAAAAAGGTAAAAGCAATTGAAACCTAAACTCTAACTGAAACACTGAAACAGAAGAGCAACCACAGCAAATCCCAAGAACCTGTTAAAAAAAAATCTATGGTGAGATAAATTTCATGTTAAGGAAGACAAAAGCTTACCACTGGATTTCCAAACGACAAGAAAGCAACGCGTGTGACAAATGGACGAATAGAAGCAAAAAGCTTACGCCAATAAAACCAAAAGCCTTTTCATAAACAATATAATAATCTCGTCAACAATGTAAGCCGGCTCCTACGGCTAAACAGTATATTTTATTTGGTGACAATGCAATGCAAAATGATATGAAACACATTGTCAAATTTGATATTAATATAATCATAGGCAGCGAAGTTGACAACCAAATCGTATTATGTAATCCGTACAACTATAAGGTTACTTGTTTTATATATATTTTTCATTATCCTCTTTTGACTTCTTTTGCTTAAGCTTTTCATTGACCGTTTATAAAATAGTTTAACAATACCGAAAGTTCACAAAACACTAAGAAACTTTAAATTATCTTTATACAAGTATCAAGAAAGTTTGTTTTCCTAGCTAAAACAACATTTATGTTTAGAGACACATGTTTATCACTTTACACTAATATTAATAATTCTACTAATTGTAATTTTGTTATTAGATAGAAACTCATTCACATTCTTCACAGCCATATTTGTTAGGAGCATATCTAATTCACATTCTTCATAGCCATACTTGTTAGGAGCATATCAAGATTCTATACGTTTGGACAAACAAATTTGATGGCTCTATCCCCGAATCCATATCAAGTTTTCCAAATCTTTGATAGTTTAATTTTTAGTGACAACAATTTCAGTAGACCAATCCCAAGATCTATATCAAAGTTAGTCAATCTCGTTATTCTCGATCTTAGCCACCGTAACACCCGCCTCTTACGTAACCAAGACAGTATGTTCAAGTGCATTAACTTTCACCACAAGAAACCACTTGCTAGTTCAATGCCATTTTATTTCTAATGATCGTATCCAAAATATCTTACAAAACCATTTTAACTTAAATATCAAATTCGAATTTAAATAACATCTTTTAAATAAATAGCGAATAATAAAATAAAATCCGTGTCTTCCTAAAACCATCACCAAACCGAATGACTACTCATGTATGCCAGCGCGCTCAACTGCAAGAAAGAGGGATGAGTAATTTGGATTACCCAGTGAGTGCAAGTCCTAGGGACCCACGATATACCTCTCGCACATGCATAACCATTCCAGACGAAAGTCCTAAGCTAATACACACAGACAATCACGTCCGAAGACACTCACAGATCAAGAAATGACATCTTGGACCTAACTGGTGCATCCACGCCCTCACCGGCGCACACCCTGTGGCATATATCGGCACAACACACTGTCCGTCCTCACGACGCATGGCTCGTCAAGCCACCGACGATGGACTATGGTGCGCCACACGCCTTACATATCTAGCACAGACTCATAACGTAAGAAAATCCTCTATCTTACTTATGACGTCACACAGGCAAAACCGCCTCAAAAGCCTACATCTTATCCCAACCTGCACAAGTGATTTCCCTCACACAATGCAAACACCCGCAAATACTATTCATAAATCATTCAACCATTTTCCGTTTAACAACCTATGTTACTAAGTCCATCAATCAACAACAGTAATACAACAATTAATATTATATTGTTATTACAACGCTTAATAGCCAGGTTCAGACAACAAACAAATACGTGTATTCATATAGATACAGCGCAAGTATGGGCGCATTAACAAAAGACTACTCAGACTGAAACGAGTATGAATATACGAGAGAATAAATCACGACCAGTCCTCACCATAGTCTCAGATCTGAAGTCGGCACGACAAACAAGTCAGAACGGTCTTCGAACGACGAAAAACAGACAACGGGCATCGGAGGTCAACGGTCAACGAAAGTCAACGTCGTTCAACGGTCAACAAAAGTCAACGTCGGTCAACGATCAACTCTGGTGGCCAACGGTTAACTCCGGCGACGGCGGTGGTCGGCGGCGGCGGCGGCGGTACGGCGGTTGCTCCGGCGACAGCTGCGGCGAGTGGCTCTGACAGAAAACGGGGCAGATTTTCGCTGGAAATTTCTGAATGAATTTTCAGAAGGGAAGCACCTCTATTTATAGGAGAAGGGAGAGAAACCCTAGGTCTAAATTCAGATGGGTCTTGGGCTTTTGGGCTTTTGCTCCAAAAATTATTTTGGGCTTTCCCAAGATGACACAATTCTCCCCCACTAAACGGGAATTCGCCCCCGAATTCGAATCGACATCCTGCGGAACACCATCACCCCCAAAGATTTCCGGATAACACACCCGCACAACAGCCTAGGGCTCCTAATTTTCTTCTCGGATTCCACCCCTTTCCTAGCAAACACGAACCAACTTGCTATTTTTCTCTTGAACTTCCAACTCTTGACGGTCTAAGATCCCACTGGGTTACTCGTAATTGTCATGTTCGACCCACGTCCACTGGCGGCTCCGGTAAGATCATCCCTAGTTCCTGAACCACTCTCCTCAAACTTACACATGACACACATCATGAAAGTCTGACAACTCTTGTGGTAAGTCCAACCGATAGGTATCTGCCCCTATCCTCTCGATGATCTTATATGGCCCCATGTACCTTGGTCAATTTTTTCAACTTACGATTCTTATCGGTTTCTCAGAACGTCCTTAACTTTAAGTACACATTATCACCAACTACGAACTCTAAATCCTTCGTATGCGGGACCGCATAACTTTTCCGACGTTCGACGCTCAGTCAAACAGTTCCTTCCCAAAATTACTTCGGAATGGTCCAACTCCATTTCACAAGATTCTCGGGCATCTTCACGCCTTCCAGCACTATGTATACTTCTTCGTAACCTCTGATAGATTTCACAAACTCAACTGTGGCTATCTCGATCTACTTCACCCTCGAGAAGAACACACCCTCGAAAGTCCATCACTTTGACAGTGTCGGGCACAAAAAGCTACATGTAGCTCCTGTGTCAAACAAGAATGGGTGGCGATTCCCCCAACCAAAATCAATTCTACGCGGTTGGTACTACACTAAGCATGCTATTCAAATTTCACACAAGACTCTCAATGAACACATACAAAATTCTAGAGGAAATGACATACCAGCGATCGGTTACATTCCACCGTGTTCTCCTGCAACAAAGACTCGAGGTTGTCCTGGTTGCCCCGCTGATGGCGGCGGCAACTGAAGTTGCTCACGATTCTGCCCTCCTAGCTGCTTACTAGTCAGGTTCAGACAATAAACAAATACTTGTATTCATATAGATACAGCGCTGGTATGCGCGCATTAATAAAAGACTACTCAGACTGAAACTAGTATGAATATACGAGAGAATAAATCACGACCAGTCATCACCTTAGTCTCAGATCTGAAGTCGGCACGACAAACGAGTCAGAACGGCCTTCGAACGACGAAAAACGGTCAACGGGCAGCGGAGGTCAACGGTCAACAGAAGTCAACGGGCAACGAAAGTCAACGCCGGTCAACTCCGGCGACGGCGGTGGTCGGCGGCGGTGATGGTGGTCGGCGGCGGCGGTTCGGCGGTTACTCTGGCAACATCTCCGGCGAGAGGTTCTGACAGAAATCGGACAGAACTTCGCTGAGAATTTCTGAATGAATTTTTAGATGGGAAGCACCTCTATTTATAGAAGAAAGGAGGAAAACCCTAGGTCTAAATTCAGATAGACCTTGAATTTTTGAGCTTTTGCTCCAAAAATCATTTTGGGCTGACCCATGATGTCACAGCCACACCAATTTCATTGGGTTAATCCCCTAATCAAATTTAACCACACTTAAGTCTCGTGATCTCTCCAACAATAAGTTGGAAGGCGAAATACCAGGTTGTTGATCTCAGAGTGCTAAATTTGTAAAACAACAATTTCAGTGAAATTCTTCTTCTGGATATATTTGTCCATGATACCAATTTAGTGTCAGTTGACATCAGCGGCAACAAGTTGGATGGAATACATCCAGAATCATTGATCAAGTGCACTTTGTTGGAGTTTTTGAATGTGCGAGGCAACAGAAACAAAGACAAGTTTACATCTTGGTTGGGTTTTATGCCGTCATTAAAGGTCATGATCATACGATCAAATGACCTTTGGAGGGAAAACTTCCAGAATCATTGATCAAGTGCATTTTGTTGGAGGTTTTGAATGTGCGAGGCAACAGAATCAAAGACAAGTTTACATCTTGGTTGGGTTCTATGCCGTCATTATCAAATGAATTCCACGGGCAGTTGTATCATCCCATGCATCCATTGGGTTTCAAAGTTTAAGAGTCATCGATATATCACATAATGACTTTACTGGAACTTTGCCACCTTTCTATTTTTACAACTGTCATGAAATGACCACTTTAACTGGAGAAGTTGGTGACATGTACATGGAAGATCCCATGTATCAAGGTTTCTACCGTTATTCGATGGAAATAGCGAATAAAGGAGTCGATACAAAATTTGAGCTGATCCAAAAAAGACTTCAGAGCTATTGACTTTTCAAGAAATAAATTTTGTGGAAAGATCTCGGAATCCATTAGATTGTTGAAGGAGTTGCGTCTTCTTAACTTGTCAGGTAACGCATTCACAAACAATATACCTCAATCATTGGCTAATCTAACAAATCTAGATGCATTAGACCTATCCTGGAATTAGCTGCCAGGTCAGATTCTTCGAGATCTTGGCAACCTCTTTTTTTGTCAGTTATGAACTTCTGCCATAACAATCTAGAAGGTCAAACACCGCGAGGCACACCGTTTCAAGGGCAAAATTGTTCAGTATTCATGAACAACCCCAAACTTTATGGTCTCGATGATGTATGTGAAGAAACTCATGTCCTGACTCCTACACCAAAAGAATCCGAGGATTTGTCTGAGTCAGAAGAACAAGTGCTTTGTACCATAATTTGATGGAAATGGTGAATAAAGGAGTCGATACGAAATTTGAGTGGATCCGAAGAGACTTCAGAGCTATTGATTTTTCAAGAAATAAATTTTGTGGAAAAATCCCGGAATCCATTTGATTGTTAAAGGAATTGCGTCTTCTCAACTTGTCAGGTAACGCGTTCACAAGCAATATACCTCAATCATTGGCAAATCTGACAAATCTCGAGGCACTAGACCTATCCTGGAATCAGCTGTCAGGTCAGATTCCTCGAGATCTTGGCAGCCTCTCTTTTTTGTCAGTTATGAACTTCTCCCATAACAATCTCGAAGGTCCAATACTGCGAGGCACACAGTTTTAAGGGCAAAATTGTTCTGTATTCATGAACAACCCCAAACTACGGTTTCGAAGATGTATGTGGAGAAACTCATGCCACGAATCCTACACCACAAGAATCCGAGGATTTGTTAGAGCCAGAAGAACAAGTGATTAGTTGGATAGCAGCAGCGATAGCCTATGGACCTGGTGTGTTCTGCGGATTGGTGATTGGACATATCTTTCTCTCCAACAAACACAAGTGGTTCATGTAAAATGTAAAAGTTCCGTCAAAACAATCCCACAATAGTCGCTATAAGTACCCGTTCAACATCATCTCTCTTTAAGTGTTTCAGAAGCATCTATGTATGTGTGACAGTATGTGTTCTTTAAACGTAATTTTCTATTTTATGGTTTTTTAATAAACGTATTTGGTATCTTAAACTGAGAATGCATTCAGAAACTTCTTCCTACGTAAAATCACAAACCTGTGACAGTACGAATGTTTGAATTATAGACTCCATAGTTAATGTATAATCGGATTAATTCAATAACCTATGGTGTGTATGGTTATCTGGAATGCTATATGCTTTTGGTGATTTTGATATTTTCATTTGTCTCTTTCATGGAAACCATTTATTCACGTCGTTTTGAGTATTCCTTACTCCAAAACCTTTTTTTGGGCTAAATCCTTACCAAAACTTTCCAAATGAAAAACGTTCCAAGTCAAATAGCCCCTTTTCTTCTTCTAAATCACAGAAGATGAAAGTCTCTAACACTCTTGCTTCACAGACGTCACTCTTGTTGTGCTATGCTACAATAAATTCGATTGGGAAATTAAAGATATATAAGATTTGGAATACTGAAGGGCTTGTTTTTCACGATAGTTATCCGCACTCACTTGCTCTCTGGGCTTCTTGTGTCGTGTGATTCTCCTGCTATCGCCGGCGAAGATTACTCTGACCCTTTCGTCGCCGTCTCTGAATTGGCTCGAATAGGAGCTAAAAGCTTACAACGATTTTAGAAGAAATGACAGATCTGAGAAGAATATGGCGAAGAATCATGCGAAACCTGACCCTTCAACTGTGCAAAGCCAAACATGCTAACAAAACATGTCTTACTAGAACAAGACTTAACTTCAGTCGTCAGTGCTTTACTTTTCGAAAATCTCCAATACCACAAAAATAGTTTGAAAACAATTTACTTTCATAGGACCGCCTTCTGGGACAGAACCGGCTTGGCAACCTTACGCTCTGATACCAAATTGAGAGACCCTAATCTCGTTATCTTAGTCGAGAGTATGTGTTTCAACAACCTTTTAAAATATAACTAACTATTAAATATGCATTTAATGTCAAAAAATCCATTTATTAAAATCGAACCGGAAACTCTGATATGCTCAAATTTACCCTAGAGCTACTCTCTCAAATTAAGAGATCAATCACAGTACTTAAGGATCGAATCCACAGAGAATTAGATTGTCACGCAACAGACTTTTAAGTTCGAATTATGCTAAGAGAGAATATAATGCAATGTAATGCAAATAACTAATGAAAACAACTGGTGATTGATTAAGTTCTTAAAATCAGGAAACAAAATGCTAGACTATGAAAAATTCGCAGGTATGATTCCAAATTGCAGAATAGAAAACTGTCAGAATATTTATTAAGAATCGTTTCAGAACTCGAAACACAATTGTAAAATCAATCAACTCTCGTTCCAGAGAGTATCCATGCCTAAATTCCAGAATTTCAAATCTCTTTGCGAATTCTAACAATTCAAACAAGCATTAATAACAGTTTCGATTGTTCACAAAATTCCTAAATCAAATCTCTTTGCAGATAGTAATTTTGCTCATCTAAGATTAGTTCAGGTGATTTAATAATACTCTCGCATCTATTAAACAACCTATGATCAGATTCTAGGTCAGGAAGCTAGAATAATCATTAATCACAAATCCAGATGAAGAACAAGCATATTAATCCCTACAGTAGTTCAATTCTAACAACTTATCATCAACCCTTGGATAACCCAAAACCTTACTAGCAAATTACTAAGACATGATCCATGAAATACAAATCATAATTTGAATAGAAATCATAAAAGAATAGAGAAGTGATATAAAGGGGTTGAAAATCTCTCAAGAACAGAGTATATGATCAAAGCACCCTTTTGTTCCCGGAAATAGCACCGCTCCGACTTTAACTCAAATCTACTCACCAGAAAAGGGAAAAGAGGGGTGAGTAACAAGTTACTCAGTGAAACGATCATACCTGCCTACATGATCTATATGAAGCATTAATCATAACCACATATGCATCTACTCAACCTAGCAATTAGACAAACATCAATCAACATGCAAACACAAGTTCAGAGAAAACATATCAAACAAGTTCCCACTCACGAGAATGTCACACCTTTAAAATCTAGGGACTCGTCAGTCGAAATCTCACAGGCCCGTCAGCCCCTGTATTGGCTACATTTCCTTTGTGTGCAATCCAACCATGGTCCTACTTCACGCAACGTCCTTCGTGACGGCCATCAAACAATCCGTACATAGAATAGAATCAATCATGCGCTCCAGTGCGCCTATTCTAACACCAATCAACAATTCAAACATCCATTCTCAATCATTATTCATGTTCGCTTTAATTAACAATCAATATCCAATATCTAGTTTCAGCACACACATACTTAGCTAAGCCTAACACAACTTATAGATCAACACGTCTCGCCTCACATTTGCCTTTCAGACAGGATGACACGCGCAAACGAAACGGCCATAACTCTCATGATACACCTCATAATCACAATCGGAAGGACGATCTGGAAATGTGACAGCAAGGGCTTTCCAACGGTTTCTAGATCGGCTCCTGAAGCTCTGTATCGTCGGGAAAATGCTTCTAAAGTCGACGGCTCGGAGGTTCGATCTACAGAAATCTTTCTCGGGAAAACACGCATAACTTTCAACATACAACTCTAAATGACGAACCGCTTTCTGCCAGAGATCGGTCTATGAGTCAAGAACTTACCCTCATATTTTCACGCCAAACAAATTTGATCTGACCACCCGTTTCCCTATTGCAACTAAACGGGTCGGAACTGCCTCCTTTGACTTTCTAGGTTGCTCCTCCTTCAAGGTCGCTGGTGTGGCTCGGTTTTGGCAGGGCTTCACCGAGGTCTCACTTCTGCCTCCTCTCATTTTTGTGCATCCTATTTTTATATAGAAGGAGCTGCCCTTTAGGGTTTCACTTAAGAAAACTTTTGGGCATTTTCAACATTGTGGGCTTGAGAATTCTTTGGCTTAAGTTCTTCTACTTCTAGGGTCACGAAATTGAGTCACAAAGCTCTCACAGCATTTCAAAAATGGGTCTCGATCTTCACTTTTTCTTATGGGTTTTCTGTAACCCGGTACAAATCTACTGTTTTTCCGACGCTTTCTTTGCAAGCTAGGGTTAGAGTTCTAACGGAAAAAGCCATAAATCTTGAATCGGAGATGCCACATGAAAGATTTCATTCGATTTGGACATCTTTTGTTGTGATTCTTGAATCGCTTGCTCCACCCATTTCATACAAGGTTGCTTCTCGTAGCCTCGTCCACAAAGGGGAAGACCATAAATTTTTGTTGAAGCCTTCTCATATTGAAGTGCTGTAGAAACCGTCGTTAGCAACGATGTTGCTTGCAGGAGAAGAGAAAAGAGAGTATAGATGATGATAGAGATTTATGATTGATTCCATAACGTTTAATTGATTTCAGAAAAATAAGTGGACTATATTATATAGCTATACTCATCACTCTGTAATAATTATTTGGATAATGAAAAATCGAAATCATTTCTTTATTATTTAAAAAAAGAATCTATGGTGAGATTATATGTTAAAAAGTTTACCACTGGATTTCCAAACGACAAGAAAACAACGCGTCAATAATGTAAGCCGGCTCCTACGGCTAAACACTATATTTTATTTGGTGACAATGCACAATGATATGAAACACATTGTCAAATTTGATATTAATATAATCATCATAGGCAGCGAAGTTGACAACCAAATCGTATTATGTAATCCGTACAACTATAAGGTTATATATTTTTCATTATCCTCTTTTGACTTCTTTTGCTTAAGCTTTTCATTGACCGTTTATAAAATAGTTTAACAATACCGAAAGTTCACAAAACACTAAGAAACTTTAAATTATCGTATACAAGTATCAAGAAAGTTTGTTTTCCTAGCTAAAACAACATTTATGTTTAGAGACACATGTTTATCACTTTACGATCAAATGAATTCTAAGGGACGTTGTATCATCCCCATGTGTCCATTCAGTGGCGAGTGCAGGAATTTTTTTTGCCAGGTTCAACTTAAAACTTAAAATTACAAAAAATAATATTCCATATATTATTTTACCATAATTTTTTTTCCTGATTCAACTTAAAACTTAAAATTTAACTTTGATCTTTCTAAATATGTTTGATAATAAAACCTAATATAAAATATGAGCTAATATTTAGATTTTGCTTATGGGATCACACTAAATAAAACAAAATTAGGAAAAAAAAAGTTTATGGGTTCAATTATAATTTTGTGCTGGTGTCAATGTTACTAAATCCTTATAAACTATAAAGAAATTTCTAATTATTATGGTGTCAATTGACCCCATATGAGTCTTAGTAGACTCGCCTCTGTGTCCATTCGCGTTCAAAGTTTAAAAGTCATCGATATATCACATAATAATGATACTGGAACTTTTGCCACTTTTCTATTTTTTCAACTAGCTTGAAATGACCACTTTAACCGAAGAAGTTGGTGGCATGTACATGGAAGATCCCATGTAAGATGGTTTCTATCATTCGATGGACATAGCGAATAAAGAAGTCGATACGAAATTTGAGCGGATCCAAAATGACTTCAGAGCTATTGACTTTCCAAGAAATAAGTTTTGTGGAAAGATCCCAGAATCCATTGGATTGTTCAAGAAACTGCATCCTCATCTTGTCAGGTAACACATTCACAAGCAATATACCTCAATCACTGGCAAATCTGACAAATCTCGAGGCACTAGACCTATCCTGGAATCAGCTGTCAGGTCAGATTCCTCGAGATCTTGGCAACCTCTCTTTTTGTCAGTTATGAACTTCTCCCATAACAATCTCGAAGGTCCAATACCGCGAGACACACAGTTTCAAAGGCAAAATTGTTCAGTATTCATGAACAACCCAAGACTCTACGGTTTCGAAGATGTATGTGGAGAAACTCATGTCACGAATCCTACACCACAAGAATCCGAGGATTTGTCAGAGCCAGAAGAACAAGCGATTAGTTGGATAGCAGCGGCAATAGCCAGAAGAACAAGTGAGCCACAAACTTTATTTTAATACTAAAGTTTAATTATTAAAAACGATATTTGTGTTTCTATTAAATTCTACTTCCTCTGTTTTTTAAAGTATGATGTTTTGGTTTTTTTTTTAAAGGTTGATATTTTAAATTTAAATTAATATATTTTTAGTTTTACAAGAAGCTTTATACTAATTGGAAAGAGAAAAGTAGTGTTAATATAGAAATAGAAAACATAAAAGTAGTTAAAAAAAAAATATGTGTTTTAATATGTGAAAAACTAAAACCTCATACTTTCAAAAATAGAAAGAGTATCTTTTATAAGTTAAATTTTGAATTATTTTATATTTTTAAAAAATTATTTTAGTATTTTACGGAATAGATTGGATATCGGGTGAAAAATTTGGATTCTAACGGATATTTGAAGACCGAATAACCGGTTAGTAGCGGAGCAAATACGTCGATCCGGAAGAAGCGGAGCAAATCATGAAAATTTTCAAAACCCCGGATATCCGCTCCGTGTCCACCCCTATAAATTTGTTATACAATAAAGAAAAAAAAACTAGGAAATTCAAGAAAATTGAAATTTTTTTGGTAAGCGACGACTTGAGTCAATCAATCAAAAATCGGTCTCTGTGGACAATTTTGAGACAAGTGGCACAGATCACTGATGCTTGAGAGGATATTGCAAGACTTGACATATTTAACGACGACTTGACGCAAGAAGACTTGCTAAACTCAAGGCAACATAATAATCATAAAAGCCTAACACTTCCAAACAAACACAAAAGAAAAAAAATAGAGGGTAATGACGATTCCAAGCCAATCTCATTGCTTTTCTCGTATTGTTAACTTGTATTTCTTCTTCTTGGTTTCCTTCGTTCTACACACTCTTCCTTCTCCGATGCTCCACTATTGTCGCCATGACCAGAGGGATGCTCTTCTGGAGTTCAAACACGAGTGTCCGGTAAATGAATCCCACTCAAATCCATCTTTAAGTTCATGGAACAAAAGTAGTGATTGCTGTTCTTGGGAGGGTGTCGTGTGCGATGCTAAATCTGGCGCGGTGATTTCACTTAACCTTAGTTCCATCCCTCTCAACAACTCTTTGAAACCAAATAGTGGTCTTTTCAAACTCCATCATCTTCGTAACCTATCTCTTATAGAGTGCGATCTCTATGGAGAGATTCCTTCTTCATTAGGAAACTTTTCTCATCTCACATATCTTGGCCTTTGGTCTAATAATTTAGTAGGTAAAGTTCTGGCTTCAGTCGGAAACCTAACCCAACTAACATTCCTAAGTCTTGGCAATAACAAGTTTAGTGGAAATATTCTTGTTTCATTCGTCAGCTTAACGAAACTGTCCTATTTAGATATCTCATCCAATCAATTCACGTGTAAAAATATCCCTCTTGTGCTACAAAACTTAACCAGTTTGTCCTTTTTTGACATTGGCAATAATCTATTTAATTCCACGCTTCCACCTGACATGAGTGGATTCCACAACTTGAAGTATTTTGATGTGGGTGGAAACTCATTTTTCGGGCCTTTTCCTACATCCTTGTTCATGATTCCTTCGTTAATAACTGTTGATTTGGGGGGAAACCTGTTCAAAGGACCTATAGAATTTAGGAATACATCTTCGTCCTCTAAGCTTCGGTTTCTAGACCTTTGGGGAAACAAATTCGATGGCTCTATCCCCGAATCCATATCAAATTTTCCCAATCTTGATAGTTTAAGGCTTGGGAACAACAATTTCACTGGACCAATCCCAAGATATATATCAAAGTTAGTCAACCTTGTTGATCTCGATCTAAGCCACAACAATTTCACTGGGACAATCCCCAGATCAAAATTTAAAAATATCGCACTTCAGTATTTTGATCTCTCCAATAATAAGTTGGAAGGCGAGATACCAGGTTGGTTAGGGAGCCTGCCGAAGTTGATGCTTTCTCACAACTCTTTCAGCAGTTTTGAAAAATCATTTGAAGTTTTCGATTTACCACGTATCAATTCGTTGGATCTTAGTTCAAATTCTTTCCGAGGACCATTGCCCCATTGGATCTGCAATCTTAGACCGATAACGCTCTTAGATTTCTCCAACAATAGCTTCAGCGGCTCCATCCCTCAATGTTTCAAGAATATCTTTGTTCGTCTCAGAACGCTAAATTTGCAAAACAACAATTTCAGTGGAATTCTTCTCCCGGATATATTTGTCAAAGCTACCTACTTATTGTATGTTGACGTCAGCAGCAACCAGTTGGAGGGAAAACTTCCAGAATCATTGATCAACTGCACTGGATTGGAGTTTTTGAATGTAGCAGGCAACAAAATCAAAGACAAGTTTCCATCTTGGTTGCCGTCATTAAAGGTCATGATCATACGATCAAATGAATTCTACGGGCCGTTGTATCATCCCCATGGGTCCATTGGGTTTCAAAGTTTAAGAGTCATCGATATATCACATAATGACTTCACTGGAACTTTGCCACCTTTCTATTTTTCCAACTGGCGTGAAATGACCACTTTAACCGCAGAAGTTGGTGACATGTACATGGACGATCCCGTGTATAATAATTACTACAATTATTCGATGGAAATAGCGAATAAAGGAGTCGATACGCAATTTGAGCGGATCCAAAAAGACTTAAGAGCTATTGACTTTTCAAGAAATAAGTTTTGTGGAAAGATCCCGGAATCTATTGGATTGTTGAAGGAATTGCGTCTTCTCAACTTGTCAAATAACGCGTTCACAAGCAATATACCTCAATCATTGGCAAATCTGGCAAAACTCGAGGCACTAGACCTATCCCAGAATCAGTTGTCAGGTCAGATTCCTCGAGATCTTGGCAGCCTCTCTTTTTTGTCAGTTATGAACTTCTCCCATAACAATCTCGAAGGTCCAATACCGCGAGGCACACAGTTTCAAAGGCAAAACTGTTCAGTATTCATGAACAACCCCAGAATCTACGGTCTCGAAGATGTATGTGAAGAAACTCGTGTCCCGAATCCTACACCACAAGAATCCGAGGGTTTGTCTGAGCCAGAAGAACAAGTGATTAGTTGGATAGCAGCGGCGATAGCCTATGGACCTGGTGTGTTCTGCGGATTGGTGATTGGACATATCTTTCTCTCCAACAAACACAAGTGGTTCATGTAAAAGTTCCGTCAAAACAATCCCACAATAGTCGCTATAAGTACCCGTTCAACATCATCTCTCTTTAAGTGTTTCAGAAGCATATGTATGTGTGACAGACAGTGTGTGTTCTCCAAATGTAATTTTCTATTTTACGGTTTTGTAATAAACGTATTTGGTATCTTAAATTGAGAATGCATTCAGAAACTTCTTCCTACGTAAAATCACAAACCTGTGACAGTACGAATGTTCGAATTATAGACTCCACAATGAATGTATAATCGGATTAAAATAATTCAACCTATGGTGTGTCTATGCTTTTGGTGATTTTGATTGATCATTTGTCTCTTTCATGGAAACCATTAATTCACGTCGTTTTGAGTCTTCCTTACTCCAAAACCTTTTTTAAATCCTTAAATACCAAAACTTTCCAAATCAAAAACATTCTAAGTCAAAAAGCCCAAACCTATTCTTCTCCTAAATCACAGAAGATGAAAGTCTCTAACACTCTTGCTTCTCACACACGTCACTCTTGTTGTGCTATGCTACAATAAATTCGATTGGGAAATTAAAGATATATAAGATTTGGAATAGTGAAGGGGTTGTATTGCAATTTTCGATAGTTATCCGCACTCACTTGCTCTCTGAGCTTCTTGTGTCGTGTGATTCTCCTGCTATCGCCGGCGATGATTACTCTGACCCTTTCGTCGCCGTCTCTGAATTGGCTCGTTTTGTTCGACGGTGAGTATGAACTCTTACCACAGGATTTCTAAAATGACAAGAAAACAACGCGTGCGACAAATGGACGAATAGGAGCTAAAAGCTTACGCCAACAACACCGAAAGCCTATTCATAAACACAATATAATATAATGTAAGCCCGCTATAAACTAATACACATTACATTTTTTTTTGTGACACAATGCAAAATGATGTGAAACACATTATCAAATTTGATAATAAAATCATATGCAGCGAAGTTGACAACGAAATCTTCTGTAATCCGTACAAGTATAAACTTGTTTATTTTACTTACATTTTTTTCCTATCCTCTTTTGACTTCTTATGCTTAGCTTTTCATTGACCATCATAAAATAGTTTAACACAACACCGAAAGTTCACAAACCACTAAGAAACTTTAAATTTTCGTCTACAAATATCACGAAAGTTTGTTTCCCATATGAAAATTTAATTTGACTCAACATGAATGGACCTAGAACAACATTTATGTTTAGGGACACGTGTTAATAATTTTCCACTAGCATAGAAAGGAACATTAGCTATTTTACTAACTGTAAATTTGTTATTAGATAGAACCTCATGAATTTGTGACATTCTTTATAGCCATATTTGTTAGTAGGATAACCACTAAAAATCTACGTGAAAATATAGGCTAAATAAAGTTTAAAAAAAAAAATTAGAATGGAAAACAGAAAGAATGTCAGATAAATGGGTCGTGGACATATAGATGGGTCGTGAACAGCTGATGGAGGTGTTTTTGGAGGGGTCTGGTCCTCGAACTTGAAGATGGGAGCAAACGGTACGAACTGCTAGCTAAAGCTAATGTTCTCTTGTCCCTTCACGCGTAAGCAAATACTCTGATTTGGGCGATGAAGTCGACACTTCAACTAGGCCTCTATTCAATGGTGTTTGAAATAGATAGTCTCCAGCTCATCATAGTGTTTGAAGAAGAAGAAAAATGAATTGCGTTAGAATCAGAACTAGAAGAATTCTCCCTAGTTAAATTATATTTTTATAATTTTGATATTCATTTTTTTCCTCATGTATTAAATGTCCGCACTGACTACTTTGCTAAAGATGCTCCGCTACAAGATAATTTATTTTACCATGTAGACTTTCAGGTTTCAGGATAGATGGCTCTCGAGCCAAAAAATCTTCGGAACATGAGCGTGTCTTTTGCTGTAAAAAAAACAGAAAGAATGTCGCAAATACATCTAATAAAATGTAGTTATAAATGTAGTCATTCTAATTCGTACGTGAAAATATATAATAAAATGTAGTTATTAATTGTTCGGATATGAAACAATTTATGGAGGAAGATGAAATATCAAGTGAGGTGATATTTGTATTAATTTTTTTACGACAAATTGTCTTTCAAATAATTTGAAATTATTTTTGATATAACTTTTTAACGAAATTCTTGTTTTCTAATATAGGAAATTTTAAATAATTTTATAAATGATTAATCTAATCTTTGGATTTTGAAATTTTTTTAATAAATACTAGATCCAATAACATAGAATTTTAAAATATTTTAGAAAATCAACAATTAAAGAATAAAAGATTTGAAGAAAACTGAAAATCATCTCAAATCATTGATTTTGATCCAATATATACAAATCATTAAGATAAATGTGTTTTTTTGTCGACCAAGTTTAAGATACATGTGTTCGTTTCAAAAGGTTTGTAATACATATTTTTTAAAAAAATTATCCTAATTATTAATGTTTGTGATTGATGTTATAATTGGTAAGTACACGAATTAGAATGGAAAAACAGAAAGAAATTATGTTAAACCGTGCACGAAAATTACTAGTTTCTAAAATAAAAGGCCGTATATATTACGTCCAAGTCTCGTCTTTCTTCGCCTCTCTTTCTCTTCCTTACATAGAGAGGTTAAGTCAATTTCCCATATTCTTCCTCTCACTTCTCAATTCTCTCATTCTTTTATTATTCCTTCCTCTCTTTTCTTCCACAAAATCTCCAGAAACTTTCCCTGAAAACTCAGATCCGAATAAAATTGATCCTACTAAATTCCTTTTCCTTCAAATTCTTTTCGCCAATTTTTCTTATTCCCTAGATTCTTCTCCTCTCTTCTTTTCTCTCGCACTTATAAAGAAACCACTAAGCACACTCTCTTTCCCTTTCTTGCAAAGTCCTCAACTTTCAGCTTCAAACACTGTTGCTTGGTGGGTTCTTGTTACTTCAACATCTACTGTTTTAGCTTTTGCGAGATTGGGCAATAAGAAAAATTTCCGAATTGGGTGTATGGCGAATTGGGTTTTACTGATGGGATTGTTATTTAGTCGTTCCAGCTAGTGAAATCGGATTGTGGGTTCTTCTAAAGTCGTGATTTTTTTTCTTCGCATCGGGATCAAAAAGGATGGATAGGAATCAGAAGATGGATCACGTCATCGGCGGAAAGTTTAAGTTGGGCAGGAAACTCGGTAGTGGATCGTTCGGCGAACTTTATTTAGGTATAACTACTCAATTCTATTGACATCTTCTGTTTTTTTTTTTTTTTTTTTAGTTCTTGCATTGGGTTTGTTTAGTGGTTGTTGGTGTGTAATTTGATCTTTTTGTGTATGTATGTGTGTGTTTCAGGGATCAATATCCAAACTGGGGAAGAAGTCGCAGTTAAGCTGGTAAAATTACATTCAAAGTTATAAACTTTTTGCTGAGAAAGGTTTCAATTTTGAATTCTAGATCCTGCCTGTTGCAGTCTTTTGTATTTGACAGTTTAGTAAGACTAGTTTTGTTGTAATTCAGTGGTCCTTGTGACTTGAATTTTTTCTCTTCTTCTTTCTGATGGTTGCTGCGATGTTATGGAAAGAAATGGTGTCATCAAGCTCTATCTCTGTTTTTTTCCCCTTTCTAATGTTGCTTATCTTTTGCCACTAAGGAACCTGTGAAGACGAGGCATCCTCAACTGCAGTATGAATCGAAAATATATATGTTTCTTCAAGGAGGAAGTGAGTTTGGTTTCTCGGCTAAGTTTATATGAAGTTTTAGTAACAACAACACTCTCTGTTTCTGTGTAGCTTGACATGTTTTCTTTCATTTGAATAGCGGGTGTTCCCCATCTCAAATGGTTCGGAGTCGAGGGCGAATACAGCTGCATGGTTATCGACCTTCTTGGGCCTAGCTTGGAGGACTTATTCAACTACTGCAATCGAAAGCTTACTTTGAAATCTGTCTTAATGCTTGCGGATCAGTTGGTAAGTACTGAGTACCCCCCCTTTTAGTTTATGACGCTAGGCTGGTCTTTGAGAACGCTGCTAATCTGTTCCTTTTGGATATGTTGTATCAATGCAGATATGCAGAGTTGAGTACATGCATTCGCGGGGATTTCTTCACCGCGATATTAAACCAGACAACTTTTTGATGGGTCTTGGGCGCAAAGCAAACCAGGTAATCTTGCTGTTGCAGCATGAGTTGGTATATGTCTTGAAGGTGTCCTTAGCATAAATTCTCTGACTAATATTAAAGCCTTCCGGTTGACTGAGTTAATATTTAACCTCAGGTGTATATCATCGATTATGGACTTGCTAAAAAATACAAGGATCTTCAGACACAAAAGCATATACCATACAGGTGAGATCTGCAAACTCTTACCCTTCCTTTTCGGATATACTTGCTTGTTGAATCTTTTTATTAATGAAACATGATTTTATGCTGCACTGGTGTTTTCTTATAATTTCTCTCCCAGACCTTTATCCTGGTGCGAGAATAGAAAATATTTTTTATTCCTCGCTAAATTCAGGACCTGTGTTGGATGCTTTCCTTTATACACCATTCTTCCTGCTTGCTTTATTAAAGTTCCTTGTAAATTTTCAGGGAAAACAAGAATCTTACAGGAACTGCACGGTATGCAAGTGTGAACACGCACCTTGGGATTGGTAAGAGCTGCTTTCATCTCAGCTGTGGCTTTCTTGTCTGAAGCAATTGAAAAACCTTGTCTTCCTTGCTGACTCATTCTTTTATGCATGCTTACAGAGCAAAGTAGAAGAGATGATCTGGAGTCACTTGGTTATGTGTTGATGTATTTTCTACGAGGAAGGTAGGAAACCTTATGCATTGTGCATATTAAGGTTATAACTTCTTAACTAAAATGAAATCCTTAAACTTGAGTCCCTGTCTCCTCCTGTCTCAGTCTTCCGTGGCAAGGTTTGAAAGCTGGTACGAAGAAGCAGAAGTATGACAAGATTAGTGAAAAGAAGATGCTTACTCCTGTAGAGGTAAATCATTGATAAGGTTTTGTATGCAGATAATATTTTCAGATGTCCAGTAGATTTTGACATAGCTTGGTTTTACTTTTTGGAGATTCTTTGCAAGTCCCAGCCATCAGAGTTCACCTCGTATTTCCATTACTGTCGATCATTGAGATTTGAGGACAAACCAGACTATTCATATCTGAGAAGACTTTTCAGGGACCTTTTCATTCGTGAAGGTTAAAAACTTTCTTCTGTGTTTGCTCTTTGTCTTCTCTCTTATTAAATCAGTTATGTTTCTATTCATTTTCGTAGGACTTATCCATAGCTTGTTTGTTCGTTTTGATGAAACGTAACTATGCATGTAGGTTATCAGCTCGACTACGTGTTTGATTGGACAATCTTGAAATATCCTCAGAGTGGCTCTAGTTCGAGACCAAGGGTTAGTTCTATAATTGGTTTTTACGCGTGGAGATCCTAATTTCATAACAATTCAATAATCGAAAATCTTATCCTGCTATTGTTTTGTCTATTGTTCACAACAGCCAACTCCAAGACCAGCCTTGGACCCTCCAGGACCACCTGCAGAAAGAGCTGAAAAGCCTACAGGTACATTGTTCTCTGTCTTTATATTGGAAAATGTCTTATAGCTAGTAAATTTATGAGACTGGGTGTTGATAATTTTGGTGATGAAAAAACTTGGACAACTTCCCTGAACCTTCAGATATAATTAATATTCATATGATTTCTCCCTTGGAAGAATTTTGAATGTGTGTCCAGAGATTAAACAAACATTCTCAAATAGTGGTAGATCCAAAACTGAGAACTTTATTTCCTACTGTGCTTAGTGGGACAGGACCTCCGAGAAAGATTTTCAGGCGCAATTGAGGCATTCACCAGACGAAATGCTTCAAGCCAAGGCGTTCATGGTGACCGCTCTAGACACAGATCTTCTGATGATACACCCTCTTCCGTCAAAGAAGTGGTAAGTTTTTGTTGCTCATTCTTTCGTTGGCCATCTTGAAATCTATCTTGAAATTTTCCCTACTTAGTGATCCAAAGTAGTTCTCAGGTTAAGTAGGAATTTTAAAGAATGTGAGAAAATTTGTATGTTTTGACTTGTTGTTGGCTTCACTTGCAGCACGAGTCTGATAGATACCCTTCTTCTTCTCGAAATGGAAGTACTTCAAAGAGAGGTGTGATATCAAGCAGCAGACCTGGCTCCTCAGCTGAGCCGAGCGAGAACCGCTCAAGCCGATTATTTTCAAGTGGATCACGTCTGGCCACAACCCAACGGGTTCAACAGAGCTATGAATCCAAGCCATCATCTGCAGCTGGAAGGCCTGGGCATGATGATGCCATGAGAAGCTTCGAGCTTCTTAACATTGGCTCCAAGAGGAAATGAAGTTAGGGAAGGAGAAGTCGATGGTAGTGAAAAGACATGTCCATGCTTATAGATCCTCATCCTCTGAACAAACGCATTGTTACTTACCCTTGGATTGGAACAAGATGAGAGAGATAGAAAGATATAATCTAATCTGCCTCTCCCAATCTCTCATTGTTTGTGTTTAAGAGAAATTGTTCATATATCTTTAAAGTGTAACTTGTGATGAGAGTACTTCACATTCTCTTTCTGTTTTCTAATATTTCCAATGTAAAATGAAAATATGAAAACCTACCTCGTCTTCGCAGAATAAATTTTAAACTGTAATATGAAAAACGTATTGACGTTGTCAAACATTGATGAAGATGTTGTGCACATAATAGATTGGAAGACAATGGCTTCTGCCAAAATATCGTAGAATATATTGATAATGTGGTCGTACATATAGCTTCTTTCCCAACACAGAGAAATAGACAAAGGTTACATGTCTTAAGACTACCGTCGTTTGAACAGAGAAAAGAAGAAGACATAGCGACTAATGTCTTCTGAGAGTGATGAATGGAGTGGAGCTGAGATGAGCTACGATGGGTGATGAAAGTTCATCATCAACTTGGTGGTTCGGTGTCATTCTTGAGATGGGCGTGAATTGCATCTTGTTTTCTATGGGAGTGAGTGGAAGTGGACTCGCCGGTGTAAGACTTTGAAGTTGTAAGCTCTTTCCCGGTCTCAGAGTAGCAAGGTAAGCGTGTCCATTGCAGAAGGGCAGGCTCGTAGCTAGAACTGTTGATTCCTTCTCTTTTGCCACTTGAGCTCCACATGGTTCCTTCAGACATTGAAATGAAAACTGCATTAAGGATCAGGATATAACAAACAGAATAAAGGAAAAAAATTTAATTAATAATAGGAATACGGGTTTTATTACCCCAAGCTTGAGAAAGGTGAAAGCTTGGTTATCAGATCCAAGGTAGATCTCAATAAGCTTCCTCAAGTCAGCTAGTGTTGCGTCCTTTGTTACTCTCAGTGTTGTTATGAGCTGCTTCTTTAGAGGGTTATCAGTAGTTGCTTCCCATTTAACATAGATATCTATCTGCCCGTTTTTACTTTCATCAACTGAGACATTGTTTTCCTTTGCTTCTTCCTTGTGCGTTGTAGGAAACAACTGATCATTCTTGTGCTTCAAGAACATCCTCTTGCCCAGTGTGTTGAGACAGCTCTCTCTGATTGCCACAGAGGGTGAATATGTTTTGAATCCTCAACTTTCTAGACGATGCTGATTCTTTATAGTCTGTACCGTTGAAGCAGTTCTCTTTACCCGAACATTCAAAGTTCAAGCTAGGCGTTGGTGTTGTTATCGAGCAGATGCTTTTATCCTCAACTATCACTTTCTCTTCATCTTCTTCAGCCTCTTCTTCTTCAAAGACAGTGCTCAGGCAAACTCGGTCAGGGTACATTTGCGCAAGCATATTCTCTGAAGGCTTTGGTTGCAAAACGCTAGACAAATCACTTGGTTGGTATGAAACAGCAGGTCCCCAGACTTGCTTGACTGGATCTGGATCACCCATGTCAAGATCCATTGACTTCACCATGTCTTCATCAGAGTAAAGACCCCTGAGTCTTTTGGCAAACCCACTAGTTTCATCTATACTTCCTCTTCCTCCATCCTTTGAGCGCCGGAACTCAACCTCGATTTCCTCCAACCGTCTCCTCATCATCTCCAGCTCCTCTTGCTGCTGCACAATCCTTTCCTCCATCCTCCTTCTCTCCATCTCGACAAACTCCTCAGCCATTCTCCTGCATTCCTCAAGTTTCTTCTCTAGCTCTGATTTCAAAAGCTGTGTTCTCTCGTTTACTTTCTCTTTTATCTCCTCTTCTTTGGTAGCACATGCTTCCTTCTGCGTTAGAAGGGATCGTAGAGCAGCAACTTCCTCTTCCTTCTTCTTCAGCTGCTTCTGCGCATCATTCCTTTCTTTCTCTTGTTGCCTCTTCTCAGACTGGAGTTTGCAAATAAACTCATCCATCGCAGCGATTCTCGATCCCAAAATCATAGCAGAGGAAGACTCATCACCTCCATTCTTATCTCTGTTTGGAGTATGAGACCCACGAACTATGCACTTTGCTTTTGCCCCATACTCTAGTGTGCAGAGAGTCTTGTGCATTTCCTTCGGATCCGGGCTTGCACATAAGATCATAAGAATCTTTGACTTGTCATCTTCAAAAGAGTCCTGCATCCACAAAAAACATAAATATCTCCAAGCAGCCACAGAAAACACCTTCAGGATAAAACAACAGAACAAGAAATTAACCTGAAGCAGCATGGTAAGCTTGCTGTCTCTAAAGGGCACATGAGAGTCACCGTTTGCTATAGATTCCACAACTCGCTTCAATGCAATATTTCCCTGATTGATCTTTGCAGTCTGTTGAATAGAGACATAAGCCAGTTGATATTCATAACCATAATTTTTTTTGACAGAATCAAAGTGAAATGAGAGAGGTTAGAGAAGCAAACATTACTTGCATCTTTGCCTCAAAACCAGTCTGTCCAGCTTGGTCTATGTTTTCAGAACCAGCCATGTCAACAAGCATCAACCTTCCGCCAACAGTTGGCACATCAAGTATGATCTACAGACAGAGACAATCACTTGTTAGATTGACACATACAGAAATGTAATAGAGCTATATATGCTTCAATCATTATCACAAACCATGCAGTGACTCCGGGAACTTCTTTCATTGCATAGTGTGCTCTTAACAATCCTACGTTTCTCCACTTTCACAATCTCTTTAGAGATCTTCCCAGCCTCTGTCCCTGAGATAAAGGTTGCGTTTTTCGCCTTCTTCCCCATTACTTCAAGCCTCACCTGTTAAAACAACAAAGCACAAAATCCTTTAGACAAAGACTATTCTAAAACGATTCTTCAATTCCAAAGCCAGAAAACCACAAATTAGACCTTAGTGCTTGCTCCTTTTGGCCAACCAATCCCTAAATTGTTGCTACTATTGGTCGAGAGAAGATCATAAATCTCCTCATTGTAGACCTCAAGAACAGTGACCTGAACAAACGTAACGCCATCTTGATCCGAATCTCCCAAAATGTCCCTCAAGGACCGATACACAATCCCAGGTTGCTTCCCGCATCCGAACATCGTGTGGCTCTTTCCGGCACCAGTGGGTCCGTACATCATGATTGTGCATTTATTCCCGACCTTCACGCCTTTAATCCTCTCTTCGATGAACTTCTTGTAGAACGATTCGAGGTCTTCTTGCTCCGAGAAAGAAACTCCGTCGAGGGTGAAGTCTCTGTACCCGACATCGGCTCTGACTCGGACCGTTTGGTTATCCGGGTTAACTTGCAGGATCGAGGCCGGTTTCTCCTTGCGATCCGGGTAGTCTCGGATCCGGCCGATCACTTCGACCGGGTGCTCCGGTGGGATCTGGTCCTTGGATGCGTCTGGATTTGGGGTTTTCGAGTGGAAATTGAGGCGTTGCTTGGTTTGTGGGGTTCTGATTAAGGTGAATTGGGTTTGATTCGATCTAGCGGATGATGGCGTCGGAGCCATTTTAGAAGTTTTTCAAGATTTGAAGCTTCAATTTTGCGGATTCAGAGAGAGAAATAGCAGAGAGAGAGAGCGGAGAGAGAGAGTGAAATTGAAATTGAAATGGGAAATTAGGGATTGAGAATCTCGAGGTATGAAGTTTGAACAAACAAACATAACCGTTGTATCTCTAAACGGCTAGTTTTTGTCCACGGGCCAGCGAAATAAATAAATATATATGAATCCTTTTATTTTCGGCAACTAAAATATATTTACTCATGTATAAAAAGAAAGGGAAGTGAGATTTTATAATTTTATGTACTATGGGCTTATTGTTTGATTACATAAATGGGCTTTAATATGTTTAAGAAAAAAACAAATGGGATTTAATATGTATTGAAGCCCAAATTTTGCATTGCAAAGGTCACTAGGGTTTTCTTAAACTCTCTTATAAATTCTGTTCCTTTAGTTTTTTAGTGATTTTTGGCAGCGGACGACGACGGCACGAGCTTCACCGAAGAGCGAAAATGGTGACTCTCTTCTCTTTATTGACCTCTGTTAAATATCTCGTAGTTTAGGAGGAGCTTTCGTATTTCTTAGAGGTCTGTTTGGTTGCCGAGATATTCAGAATAACACTTTTGAAGAAACGAGATTATTGTTTATAGATCTGTTGGGCGATTTTTTTCCCTTGAGTGATTCTGGTTCTTAAATTGCGAATTAGAGTCTAATTCTCAGTTCAGTAATCTGCTATGTTACCTTCTCTTTTGTACTGAGGATTTACTAATCAATGCACTTTGTCTCTAGGAACGGTTTAGTCCATTTAAGTTGAAGAAGAATCAAAATGATCTAGTGTTATGCGCTTGTAATGTATCTCCACTTGTGTTGCTGCAAATCAGTTTTGACTGTTGATTGAAGTTTATGTACTTTAAAATCAAAATGATCGTATTGTGCGCTTGTTATGTTTATCCAATTGTATTGTGAACCGCTTAGGGACTCACAAAATTGTTAGAAAACATAAAATTGTATAAGCAGCTTGTAAGCCTTGGCTATTTTGAGTAGTTAGATCTTATGATTGCAAACGATTCTGTTTTGGTGTTGAAACCATTTTCTTGTGGAAGTTAATTCAATGTTGGGTTTTTTGTGAATGGTAGGTGAACATTCCTAAGACCAAGAAGACTTACTGTAAGAACAAGGAATGCAAGAAGCATACCTTGCACAAGGTGACCCAGTACAAGAAGGGTAAAGACAGTCTTGCTGCCCAAGGAAAGCGTCGTTATGACCGCAAACAATCTGGATATGGTGGTCAGACCAAGCCCGTCTTCCACAAGAAGGTAACACTGAGAATCAATTTTGAGTTGCCTTATCGTGGCTTTATTTGTTATATCGATCCCTAGTCACTTCTGTCTACAATCTAGAACCATCTGACTTTAGTTTAGAGACTGTTGACTCTGTGAGGTCTGAGAATCTTATTTGAATGATCGGTTTATTCATCTGTGCTCATTATTTAATAATCTTTGAAACAGGCTAAGACAACCAAGAAGATTGTCTTGAGGCTCCAATGCCAAACCTGCAAGCATTTCTCTCAACACTCAATTAAGGTAAATGATAACAATTTTGTGTTTGTTGCAATTTAAGTCTCTTGAGATCTGTTTCTTACATTTGTGTGGTTGTTTTGCAGAGGTGCAAGCACTTCGAGATTGGTGGAGACAAGAAGGGAAAAGGAACATCTCTCTTTTAAGTTGTTTCCTCTTATCTACTTTTTTCTTTTCTTGTTTTGTACTGTCTTTGCTTCGATACTCATATATTTTGAATCTTCCAGAAATAGTTGTGGTGTTTTAAGTTAATACGACATTGTCGTATGGTTATCTTCCAAGTTTGTGAACCTATCATTCATGAGGTTGCAGTTGAATTTTCTCTTCAACTCACTACAAAATTTAATCGTCACACAGATGTAAAAGTCACATAGAAATAGTGTTTCCAGTACGAATTTTTCATGTCAAATTCATCAAAGCTATGGCTCAAACGTTCTGTGGCGATATACATTTGACATTGGTGTTGAATCCAAATTTTGGTCCTAAATTCTAGGAAGTATATTTGAGCAGAGAATCAATGAAAATTAACCAAATGGTTATTAACCTGTTTTAATTATGTTATATTCCAGCATTTCAGAATCGTCACCCTTTCCAATCAAAACCAGATTTTTCTAAACTCTTATCAATTTTCCCAACCGCTCACTTCAAGTGCATTTCATTTATACGAAGAAGATCATACATAGAGTTATATAATTTTGGGTGCCATCACACTTACTAAATACTCTATATTGCATAACTAAACTCCATAAACCCATTAACCCTCAAGCTAGAGTGTGACTCTGTGGGCAGGTCTTAATAAAGGAGCTAATTATCCAATCTACTACTAACCGACCTAATTGGTATGTGATTTTAACTAATACTATGTAACAAAGATAACAGAGTTGTTGTTTTGTGTACATCGCGCTTGCAAATTAATTACAGTAGTATCAATTTTACTAAACTACAAATAATTTTGTATCAGTTGTTAAAAGTTTAATTAGTATTAATTATTTTCTGCTCTATTTTAATCAATAATTTCCACTCTTTTTGTAGTAGTGATTTACTAAATCAGATGAAATTAAAGAATTTATATTCTTGTTTGAACATTACTTTCCTAGAAATAATGATATTGTTTGGTTTAGAATGACGTGTGTTTAATGTTGAGTTATGAAGTCAAAATTCTCAGTTGCATTGTAGTAAATTATACGGCCTTCTGCGATGTTTATAGTAGGAATATTCGTTTTTACAATCGAAGTCTCGAATAATCTCGAAAGAAAAAAAAAGTGGGAGAAAAGATAACTACACTTGCATTTCATCGATCAGATCCAAGCAACGCTTATGTAAATCAACGATTTAAAGAGGTTACTTAACTTGGAAGCAAAATGGTAATAGGAAACACACAAAATTCTGCAACTCTGTTTTTGTCTTCTTGTGCTAGTGTTATACATGCAAATGCAAGTCAGAGCCTCGACTAATATTAGAATAAGAAGTGGTAGAAAAGATCAGAGCAAAAAAAAAAAAAAATCCAAGTAACGCATGCGTTGATCAACAATCTGAAAAATAATATATATATTCCATACAGCGAATACACGATATATGGTTTGTCTGATAAATTCAGATATTACATGACCATAATTATCATAAAAACATTCACTTGGAAGTAAAATGGAGATAGAGAAACACAAAGAGCAAGATGACCGGAAACATCAAGATAAGCGGTGGAGATGGTGGAGCCACTGGTCCCATCATCAACGGAACAAACAGTAACATTATCGCGACGATCACAACCGCCAAGATCGAACCAAATCCGATCCCACACTCATTCGCCATTTTTTTTGTTTCTGATTCGATTTGTTGTAAGATGTGTGTATGTTTTAGTCCCATTTTGTAGTATTTATAAAAAGATTTAACACATCAATCAACAGTTGTGTCGTTTGCCCGAAAATGGTAACACAACGGTTCGTGTATGCATGAGAACAAACCCTTTCACGTTAATAACCACCACCAAACTCAGAAACGCTGCGTTTCATTTCTTGTTTATTGACGTCACGTGTAGCCATGGGGAAATTACCCTCAACCGAAGAATCGAACCAAACCGAATCGAATTAGAACGCACCAAACGTACTGTAACCGACGTAAATACCGAATGGATCTAGACTAAAACCAAAATAATTAGAATAAAACCAAAACCGAACCGAAAACCAAATAGGTACTCGAATTATTCGAAATACAATTATATATCCAAAAATATTAGTTATATTTAAACTTGAAATCATCGAAATACCCAAAATTACAATTATAAACTGAATATACGTATTAGTTATCTTTAAATCGAAATAACCAAAATATCTAAATATATTTAATCATATTTGTCAAAATTAAATATTTTTTTTATAAAATTTAACCAAATAACCGAACAAATCAAATAAATTTCGAGTAATTCAGATATCCAGAACCGATCTGAATCCGAGCGAAATCGAATCAAATCCAAATAAAAAAAGAAGAATATCAGAATGGATTCTACACCGCTAGTATCAAAATACCCGAAATCTAAAAGAACCGAACCAAATCCGAACCGAATGTACTCACGTGTATATCAAACGCAGCGTTTTTCTCGCAATCTATAGTTTTGATTTTTTTTATTAAAACGCAGCGTTTAGAGGAAACAAAATTTTGAAATCTAAAATTATTTTGTTTTTTTATTTATTTCCGAGATCCCGCCAAAATCACAAAAGCGAATTTTGAAACTCTTATTTTTGTCTGCTAGTGATTAGCAATATCCTCCATTAATTGTTGTGTGCTTTTTTTTTCTTTCAAAATCAAAAGACTTTTTTTCTTTCCCCCAAATATTTTTCTTTTCAAAATCCTAAATCATTTTGCCCTAAGATTTTACCGATGTCAGCTCCATCGAATCGCCGCCGGCTAAAAGATATAAACTCCGGCGCCGGAGAAAATCCATCTTCTGGGAAAAAACCCTTGAAGTCTGTAACTCCAGTTCCAATCTCTAGCAAAAACCCCAGTCCTACTCTCCAGAAATCATTATCGAGCAAAGAGAATCCCAAGCCTAGTCACCGGACTTTTGGATCGACGCAGAAGCCAGCGCTCCGGCCAGTACCGCGCATCGATAAGTCCGCCGTGAGAGGTGGTGTCGGTGATGGAGAGGGTCGGGTTACGCGATCCACGTCTTCTGGGTTACGAGGTAGGAGCTCTAGCCCATCTGATCTAATCAAGGTTTTCTCGGATTTGAGAAGGAGAAATGAATCTAGGGTTATTGGGGAAAAGGGTGAGTCAGATCAGGATAAGAAATCTGGGTTCAAGGTTTCCGGTTTCAAACAGGGTGAGAGTGAAAACAAGGTCGGCGATGGAGTTTGCGAGGAAACAGATGATGAAAGTAAAATTAAGCCAAGTTTAAGCTCTGGTCCAGTGAAATCAAGCAACTTCGAGGGTTCTATGACGGCGAGAAATTCGATTTCTGATCCGAAGGCAAATGATTTGCTTGGTTTTGGAGAAAAATCTGCTGCTGCTTCAAAATCTGATTGTAAAGTTGAAAAGGTAGGGAAAGGTACTAGTGTGGCTTTAAGAAGAAAGTCTTTGGATAATGTTGGGAAGGCGATGGAGATGTCAAAGGAGATCAGAGGGAATGAAGGAAGCAGCAATGCCAATGCTAAATACCCAAGCAAGCTGCACGAGAAGCTTGCTTTCCTTGAAGGTAAGGTTAAGAAAATCGCGTCGGATATCAAGAAGACAAAGGACATGCTGGATTTGAATAATCAGGACTCATCTAAGGTTATAATCTCTGATATACATCAGAAGATCACAGGGATTGAAAAATCTATGAGTCATGTTGTTGGAGGTTCAGATGAAGGGAAGAAAGAATCAGAGAGAAACAAAACCACTCAAGTGGCGAAAGCAAAAACTTTGGTTAAAGGATTAAATAAGGAAGAGCTGGAAGACAGACTCTTTCCTCACCAGAGGTTGCTAAGGAGCAGAACACAGTCGAAAGCACCGTCACAAGTCTCGAAAGGTCATGGTTCTACCGAGGCCAACAAGGCAGTAAATGTTGAAGTAAAGCCCTCAGGTCCTGCTGAGGAGAATTCAATAGCTCTAGAGTTCTTGGCCTCACTTGACAAGGAAAAAGACAGATATAGTAGTGATAAGAATGCGCTGGAAAGTTTTGAAGTGCAGGAGATGGATACGGAGGAATCGTCAAAGGAAAACGATTCCTCAAAAGACGTCAATCTGACTTCCAACTTAGCTGAAATTCTCAGAGCGGACGAAGCCCTCGAGGAAATTGATGTTGAAGAGAATAGAGACGAGATGGAGCTGGAAGAGATTGAGGATGGATGCATGTACCAACTCAATGACATTGGATCCAAAACTTCTACTGGAGGATGGTTTGTATCAGAGGGCGAAGCAGTTATACTCGCTCATGATGATGGCTCATGTTCCTATTACGACGTTGCTAATTGTGAGGTACTATGCTTTCATTTTCTCAACGTATTAACTTCGTTTATGGAACATCTGTCTTGCCTGAAAAATATGTAGTATCATGCTTGATCTAACTATAACGTCGCTGGTATTAAATTCTCAAGTTACCTCGTTGATGATGTTTGACATTGTGTTTCCTGTCTCTTATACACATCTAGATGTGTATAAGAGACAGCGTTGATGATGTTTGACATTGTGTTTCTTGATTTGGATTGGTTTTCATCTCAATAACTAAAGCTACATTTTGGCCTACATATGTTGTATGTAAATATCTTGAATGATGAATGAAATTCTCTATCAATCTAGGTGGCTTTGTTTGAATTGATTGGAATTTGTGCTCCGTATATGCATTGTTATCTTTTACGTTAAAGACCTGAAATTTCTTTTCAGGTGAAAGCTGTGTACAATCCTCCAGATGGTATCTCACCAAACACTTGGAGAGATTGCTGGGTGGTTCGTGCACCGGGTGCAGATGGCTGCTCAGGCAGATATGTTGTAGCAGCTTCTGCTGGGAATACACTAGAGTCTGGATTTTGTTCATGGGATTTCTACACCAAAGACATAAAGGCACTCCACATCGAGGATGGATCTTCAAGAGTTCCGAGGACTGCGCTTGCTCCGTTATCCAACAACACATCGCATGGTAGGAACACTTTGGCATGATCAATGATACCAGAAACTCAACAATGGTGGTACAGACCATGCGGTCCTCTTATAGCTTCAACCGCTAGTTTCCAAAGCGTAGTTAAGGTTTTTGACATACGAGATGGGGAACAAATCATGAGATGGGAGGTGCAGAATCATGTGTCAGCTTTAGATTATTCGAGCCCTTTACAATGGAGGAATCGAGGAAAACTTGTCATCGCAGAAGCTGAAGCAATTTCTGTTTGGGATGTCAATTCCCTTCACCCTGAGGCACAGCTCACCATTTCCTCTGCAGGGCGAAAAATCTCGGCTTTTCATATCAATAACACAGATGCTGAAGTTGGGGGAGGTGTTCGTCAAAGGTAAAAACTATACTTCATCATTTTAGCCTCGTCCTATTATCCTCGCTTTATCTCCTAAATTGATCATATCTGAACATGAAGAAGCTAAAACAAGTGGATTCTTTAGTATCTCTTTCACTGACTTATTAGTTTGTCTCCACCTGAAATGCAGAGTAAGTTCCATGGACGCTGAAGGCAACGATGGAGTCTTCTGCACTACTGATTCAATTAACATCATGGATTTCCGTAACCCATCTGGCATTGGTGCTAAAATCCCCAAACTCGGCGTGAACGCTCAATGTGTATCATCACGAGGAGATTCAGTATTTATCGGATGTACCAATATGAAACCATCATCTGTCAAGAAACAACATCTGGCTTCTTCTTCGTCTTCTCAAGTGCAGCAATTCTCCTTAAGGAAACAGCGTCTCGTGAGCACTTACAGTCTACCTGACTCAAACTCTCATGCCCACCACTCTGCAATAACCCAAGTCTGGGGAAATTCAAACTTTGTCATGGCTACCTCTGGTATGGGGCTTTTCGTGTTTGATACAGCGAAAGAAGAGACTTTGCAACAGCCTTTGACAGGTGAACATGGAAGCCTCCAAACCGTAAGAGAGATTATCGGTCCAAACGATATGTATTGCCCTTCATTCGATTACTCAAGCTCTCGTGTCCTCCTCATCTCAAGAGATCGTCCGGCTTTGTGGAGGCACATCTTATAGGTAAAGCAATAAACTTTTGAATCCATTGCTTTTAACAAAGTGTGTCAGATGTTTGATGGTTAACATTTTGATTTTCGTGTGATTTTTTTCAGATAAAGTAAAATCAAAGAGATCAAGCTAAAGATGATGGTGTGTTCCCACGATCGTTTGATTCTTCTCTTCTGTGAAGAGAGTTTTTATAGCACAGCTTGTGCTGCTTCTCTTGTGCTGTTTTGATACTTTTGCTCTCTGGTTACTACCAACCATGTATGCTCTTCTGAATTTTCTTTGTTGCTTTCTGCTTTTTTGGCTTTAGTCTGTACATACATCTGGTGTTTTGATCAATTTCACATGTTTCTTGAGACTAAAATGATTTCTAGACTTAGGAAAAAGAGTTTAATTGGTGAAATGCCCGAAAAAGTGGCATAAATCCATCATAATTAGGTAGAAGATGATATTCTGGAGTGAAAAGACATGAACAAATGACGCATGTTTTGTGAAAAGACAAATAATATTTCTGCTTAATAAGATTACTAAATCAGTGACAACTTGTGAACTAAAATAGAAAAATGTGAGAGCTTTTACCTGTAATTGTAATGTTAGGCGCTGCAACTTCTTCAGAGCCTATCAACAAGCAAATATATTCCTAATTAAAGGAGATTCGGTCTTTGTTTATTTGTTTTGTCTTTTATTCCCAAATCCATCATTGCCCACCTAACCCTTAATCTCCATTTGTTTTGTTGAAATAAATTAAAACAAAACATGATTAATTTCCTCATAATCAAATCTGGATCTTCTAGTCATCTTCCTCTGCTCCTAGCTCTTCGTCGTTTGACATCAAGAATCAGACAACATCTTGTGCGATGTCGGATTTTGCTAAAGACGCATGGCGAAAATATCTGATTCAGCTCCAAGCCCACCCTTTACGAACCAAGGTCCTCAATTTAATCAATTATTTCTCTCAACCTTCCGTTTGTTTCGATGATCAATGACGTCGTTCTGGGTTTCGTCTAAAGTTTCGTTTTTTGAGCTCTCTTTTTGTTTTTGAGTTGATTTTGCAGGCGATCACTGCTGGGGTTTTGGCAGGTTGTAGTGATGCTATAGCTCAGAAGATCTCTGGAGTTAAAAGGATTCAGTTCCGGAGACTGTTTCTCCTTATGGTTCGTTGCTTTATTTTTCTCATGTGCTTGCTATGAGTTTGATTTCATACTTTTCTTGTTTCTAAGATTCTGAATGTGAATTTTGTGGTTGATGTATGTAGTTGTATGGGTTGTGTTACGGTGGGCCATTTGGTCACTTCTTCCACAAATTGATGGATGCTATTTTCAAAGGCAAGAAGGACAATACAACAGTCGCCAAAAAGGTTTTGCCTTTCGCTATCAAACGTTATTGTTCTTCTCTACAAAACAAGCATCTTCTTCAATGCTTTTCTTTTCACTAATAAATGTTGTGGGGGTCTAAGTTGATTGTAAATACCATAATCTCCTATGGACAGTCAATGTCAAACCGGGTTATTTCTTGAATGTTTCTTCCTTGGTTATAGACTCAACACTTCTTCTTCTCCCAATTTTTTAGATGTTGCATTCTCCACTCTTTAGCTGGAAATGGGATTCAAGATAACTTGTTTATCGTTCAAGCGCATTTCGGTTGATATTGTGTTGAAATGGATGTGCATTTTTTCTGAATTCTTCTTGTGGGATGATGAAGTTGACTGTGCTTAGAATAGAGAATAGTCAGAAATATAGGTTCTTTTTAGTTAGAAGTTACATGTATACTAGTAACTGAGAAACTGTAGGTGTATACTCTCTTTTCGATGATCAATATCTTAAGTACCAATATGATTTGCTAACAAAAACTGTGTTGAAGCAGGTTTTGTTGGAACAACTTACATCCTCTCCTTGGAACAATTTTCTTTTCATGTCTTACTATGGTTTAGTAGTGGAAGGTATAATCATGGTCCAGATTTAAATTTTTTTATCTTTTTGTTTTTCTCTTCAGTGGTTTGCAATGTTTTTACAGGGAGGCCATGGAAGCTAGTGAAGCACAAAGTTGGGAAAGATTACCGTACAATACAGTTAACAGCATGGAAGGTAAACCAAAGAAACATACACATTATTATTAATGTTACATTTTTTTGACGTTGTCTAATTTGATGGTTATATGATATCTGAAACTTTGTATGTAAACTAGTTCTGGCCTGTTGTGGGATGGATTAATTACCAGTATGTTCCTCTGCAATTCCGCGTCTTGTTCGGCAGTTTCATCGCCTCTTGCTGGTAAAACCTTAAAATCTTTCTTTTCCCGTTTCGCTATTCCATTTTTTTGTTTTAGTACAAAACGTTTTTGGTAACAATTTATAATTCTACGGATACTTTCAGGGGCATTTTCCTGAACCTCAAAGCGCGATCTGCAGTGATCAAGAACGCCTAGAGAACTCAATTCGGAAGAACGCAAACCTGAATCTCCTTATTCGGAAATGCACAAAATGCTCTTAGAATTGAAGAATCTCAAGTAAAATTGGGAGATATATCAATAATTCAAATGGAATGCTTCTTTTTCTTTCAGACATTTTCTTTCTCTCTAGTCCTTCTTATTGGCATTTTCCAGTGACATAAGTGTACAACAAGAAGAGTGCAAAGATCAAAAGACTAGTAAGAAAGAAGTTAAAAGCAGAAACGAAAACTAAAACCATCTGGTAATCTTATTATATAAAGTTAAAATTGCTAATTAACATGATCGTGAAGTTTATCGATTAGATTTTAATATGTATTAAAAAATTTCAACCAATTATATTTTAGCATAATGTTTACATAAATATAAAAATTAGTTTTAAAAACAAAAAAGTAAAATAAGTTTTTTTTTTATGTTTTTCAATTAAATTGAAATTGTATAATCGATTACTAATTACAAAAAAGAAAATTTTATCATATAAAATTGGATGGTCAAAGTTGCTAATTAACATGATCGTGATAGGTGTCAAGTTTATCGATTAGATTTTGACACGTGTTTAAAAATTCAACAAATTAGATTTTAACATAATGTTACATAAATCTAAAAATTATTTTTAAAAACAAAAAAAAGAAAATAATTTTTTTAATATTTTCCAATTAGACTAATGAAATTGTATAATTGATTACTAATACTAAAAGGAAAATTAAAAAATTAAAAAGATAAATAAGAAAATTAAGAAAAAAAATAAAATTTTAAATGTTTTTCATTTAAATTAAGGAAATTGTATGATGAATTACTAATACTAAAAAGAAAATCAAAAAATCAAAAAAGTAAATAAAAAAATTATGAAAAAATAAAATAAATATTTCAATGTTTTTCATTGTTAGAATAGATTTAACCATTTTGGTTATCTGTTTGATTTGCTACGGTTCACACTTCGAATTAACCATAAATTATTTATTTTATTTAATAAATATTTGGTTTCTTTATTCACATAATAACACCAATTTTAGACTTAAAACACAACAATGATATAACTTAAAATTTGTTTTGTGTTTCTATAAATAAATGCCATAAAGAAAAATATATTATTTTAATTATGATTAAAATTTAACAGTAAATAAAACTTTAGATTAAAAAATTATATAATCAGATAATAATCCTAAAAACGAAATGATTAAAATAAAAAAGATTTTTTTTTTAAAAAAATAATTAAATATAAATCTAAAATAAAAACAAAATTAAATAAAAGTAACTCCAATTAGGAAAATATACAGTGTATATTCTTATTATATAAAATAGGATGCGTCAAAGTTGCTAATTCACATGATCGCGACAAGTGGCAAGTCAATCTCATTAGATTTTGACATGTGTTGTAATTAAAAAGATAAAATAAAAAATAAAAAATAAATTAAATTAAATATATGTAAACTATGAAAAGGAAAAAGTATTATTATGTTAATAAATAAGATATTTTATTAAAATAAATTAAAAAGATATATGTAAACTATGAAAAATAAAAAAGAATGTTATTATGTTAATAAAAATAAAAATATAATCCTAAAATATAATCCTAAAACATAATCCTAAAAGAAACAAAAAAAAAATCTTACGTTAATAAAAAAAAATAAAAAGAATAAAACAAGAAAAGTAAAAAGAAATCTTGATATGTTAATAATGTTAATAAATAAGAAATAAAAATAAATTAAATTAAAAGGATATATGTAACTATGAAAAGGAAAAAGAAATGTTATTATGTTAATAAAAATAAATCTTATTATATAAAGTTGCATGCGTTAAAGTTAGTAATTCACATGATCATGACAAGTGTCAAGTTTATCGATTGGACTTTGATACGTGTTAAAAATTTTAACAAATTATATTTTAACATAATGTTTACATAAATCTAAAAATTAGTTTTAAAAACAAAAAAGAAAATAAATTTTTTTAATGTTTTTCATTTTTTTTTTTAACGCTGGTATTATGAATAAAAAATTCCAAGTTCAAAAGAACAATACAAAAAAAAAAAAATGCCAATAGGCACCTTAAAACAACACCCCTATCCCACACCATTCAAACATTATGAAGGTGATGGTGAGATAGTGCAAAGAAACAAGACATACGAAACATATAGTGTGTATACCAAGAAGGTAGGAGAGCCCAATATGTTATTGTTGGCTCGAAGATGCTTCTTTTGTGAGGAGATTGTGAAGCCAGCTTGGACCCATCTCTGCAATATATGATTGATACCTGTGGTTTCTTGTGACCCTGACGGCAATGGCAGCTGCAGCACGGTTACACTCTGGTGGAGTGTAATCTAAGCTCCAAGATTCTAGAGCTGATAGGAGATTGAAAAGTGAGTTAAAACGCTCATGGTGTTGAGGGAGTCTATGCTGACTCATGATAGCTTCACGGGCCTGAGGCAAAGAGGCTTCAAAGATAACTCTTGTATGTATCATCGTTACCATTGATTCCACCGCCTAGTGGATGCCCAAAAGCTATGCTTCAAGGTTTGACGCTATCAAGGCGTAAGCTTGACGACCGTGAGAGATGGTCTCACCCGTATGGTTTCGCAGTACCCAGGATACTCCACAATTTCGATTCAGTTGAATCCAAGAGACCCCAATATTGCACTTGAGGATGTTTATTGGTGGTTTCTTCCATGGTGGTTGGGCCTCCTGGTGTATCTGTACACTCTCAGCGTTAAGCTCCTCCTGCCCATTAAATCACAATCAAATGTCTGCTTCATCTAGAGGTTTTGAGCAAGTCTCCGCAGGGCTGAGTCTACATCCTTCAAATATGAGAGCATTGCGTGTCTTCAAAATTTGCCATAGGATCCAAGGGAAGGTATACCGAAGACTGTTAGGATGCAAAGTGTCCTTACTGCAGCGCAGTAGATGCTGCAAGTTTAGGAAAACCGAATTATGAGAGAAACCAGACGGAGGTATGGGTAACCTAGATGCCGCCCATGTTAATCTCGCTGCTTCACAGTCGAAGAGGACATGACATATTGTCTCTGACTGTAGACCACAAGACTTGCAGGTTGTATCAACGGGTATACAACGAGATTGTAATCTCTCCAAAACTGCCAGGGATCTAGACAAAGATTTCTAAATAAAATGTTTAAGCTTCGGTGGAGCTTTGATTTTCCAGAGATCGGACCATAACTTCTTCTCAAGAGGTGAAATGTTTGTCAATTGGGGAGCCTGCAATTCCTGCATCGATTCAAGAAATTTGTACCCTGATTGAGAGTTGTACTGTCCCGTCTTTGAGAAACCCCAAACTAAGGTATCTTGGTGACTTTAAGAGGGTTTGAATTGTAATATACGATCTGCATCCTCTTCCTTGAAGCACTGTCTTACTAAATTCACGTTCCATCTCCTTGTGTGATCCATAAAGAGGTCGAAAACTCTTAATATGAGATGGATGGTGCTATTTTCCTTATAGACCGGAGGTCTTGGGACACCATCAATGATCCAATTTTCGTTCCAGACATTCGTCTCTGTTCCATCACCAATTGCTTTAACCAAACCCTTTTTAACAGGTCCCGTCCATGGATGATGCTCCTCCAAGCATACGACAGTCGAGATCCAATTCCACAGTCCAAGAGATTACTGTTCCTGAAATACCGGTGATTTAGGATACGAGATAGTAATGATTCAGGGTGTGACCAGACTCTCCACGCTTGTTTGCCAAGCAAGGCTTGGTTGAAACTGCTGATGTCATGGAAACCAAGGCCTCCCTTATCTTTTGATCTGCATAACTTCTTCCAAGCCACCCATGATATTTTCCGTCGGTTGTCCCCATTACTCCACCAAAATTCAGTCATTATACTAGTGAGTTTTTCGCATAATCCCTTTGGGAGTTTAAAGCAGGACATTGCAAATACCGACAAAGCCAGACCCACTGCTTTTACTAGTATTTCTTTCCCGCCTTGTGATAGTGTCTTCGCAAACCATCCATTAGTTCGTTTTTTCAGCTTTTCTTGAATGAAGTGTAGCATCTTCTTTTTGGATCCACTCAAACATTATGGTAAACCCAAATAGGTGCCTTCCCTGCCCTTTATCTCTATTCCAAGCGAGTTTTTCACATCATTTTTTGTCTGATCATTAACCTTGGATCCAAAAATGACTGAGGATTTAGGGGATTAATGATCCGGCCTCAAGCCTCGCCATACAACTTAAGACACTGGATTATTTTCTTCGCTTCGTCTATGTTTGCTCTGCACATTAACAGACTATCATCGGCAAATAACAAGTGGTGAACCGTCGGGGCATTTGTTGCTAGACAAATACCATGGAGTCTCCCGTTCACTTCTGCTTGATTGAGACAATTCACCAGGCCTTCCGCACACAAGATAAAGAGGAAGGGGATAGTGGATTTCCTTGGCGTATTCCTCTCTCTGGTCTAATGAAACCGCGAGGTCTTCCATTCAATAAAACCAAATAAGTTATTGTACTGACACAAGCCATAATCCAGCTGATCCGTACTCTATTGAAGCCCATTTTCTCCATTAATGCTTCCAGAAAACACCTTTTAACACGATTGTATGCTTTAGACATATCTGTTTTTATAGCCATAAACTTCTCCTCCATTGCAGGGTTAGTATGCAGTCCATGTACTATCTCATGGGCAATGATAATGTTGTCCGATATTAACCTTCCTACCACAAAGGCTCCTTGTGTATCTGAGATAATGTCCGGGAGAATTTGCTTCAATCTCTCACACAAGATCTTGGAGACTATCTTGTACAGTACCGTACACAAGCTAATAGGCCTCATATCTTTCATCATCGTAGGATTATTGATTTTTGGTATCAAGCATAGCTGAGTATGATTCCAACCTGCAGGGAGAATCGCTGATTTGAAAAACCTCTGAACCTCTTCAATGATGTTCTGACCGAAAATATGCCAGTATTTTTGGTAGAAAATACCAGTGAATCCATCCTCTCCAGGTGCACTACTTTCTTTGATACTGAATGCAGCCATTTTTATTTCATCATTGGAAACTGCGGCTGTTAACATATCATTCATCACTTCCGTGACACCACTGTTCAAACCCTGAAACACGGATTCTAGGTCGAAAGGATTTGTACTCAGGAAGAGCTCTGTAAAGTATTTCACGGTAATGTCTCCTTTCGATCCTTCTTGAAATTGCTCTCGTCCCAACTCATCGATGAGCATGAGGATGCGGTTTTGAAACTTCCTCCCTTTCACAGAATTATGGAAGTATTGTGTATTTCTATCGCCAAGTTTCAACCATTTTTCTTTACTCTTTTGTTTCCAGAAAAAACTCTTCCTCTTTATAAGCATCCGCTAACGCTCGCTTAGTTTTCTGCATTAAACTTCTATTCGGAAATTTTTTTCCTAATTTCATTTTCCAGTACCGCTTTGAGTCTTGTGATTCTGTCTCGAGAATTTAGATCAGATGATCTCTTCCATTTAGCCAAAGCCTTCCTACACCGTGATATACGATCCATAAGAGAAAGATTAGGATCACTATCATCACCACCCCATCCTTGCCTGACGATGTCTTCGATCCTTTCTCTTTTCGTCATTCTTTTGTCAAAGTAGAACCGACCTCTGCTATGTTCCTCTCCTTCTAAGGCAAAGCATACGTGTATCGGTCTATGATCTGAAGCATATAGATCCATGTATTTACATTGCGATCACGGGAAGAGCCGGTACCATTCATCGCTCCCAAAGCTCCTGTCGAGTCGGCACTGAATCCAAACATCATCTCTCCAGCCACCCCAAGAGAAAGTATTTCCAGAGCTACGCATCACTCGAATCTTACAGTTCTCGGCCATATTTCGAAAGTCCAGAACGTGGGATCATTTCGGATTGTGCCTCCAAGCTTCTTTGTATTGTTCAATAATTCATTAAAGTCGCCTACTAAGAGCCACACTTCATCCCTGTTTAAGCCAATATGTGTTAAACGATCCCACACTTCCCTTCGTCGTGCTTGAACAGGTTCACCATACACACATATCAAAAAGAACATTGTTGACCCCATCTTGACCTTTAAGTCAATGATCTTCTTATTCATTGACAAAACCTCCACTTTGTAGCTATCTTTCCACATCACTGCTAAGCCTCCACTTAAACCAATTGGCTCCACCGTAACCATCTTATCGTAACCAAAACAATTCTTCAAACTCGTAACATAAGCGTTTTTTTTGTTTAGTCTCCATTAGGAAAAAAAATTCCGGAAAATACACCTGGCGTATTTTCCGGAGTCTAAGAACTGTCTCAGTGCTTCCAGCTCCTTGACAGTTCCAGCTCAGTATGCTCATTGGGATGGCAGCGGATTCAAATCGGAAGTCACCGTAATATCTTGAGTTTTCAAAGCTTTGGTTGTTGAAGGCTCAACACTTGCATCATAATTTCTTTTGAACATGCCTTCGATGTTCCAATAGTCTCATTTGGAGGAGTCACCACTGTGGGGGTTGGATTGAATGCACGCAATCTCCGTTTCCATGCCGGGGGTCTATGACGTTCCTTTTTCCCAACCTTCAGGGTACCGGCAGGAGGGATATCCACATCAGATCCCATCCTGAAAACTGTAGACCCTTGTGCTGGGAGTTAGAGGGGAAGGCTTTGAATGGAGGAAGAGACTTCTGCAGATTCATCATTCATGCCATAAAGTGGTGCCGAGGCACATATACCACGTTCTATGAAATTTATGCGTTTGATTCTTGAGTTTTCTTCTTCATAGTTGAAAACATGCCCTTTACCCTTGTCCAGGTTGTGAGATTAAATGAGGACTCCGCTGCATCTTCCTCAATAGATTGGCGAACTCTGCAGATCCTAGCTCGTCGCTCCGTTTCATCAGCATGGGAGATGTACTGCATTGCCATTTGTTGGTCTTGTTTGGATAGTTCGGGAAACAGAGGAGGAAACCCTGGGGGGCGCCTCTAAGGCACGAGGTGGTTTTGGATTTGCTTATATACTCGCTTCCTTTAGTTTGGCTACTGATGGCGCCATAGACTTGTTTTTCCCATCATGACGAAGCCTACAGAGCAAGGGACACAGTGCCCTTTCATGGGTCAGACGGAGACAGTGGAAACACCGTTTGTGGATCTTCTCATATTCATACTCTATTGGTACATTCCCAGTTGGAAGAGTAAGGGTTTTCACATCCCTCGCCGGATTATTAATGTTGAAAGTTACTCTTGCCCTGATGTATTTTGTAACTTGCGAAACTTTAGGATCGTAAGCAATTTCCTCCACTTTTCCGATGGCTTTAGCAAGGGCATACATCGTATCAATGGTGTAATAATCCACCGGTATGCGACGAATTCTGATCCATACCTCAAAGGTAGAGAGGAAATCTGGAGGGGGGTTCGGGGTCCATCGTTCCAAAACCATAGTCCACCGATTGTAAGACCAAGACCTATCTTTTAACACTGTTAGAAGATCCTCTTCATGTTGGAAGATAAACTGAAACCTATCTCTGGAGAGAGCAATGCCCCGTACCCGATCGTAGACTCTCCAGGCTGTTGGCATATAGGCGATCATTCGGGCCATCACCTGGCAATCAGGGTTGAGAAGTCTGCCCATAATACTGTTGGCGTTCACGTCAAATACTCTGAATTGGGGGCCATCTGGCAGAACAATTGGTTCATCATCATCAATGGACATCACACAGATCGTTGTGTGAAGCAAATCTGCCATTGGAATCACCGTACCAGAGTTCCGTTGGCAAATCTCGCGGTGGAGGGAAAGATTCTTAGGTAGCAGATCTACCATGATATTAGCAAATTTGCCACTAATAGGGCAATATTCAGAAATAATCTTGATCGAAATCATGATTTGGGAATAACAAAAAAAATAAACTGATTGTAAAAAGAAGTGTTTGACACAAGAAATTGGAACCAGATATTTGAGGAAAGGCAATGGAAATATTGGCTTTCTGTTTTTTACCGTTGCAGTTAAGCCGGCAAGAGATTTTCTACTCAAAGACGAGAGATATATATTTTAAAGAAGGAAAGACCGAACCCTCTAATGAAACAAGAGAGGCCTAAGCCAAAATGCTAAGAGATACGATGAATTCTCTTCTTCCACTAAAAGACAGTCGTTTTTCCCTTATGCTATTGGTAATCTTTAAATTGAGGAAATTGTTTGAGGAAATTATTTGAGGAAATTGTATGATCAACTTATTATATAAAGTTTGATCCGTCAAAGTTAGTAATTTACATGATCATGACAAGTGTCAAGTTTATCGATTGGATTTTGACACGTGTTAAAAAATTTAACCAATTAGATTTTAACATAATGTTTACATAAATCTAAAAATTAGTTTTAAAAACAAAAAGAGAAAAATAAGTTTCTTAAAAAAATCAAAAATGTAAATAACAAAAAGGAAAATAAGTTTCTTTTTAATGTTTTTCATAGATTAAAGAAATTGTATGATCAACTACTAATACTAAAAGGAATATCAAAAAATCAAAAAGATAAATAAACAAATTAGGAAAAAAGAAAATAATTTTTTTTTTTATGTTTTTCATTTACATTAAAAAATTGTATGATCAATTACTAATACTAAATAGAAAATAACGAAAAAATCAAAAAGGTAAACAAAAAAAATTAAAAAAAGGAAAATAATTTTTTTTTATGTTTTCGTTGTTAGAATAGATTTAACCATTTTGGTTATCGTTTGGTTCGCTAATAATTATAGGTAAAATTTCTATTTGTATTTTTCACAATAAAATAAATATTTATTTTATTATTTCAAAATTTTATATAAAAATAGTAATTAAAATTTAATTACAAAAAATAAAAATAAAAACAAAAATAAATAAATTTTATATTTCTTTTTCATTTTTATTTTTCTTCACAAGTGATTCGATTTTATTTTTAAATAATTTTTTACCGGTTTAAAATATTATATTCAAAACCCTCATTTATGAGGATCCTCTTCTATTACTATATAAAAGTTGTTGGATTATGTCAATGAGGACATCCACAATCCATGAGATGTGTCTGTCCATTGATTACAACATGTTCAAGCCTTATTAGATAAAGTTCTCTACCAATGGAACTAATGAACTCTTCTCTCAAGCTTGTATCTATTATGTGGCACGCTTGGATCACAATATTGATCTTCAATTCCTTAGGCAGTGTGGATGTAATTCTCCAGTAGATTTCGCTGAAAATTTAGAGTTTGGACAAACTTTTTGAAGATCGGTGTTTCAATAGGATTGACAGCGTATCATCTCTGTTTGATTGGATCCTATAAATGTGAAGACATGAGTTTTGCTTTGAAAGCTATGATGGATAGTGTGGAGAGGGATGAATTTTTTTTTGAAAATGTGGAAAACGGATTGAAGAGCGTCTTAAAAATATGTGATGTGAAGAGAATCATAGGAATGAAAGGTAAGAGAAGAAAATTCATCCCATCTCACATTCTTCTGAATATTTTGGACCACCTAGAAGATGGCCACGAATCAGTATCGCAAAGCATCTATGGTTTCTATGGGGTATTACTTATGATTTTTGTGAGATTCACAAATGGAAACAAGGAGATGATATGAGCCTTGAGAGAATTTGTTGAAGTCGTGGCTCACATTGAAAAAATACATGGACGATAACATGATAATTATTGTACAAGAGATGCACAAGATTTCTCTGAAAAATACATGGACGATTTGTTGAAGTTGTGGCTCACATTGGAAAATACATGGATGAACACATGATAATTATTGTACAAGAGATGCACAAGATTTCCCTGGTTGACATCACACTTGGCAATGAAGATCGCAGTACAGAAAACCTTTTACTCAGAGAAGATCGAAATGGCGAAGCTCACCTTGTACTTGTGAACCATGAGATGTGATGTGAGTAAGAGAATCATTGGAAAAAAGCTGTTGAAAAAACGGCATAAAAACGGTGCAGAGCCAGTTGACGAATCTGGTCTCAGTCAGTATTACGAGAAATTGTACGAACAATGGGGTTATGAAATGCATCTCTTACGTTAGGACTGGTGAATGTTTGTTTCTGGAGAGTTGCTGGTGAAGGTTACTTGTGAGAGTCAGGCAAATTGAAGCTGGTGTTATGTTTTTTTTTTTGATTTTTTAATTTTTGTAATAAACAGATGACGATCTATACTTTCTCTTGTGTTTTCTTATAAGTTAAGTTCTTGTCGAATGTTACTGTTATGTTAAGTTCTTGTCGAATGTTACTGTTATCTTAAGTTCTTGCTAAAAACTTATAAGATATGTTCTGTCGGAAAAAAAACGACATAAAAACGTGGAAAATAAGGAAACAGTGAGGCAATAGAAAGAGATTCAAGAGACTGAAAGAGAGGGGATAAAAGATTTGGCACCACACAGTTTTTTCGTATTCCTACACATTATATTAATATATTTTTCGTCACATAAATTATCCGAAACATATACCATTTACATTTACATGTCCCGATCGATTTGAATTTGTTTTCACTTTTAAGATTATTTACGCAATTTAAAAAAAAAATGCTACATAACTTTAACCATATTTGGTGGGTGCTTATGTAAAGTTAATTACTACTCTTCCTTGGATCTAAATGTATATACTGTAGTGGAAAAATGCTCATTTTATTCCTCAACTATTTGCAATCGGTGATTTTATTCCTCAACTATCAGTTGCGCAGAATAATTCCCCAATGTGTAGTTGACTTTGCAAAATTGGGATTAAAAGAGTCAACCGTTAATTACAAAATTAACTCTATTAATGATACATTTTTGTCGATAAGATTATATCACCTTCACCATCTTTCTTCCTAGAAGTTCTTAAGTTTTCCCCAAATTTTGAACCCTAAATCCCATAGTTAGCAGATGTGATTTCCGACATCAACATCGAATTCCAACAGCGATATGATGAAGAACATCACGAAGAACCAAAATATTTGCCCAAAAATCCTTCCAACAGCTTCACACTCGAAATCTGTAAGTGATTCTTTTTGTCTATTATTCTTTCTGATTTGAGTAAATTAGAGTCTGAAATTGAGGGTGGAACTGAAACCATGTGAGTGTAGGAGGAGATAGGTTCCAACTGTAGAACTGAATTTGGAAGTTCTTCCAACAAATGAGAAAAAGGGATTTCCGACAAAATGTGTATGTGAAAGTTATGTAACCATATACACATCGCAGTCAAAAGATAATCCCGGACGCCTTACTTCCGTTGTGGTGTTTCACGAAAGGTAAGCTAGTAACTTCATTCTAATGTTATTGGATTCTTCATGAGTGAAAACATGTTTGTGACCGTTTGTGATGCTACACAATTAAATATCATTTGTTTAGGCTCGGCATTTGTTTAAATGGGTGGAAGATGAGATGTATGAAGAAGTTAAAGACTTGATACAAAATAGAAGAGAATCTGAGGTTGATAATAAAACAACGATTGAAGTGAACGAGTTGATGGTTGAGATCCTGAATGTGAAAGAAGAAGTTTTACAATGCAAAACCGAGCTCCGCAAAGTCAAAATCAAGAACATGGTGGTGCTTGTTCTTTGTTTTTGTGTTTTAGCTATTGTTATCATCTACCACATCATGTTTCAAAACGTTGATGGAAACACACTTGTATTTGGTAACAAGTGAATGTATTTGACTCTCTTTCTCTATTGCTCTCTTTGTAAGGCAAGACAATTGATTGTATTTGACTCTCTTTCTCTCTTTCTCTCTTTGTAAGACAAGACAAGTGATAGTATTTGACTTTATTTCTCTATTTCTCTCTGTTTTTATGTCTTTCTCTCTTATACTCTTGTTTACGATAATAAGTGAATTGGAACATATATTTACAAGCTGAAAAACAGGTTTCAATCAAACTGAAATATGTCAAAATACTAAGGCTAAAGTAGCACTAAAACACCCTACAAGCTAAGGCTTAGCTAGAGAAACCGAATCCTCCTTGTGATGCTTGAGAAGCCCCTCNTATTGTTATCATCTACCACATCATGTTTCAAAACGTTGATGGAAACACACTTGTATTTGGTAACAAGTGAATGTATTTGACTCTCTTTCTCTATTGCTCTCTTTGTAAGGCAAGACAATTGATTGTATTTGACTCTCTTTCTCTCTTTCTCTCTTTGTAAGACAAGACAAGTGATAGTATTTGACTTTATTTCTCTATTTCTCTCTGTTTTTATGTCTTTCTCTCTTATACTCTTGTTTACGATAATAAGTGAATTGGAACATATATTTACAAGCTGAAAAACAGGTTTCAATCAAACTGAAATATGTCAAAATACTAAGGCTAAAGTAGCACTAAAACACCCTACAAGCTAAGGCTTAGCTAGAGAAACCGAATCCTCCTTGTGATGCTTGAGAAGCCCCTCCTTGTGATGCTTGAGATGCTTGTGATGATTCTCCCTACAATGAAGCACGAAAATGAAACTTAAACCACAATTCAAGCAAACCACAAATCAAGAAAGGATGTGCAAATCGAACCTCTTTTCTTGGACGACCTCTTCGCCGTTTTGGTGGAGGAGGTGCTGTTGGATTAGAACACCTTGTCTTGTTATGTCATTCTTTTATGTAATTTGAACATGTAGGAATACGACCATGGTGTGTTACTTTGTTTGGATCTTGAGGACCCTTTATCCTAGCTCGACCATGAGGTCTTCCACGGTTAAATCTTGATGGTGGTGGTAAAATAGGTAATCTCCCTAACTTTTTCCATGCTTTCATGCCTTGGACTGGTTTCATATCATCAGCATACCGCCACTTTGAAGTCAAATAGTAATCAGAAACATAGTCATTGAGATCTAACCTTGTGTTTGTGATGTCATATCATGCATACACGGTATGCCATTCAACTGCCAATAACCACAACCACAAGTTTTCTGATCCATATCAACGCGCCAAGCATCTCCATGAAAGTCGATCTCATGCACATCTCCTGTATCTTTTGCAATCCTTAGCTTTATGCCGATTGCTTTCAATCTCTTTGTCTGCTCTTGGTGTGAACATTTTCTTCCACCTATTGGTTAAAACTTTTCTACTTGCATTCCTCTCCATAACTTTCCTTCTTATCTTAGTCAAGAATTCCTCCTTGACTCTCTAACAAATTGTTGAGATTATCATTGCAACAAGATCCTACCTTGAAGAAAGCCCGAGACCATGTTGTTGGTGCAGTACATTGGAGTGAATCATAAGCACATAAGTTGTATTTTTTCAATGCTTCTAAGTTATCCCCAAATGCCTCAGGTGTATAGCTCCTTGCTATTTTCCAGAACATACGCTCAAGCTCTATATCTTTGTTTGTCTTCTTCCAATTGTGCAAAATGTGTCGAGAACACATTCTATGTTCAGCTTTGGGAAGCTCAATACGCTCAAGCTCTATAAGAAATTGTTTGTAACACACACCTGATGTATATCTGAGACAATTGTAATGTCATATCCATCTTCAAGATCCAAATCTTTTTTCATAAGTTTCACAAACCACAACCAATTAGGATTATCCTCCACATCAACCACGGTCCAAGCAATGGGAAAGATCATATTATCACCATCTCTACCAACTGCACCTAACATATGGCCTTTGATATCCCATTTCATAAATGCTGCATCTAATCCAATTATAGGCCTACATGAATGCTTCCAAGCAAATTTCAACGCTGCAAAACAAACATAGAGACGGAAGAATCTTTGTTTGCTTCCAGATACTTGTCTGGTAATCGTCTCAATCTCCATTGCTGAACCTAGATTAGATGTTCTTACCTCTTCCTGATAATCCCAAAGTCTAGCAAAATGAGATTCATGACTAGCCTTTCTTTTAGCTGCAAGGAGATTCTTTCGCTCTCCTACACTGATCCACACTGACAATCATATTGTATTCTCTCTTGATTTCATCAACCATCTCTTGTGACTTGATCTTTGGATTAAGTCTCAGCCTTTCTTCAAAAAGATGTGAAAAAGCACCACTCTTCAACAACTTCGTAGATCCTGACCTTGCACATAAATGCTCATCTACATAGACCTTTACCATCAACTTGTTTCTGCTCTTTTCAAAAGAACAATACACTCTCCAAGGACACTATTCTTCTATATGTTGTGTGCATTTTGCACCAAGCCTATAACTAGATAATTTATATATTTTGATATCATATTGCGACTTTAGAGAATACTTGATGAGAAGCGCATACTCGAATTCATCAGCATTGTTGAAGCATTTTCCTAGTGCTAAGATCTAATCCGGACGACAATTGAATGGCATACCCTCTACTTTCTCCTCATCATCATCTGATAATGGATAGAAAATGATATCATCATTCCAAATATCATCACCACTATTATCATCATCTCTAACTCCATCTTCACGACCACGTACCATCTCCAAAGTGAGAAAACAAAACAGCATCCTCACATATTTCAACATTCACAAACGTGTCATCATTATCCAACTATTGGATTTTCAGCCAATTCTGACTCAACCACTCTATATCCAGCTGCATCTTCATTAATAGCAGGACAATCATCTCCTTGGACAGATGCATTATCATCTGATTCCACTGTCTCTTCTTCACCAATAATATCTCGTTCTTCTACACTCACATTAGTTCTTTCTTCTACACTAACATTAGCTCTTCCTTTTACATTGACTTCATCATTTATCCTACGAAGCATAAACCAAATAAACACATCTAAAGTTTTCCAAAAATCAAAAGCTAAATTCAACTTTACCTTTCCTGAACAGGATTGATGTCGGGTTCATGATCGATTTCGGGTTCATGATCAATTTCTGCTTCAGGATCGATTTCTGGTTCTGGTTCTGGGTCCCTTCGAATTGGAAGTTTCAGCCTTCCCCTTCTTCTCCACATAGTTTTCACCATTGTTAACTTGAATTTTATGTCTTCAAGCTTCAAAATCGTAAGAGTCGCCGGAATTCAGTCAAATATGGTCAGAAATAGTTTTAGGGTTTTTAATTTTGAGAATTTTGAGTTTCGAACAGTAAATTCTGATAGGTTAGGATTTATTTTTAACGGAGTTCGTTTTGTAATTAACAGTTGACTATTTTAATCCTAATTTTTCAAAGTCAACTACACATTGGGGAATTATTCTGCGCAAGTGATAGTTGAGGAATAAACACCGATTGCAAATAGTTGAGGAATAAAATAACCATTTTTCGTATATAGTGTGATGCTTCTCAGACCCTACCTTACATTTTGAAGGCCCCATGTCCAAATAAAAAATGGGCTAGCTCTTTAGTAAATCAAAAATAAAAGAGCTTAATTAACAAAAAAAAACAAATTATGCCCTGAAGTATATCTAAACATGTAAGGATAGTTAATGTCAAAATAAAATAGAAAGTAATACCAAAAGATCTAAACTAACTAAAAAAAAGAAAATTAATTTAAAATTTAGTTTTAAAATTTTATTATTTCTAAAGTATTATCATCGACTATAAATAATAATATAAAATTGCTATAGGTTACACGAGTATACAAAACAAACATATTCTTCAAAAAATACACAGAGCTTACTTTTTTTTATCAACACAGAGAGCTTACTAAAAAAATGGTTGATTATGCTTTTTGCCTACCCAACCACTTCCATTTTTGGGTTTCAACGAACTTACAAAAAAAATTATTAAGAGACATGAAACAACAAAAAAGCGGTTTACAGATGGATTTCGAACTGTTTATTATCGATTAAAAGGTACTGGAAAATTATTTACTCATCACCAAATGAAAATTTAACCAACACTTATATTATGTTTTAACATAATTTTTTCCGTCAACTACAATCCAAGTCTTCATAGTAATAGACTATTATGTTATGAGGCTAACATAAAAATTAGTGAATTCAATATTAACTTGCAGCAAATTCATAATCTGAATATTAAGCTATTAGATAGACATTTTTAAAAAATAAAAAACTGTCTATCAGACACAAAATATACAAAATAAAAGATATAAAACCATACACTCATAGTGAGTCATTATTTAATACAAAAAATTGAATACTATGCAAACAATTTAATTTTTCATGTCATTCAAACAAAGATATAGTTAAATGGTATAGTAAAAACATCCACAATAGTGTATTAACAGTTGATATGCAACCAAAATATATAAGTAATATTTGAAAACACTATACAAGTAACTCTCCACTTAAAATAGAACAAGTATTAAAGTCTGATTTCATATACATAGCTACTACCGATATTTGAACCCACATAAACAACACATGAGTAACACCTCATAGAATTCCATTTAAATAACAATGACAGTGTTATGAATCAAACACAAATTATCGAAATGCTATTCAAAACATAACATTGAGAAAACACGCATAAGTTAATACAATGATAAATGGTTCAAAGAGTCCACACCAACCTAAAAAGTTGAAAAAAGTATTATCTAATAGCATGTTGCAAATAAAAATGATCTGAAAGATAAAAAAGAACAAAGATATAAGATAAAACATATGAAAAATCTGATGAAGAAGTAAGAAAGTGCCTTGCATGATCATTGAAACTTACCAACAAAGCTATAAGCAGCTTTTTGTTTTCGATCCTCTTCTTTGATTGTCTCAGATACATTTGTACGGATCTCATTTTATATACATATATGTTTAGAAAATACTTTATTTATTATAATAAAATAATTTTATTACCATTATTTATTATAAGTTATAACAAATATTTATTGTTTTTAAAAACATAATATATTTACTACTTTTAAAAATATATACAATTCTATGGCAATGATTTTCACTTATGATTTTAAATAACCAATACATAACAAAAGTGAAACTAAAGAAGATGAAAAAAAATTTTGTTTGAAGAATTGAAGTGTTATTGTATATTTTAACAACAAAAAACTTAATACATATGTTTATTGTATATTTTGTTCCACTGAAACAGGGAGAGAGGGAGCAATGCATAGCTTTTTGTAATAGGTTGTAATTCAAAGAAATTCACAAGATTACTTCCACGAGTTTCACAAGGAAATTACATATGTTTTCTGTTTTCTTAATCTTTACATGAAAGGGAACAATCATAATTAGAAAACATATATCAAAAAGAAATATATAATTTGATAAATCGATGAGTGTTTAGGAAGAATTATTATTAAACTTAAAAAAATATATTATTATATAGATATATAACCAACTGAATTGCCTAAACTAATATGTAAATAATATATTTAAGATAAAACTAAGTTTCCTATTCTAAGATATTATCAAATCTCTGCGATCTCGATCACTTATAATTGTTTTCCTAAAGATGTATAAATATAATTAAGGAGAAACCCGGTTTGAGTTTCAAGCTATCACGAAGATAATATTTTAGGGATGGAGAAAACGAACAAGGTTCGATGGGGAGAGGTAGAGGACGACGATGAGAACTTAGATTTCTTGCTTCCGGCGAAGCAGGTGATCGGGCCTGACGAGAATGGTATCAAGAAATTGATTGTGTACAAGTTCAACGACGAGGGCAAAACGGTCAAAGTCACCAGCACGACACGTGTCCGCAACGGGAGAGCTAGAGATAAACGGATCGCCGAGCGGCGTAGCACATGGGCTAAGTTCGGCGACTCTGTCCATGATGATGCTAGTGGTGGCGGTTTCACCACGGTTTCGAAGGAAGACATATCTTTGGAACGACCCAAGGCTCTTTACGGTAAACCCTCTTTCTTCAAATATTTTTGGTGTTTCTTGTCCTATAAGCAACCTCTCTGTTTTGAAAGATAATATCATTCTTTTCTTTTGATATTTTCAGGTACTAAACCGGAAGAAACAAAGGCACATTCGGAGTTGAATAAAGCCGTTGCTGTCCTGATGGTCTGTAGGAATTGTGGCAAGAAAGGCGAGCACTGGACAGCGAAATGCCCTAATAAAAATAACCATTCCTAGACAGATCAAGCAGAAGCATCTACGCGGAATAGCACTGACAAGACTGGTTCTTATGTCCCACCAAACATGAGAGAAGGAAGCATTGCTGTTTCAGACACGAGGAGAAACGATGAGAACTCTGTACGTGTGACTAACTTGTCTGAAGACACTCGTGAACCGGATCTGATGGATTTGTTTGGTTCATTTGGTGCTGTGTCTCGAGCCTATGTGGCCTTGGACCAGAAGACCGGAATTAGCAGAGGCTTTGGTTTTGTCAACTTCACGAGCAGAGAAGACGCCCAGAGAGCAATCAACAAATTGAATGGTTATGGTTATGACAATCTCATCCTTAGGGTCGAATGGGCTACTCCTAGACCTAACTAGATATATATATATATATGTTGTCAGTTTCAAACATATTTATTTGCATTACAATTTTTGTTCTATTACTATTAGCTACTAACTTTAATAAGAGGATCAATTTACTGAATCTTAANCGTCGTCGGAACTATCGTCGTCTCGTCGTCGGAACCGTTGTCGTATCATCGTCGGAATCGTCGTCGTTCCCAATCAGAATCGCCGTCGTGTCATCGTCGAAACTTCGAAGTTACCCAGAAGTTACGTCATCGTTTATGAATCGTCGTCGTCTCGTCATCGGATCTTTACCCAGAAGTTACGAAATAGTGATTAAAACTTGCAATCACTCCTCACTTGTTTTCTCTAAGATTTTGCTTGCATATTGTGTTTTTAAGTTTGAATTTGGGTATTAATTTTGAAATTTCAATCGGTTTCCCCATCAAAATCCAAGCAAATTTCAGTTTTGAGAAATTATGGATGGTGATGGACAATTAATCTAGTTGTTTCTGATTTATGGACATAATTGTGAAGCAATCGCTATCTGGTGATACATGCTCGGATCTGTCTCAGATTTGCTAGGAAAAATCCACTCAATTTTTCAATTTCAGGTAATATCCACTTGTTGCTAATTTAATGATGGCTTCACATGTGTGCCTTTGGTTTAGCTCCAATTCCTCTCTAGTTCCGCATCATTCATGTGTGCATTTGGTGCTTCCAAGTAGCATTTGGAGAAAGTTCCTTTTTATTTGTTGGTTCGATCACTTCTTTTTTTAACTTGAATTTGTTAAAAAAATCAGTGTTTAGTGGAAGCAGGCATAAGCAGCATATCATAACATGTAAGAGCAAGTAATTTGGTGATCCATCGAGAGCCTACCCTGAACAAGACTTAACAATTAAATAAATCCTTGCTGAAATGGAAAAAACAAAAAGTTACAATCATATCTCAAAGACTTGTTTCAAGATAGAGGAACTAAATACGAGTCTCTGCAACTAAGCTATCACAAGTTCAATAGACCAAGAGTGAATCAACAGCTCATGGAGTAACTTTCCTAACTAGAGCTAAGTTCCAAAGTCTCGCACAACTTGCAAATATAAGACAGATTAATTCAATGGATTCTTCGCAAAACAAGCAATAACTAAGATATATATTGTATTATATATAACAATATCTTGCACATAATATCAGATTTTTTTCTTAGGAAAGTTTTCCTAATTTTATATAAATATATGCACAAAAGTTTTTAATGTGTAGAACGTTTTCCTAAATTTGAGTTGATTGAGAACTCAAATATAATATATATCAGATTTTTTTTTTCTTAGGAAAGTCTTTTTTAGAACACTTTCCTAAATGTGTAGAACGTCTTCTTAAATTTGAGTTATTATAGTATATATAAGCACAACTTAAAAGTTTTCAATTATAAGTTTTAGGAAAACCTTCTTAAATGTGTAGAACAACTTCCTAAATTTGATATTATAGTATAAATAAGCACAAAAGTTCTCAATTATACGTTTTAGGAACACATTCCTTAATGTATAAAACGACTTCCTAAATTTGAGTTATTAGAGTATAAATAATCACAAAAGTTCTCAATTATACGTTTTAGGAATACATTCCTAAATGTATAGAACGGCTCCCTAAATTTGAGATATCTAAGTGCATAAATATATTTTTAACTAGTTTATTAAGTATTTAGGAATGTATTCCTAAATGTGTACGATCGAATCCTAAAAGTTTCAAAATTGATAAATTAGTATATTTTGTTGGTGGAATCCATAATAACAAGATTCTTATCCAAATATCTATTTCAAATAAACTCATAACCACGATCAAAACCAAAATCATGATTAAGATGACTGCATAACAAATATAGGAATGTCTTCATAAGAGTATTGAAAAGCTTCCAAAAACATTATAAATTTTTTTGTAAACAGTAAACGTTTTAGTAAGTTATGAAGTCTTTCTAAATGTTTAGGAATGACTTCATAAAAATTTTGGAAAACTTTCTAAATATTTAGGAATGACTTCCTAAAAGTTTAGAAAGAAATCTTAAATGTTTAGAAACGTTTCTTAAGCTTTCTAAATGTTTGATAATAACTTCATAAAATTTTAAGAAAACTTTCTAAACATTTAGGAATGCCTTCCTACAAGTTTAGAAAGAAATCCTAAAGTTTAGAAACATTTCTTAAAACATTAGATATTTTTTTGTAAACAGTAAACGTTTAGTAAGTTATGAAGCCTTTGTAAATCTTTAGGAATGGCTTCATAAAAAATTTGGAAAGCTTTCTAAATATTTAGGAATACCTTCCTAAAAGTTTAGAAGTCTAAAAGTTTAGAAAGAAATCCTAAATGTTTAGAAACGTTTCTTAAAACATTAGAAAAGTTTTGTATACAGTAAACGTTTAGAAAGACTTCAAATTTTTTGTTTAATCAAGTAGTAATTAACATACGATTTAGGAAGCCTTTCTTAAATTTGTAAAAACCATTCCTAAAAATTCAAAAAAGTTATATAAATTCCAAACTTTATATAACATTTCTAGATATAGGAAAAATTCATACAAATTTTAGTAAAGTCTTCTTAAAAATTTAGAATGACTTCCAAAATTTGAGTTGTTGTATAAATATGCACAAAGGTTTTAATTTATACGTTTTATGAAGATCTTCCTAAATTTTTATGACGGTTTCCTGAATTTGAATTGTTGTATAAATAGACGCAAAAGTTCTCGTTATACGTTTTGTGATAAATTACTATTTAAAGACTTACTAAACATTCAAGTAGAAAACACAAAATAATATTTGGGAAGACCTTCCTAAATTATGAAGTTACACTTTATATGTTTTAGGAAGGCTTTCATAAATGTATAAAACGATTTAATTAATTTAAATTTGAGTTGTTGTATAAATAAGCACAAAAAATTGCATTATACATTATATTAAAGATTTCCTAATTGTATATGATGTTTCCTAAATTTCTATATGATCAAGTAGTTAGCATACAATTTAGGAAGACGTTCCCAAATTTCTAAAAATCATTCCTAAGGCTTACGAAATTTTTTGAGTAGACATTGAATCTAAAGTTGAGTATGAGCAAAGAAAACACAAGCTTTGTACCTATGATCATTTTAACACTGACTCCAAGATGAAATGCTCGCTGAATTGTTTGTGCACTATCATGACGTACGAGGAAGAAGAGCTACAACGTCCTATGGACCACCTTCACCTTTAACACCACTATCTAGTACTTGTATAATTGAAATGGGAGTTTGACAACGTAATCTGTACAAAATCCAAATACTCTTTATTGAAAGAAGAAGATGACCGATTACAACACGTCTCGTAATTGACTAATATCGTTAGATTCAAATTCAAAACAAAAGCAACAACATAAGAATTGAAACAAAGAAAACGATCTATTTTTATATTGAAGTTTATCCATCACACTTTAAACATGCTTTGCCATGCACGCAAACTTCTAATCCAACTCAGTTTCTATGAAATCACTTCAACATTTTTCCTCGAATTTGTGAGTCGACTCGAATCTTAAATTGAACATCTGCTTCTCCATAAATCCTAATCGCTGAGTTACATCCGATCTCGATTTCAAAAATTTCTCCTAGCCGAGCTTCATTTACTCCACATCGCCATGTATTTCTGCAATCAAACCTTCCAAAATCATTATCTTCTTACCAAAATCCGTCACTGATGAACTGAAGCTTGAACAACGCGAATTTATTCGATTCAGTATCACAAACGCACCAATTTTTCTCAATTTTGCACAGACGGAAAGTCAGATGGGAAATGACAATCGTCATGGCATTCTTACCTATTCCTTTCCCAGACTTCCATCCATATCTAGCCATCAATGTAGCTCCAAAACCTTCCACATGAACGCTCTCGAAATCCTCCAACGTCGGATCATCAGCGAGAGACTCCAGATTTTTCCTCAAGACTTTGCAGCATAAGCTGCTCCACAGGAGCTAATCTCCCATCTTCAATCGTGTCACTCTCGGCGTCGGATCCATGTTTCTTATTTTTCTTTTTTTTTAGTAAAAAATGTTTCTTATTTAATTGAGGGCAATATTGTCATTGGTTTAATCAAAGATGTTATGGAAGGAAGATTTTTAGCGTGTGTAGTATTTGTGGAATAAAAACTCATTTCCATGGTATTTTGAGGAATTTCTCTATATTTATTATCTTGCAAGTGTCAAACTCATTATACCGATTTTTCCAGTTTCATGTTACCAATATCGTCTCAAGACTCTCAACTGAAAATCAAATAACCTAACGTTATACAGATACAAATGATCAAAGGATATGACCAAAAGCCAAAAGGGTGTGAAATCAAAATAGCTACACTTTTATGTAACCAAAACATGTATAGTGTAAACCCATTACACGTAACAACAACAAAAAGACACAGCAACAGTTTGATCACTTAACCATAATTAGTCGCAAGTAGTCTAGAAACGTTAACAGTTATTAGCCACCAGCAAAACTCCTCGCTAGTGCAATGAGAATATATATTACAAGATCGTAGGACCACAAATATAAATATTTGAACTTCGATCCCTTAACGTAAGTGATGAATATTCAATCAACGAGCCACCATGAATTGGTTTTATTGAAAATATTAGCTTCTTAGAATTTGTTTATAGATTATGGTCTAACTTTTTGTAGATATATTAACTTGTTTATTCAATTATACTGGAAGATGCTACTCCCTACGTTTGTTTTCAAATGTTATGATCATTTATTTATAATTTTTTTATTGTGATTTAGTCATGAGTTTATTTATGATGACTATTTAACAAAGCTGGCCTACTTGGCGTTCCAGCTAAATTATAGATTGGTGTTCCACCTAAATTATAGAAAGCAAACTATTAGACTGCTTTTACTTCACTTACTAATATTGGAAGTAACTACTTAATTCTTACCAAACTTTTAGTAGATTTTACGAACTGCACGATTTAAGTCTTTTTTTTTTTAACCTTTTCTTATCTACAAGAAGTAGCCATTCCTACATCTGCATTTTAAACCTATACTGTTTTTATTTTATTTTATGGATAATTTAAACCCCATATAATGAATAATTATATATTCAGATTGTGCTTATGCGTCCACCAAACTAAAGACCGTTAACCATTTTCCATTGACATAAAACTATAGTTTCGTATCCTGATTCTTTTACTTTCACAGAGCATATATAAAACAAAAAGACGAACTTTAGAAAAGAAGAACATAACAAAAATGGTTTCGAGAAATTTACTTTCCTGTGTTTTTCTCCAAAAAAAAAAAAAAAATTTCTTATAGCTGTAGTCTTCTGGAAATTAAAATGCGTCGATAGAGATATCATAAATAGAGCAAAGATGTGATAGGAATATGAAAACGTAATAGTATCACTTACGAATTTAAGTCCAACAATCATGACAGTCGTTAGTAGTTGAAGCAACTTAATGCATTTAATTTACTTAAATATATACTTAACAAAAAAAGAGTTAATTGGCTCCACTCGCTATATATATAAACGTTAGTAATATTGATGGTTATGCTCATCCAACTGCAAAATAAAATCACAAAAGATATGGGGCGTCTCGTAAATGGAGCTGGTCTCTTAGTTTTGTTATGTTTCCATGTTTTTGTGGTGAATAATGTGGCTGTGAGTGATGGTGTGAGTTCATGCGAAGATGAAGCGGACACGACTTGCCTACGAGTTGGAAAGGGTTTTGACGGCGGAGCGGGCATAGATGGTGGAGACAACGGTTTCTTCCATGGAGGCGTAGTCGGGAGAGGCGGCTTTGGCGGTGGCAACAATGGACACGGCTGAGCTAAATAAATAAGAGAAAGATCACGTATAGTTTTTTTAATATAAAAAAAGAAGAAGATCACGTATAGTTGCACTGCATGAGCGACTCCGAGATAAAATAAATTAGCTTTCACGTATTTGTCTATTTATAATTTTGTATTTGGATGGGCTTTTAATAAATGTGGCTGCCTATTTGCTTCCATAATATTTGCCTATCTATATGTTAATTCGTTTCATTCTAATTCTCATCACGCACAAAAGAACCTAATAGGCCACATAATATATGATTATAGGTAAGCATTTGAGAACGATTTGACTCTTCATTCTTCATGCGATTACCTCAACTCAGAGTAGGGACAAACTTCGGATTCAACCTCGATATATATATATGTTGTCAGTTTCAAACATATTTATTTGCATTACAATTTTTGTTCTGTTAATATTAGCTACTATCTTTAATAAGAGGAACTAATTAATTTACTGAATCTTAACCTATAATCAATTATGAACTTATCTGTTATCGTAGAACGTTTGATATATTTTATCTTGCAAGAGTCAAACTCATCATACTGATTTTCCAGTTTCATACTACCAATAATATCGTCTCAACTGAAAATTCAAATAACCTAACGTTATACAGACATAAATTAAAGCATGTGACCAAAAGGGTGTGAAATCAAAATAGCTATTATTTTATGTAACCAAGACAACAGAAAATACACAGCAACAGAAAAATTAGTTGATCACTTAACCATAATTAGTCTCAAGTAATCTAGCAACGTTAATAGTTATATTAGCCACCCGAAAAACTCCTCGCTATTGTTGTAGTTACAAAAAAAAAAAAAAAACTTCGCTATTGCAATGAGAATATAATACAAGATCGTAGGAGCACAGTATAAATATATGAGCTTCGATCCCTTAACGTAAATGATGAATTATTCAATCAACGAGCCACTATGCACGAATTGGTTTTATTGGAAGTTTTAGCTTATTAGAATTTGTTTATAGATTATGGTCTAAATTTTTGTAGATATTAACTTGTTTATTCAAATATACTGTAAGATGCTACTCCCTTCGTTTCTTTTCAAATGTCATGAAATCGAAAACCATTTATTTAGAAAAACTTATTGTGGTTTAGTAGTTTATTAATGATAAGACTATCTAACAAAAGCTGACCTACTTCGCATTCTACCTAAATAATAGAAAATAATCTATATCAGACTGCTTTTACTTCACTTACTCATAATATTGGAGCTAGTAACTACTTAATTCTTACCAAACTTTTAGTAGATTTGAGGAACAGACTGCACGATTTTTAGTCTATTTCTTTTTACATTTTTTATCTACAAGAGTAGCCATTTACGTATGCGATTTAAACCTAATGTTTTTAATTATTTATTTTATGGAAAATTTAAACCACATATAGTTAAAAAACTATAATTATATTCAGATTGTGCTTGTACGTCCACCAGACTAAAAACCATTAACCATTAACCATTGTCCATTGACATATACGTTAGTTTAGTATATCCTGATTCTTTCACTTTCAGAGAACATAAAACAATAAAAGACGAACTTTAGAAAAGAAGAACATAACAAAATAATGGTTTCGAGAAATTTATTTTCCTGTACCAAAATAGAAGGGACTAAACTTAAAGCACGTATGGAGCTGTAGTCTTGTAGACTAGGAAATGCGTCGATGAAGACATAAATAGAGCAAAGATGTGATAACGTAATATGACTTACGGATTTAGGTTCAACAATCAGTCAGTTGTTAGTAGTTGAAGCAACTTAATGCATATATTTACTTAAGCTTGAATTGGCTCCTCGCTATATAAACGTGTGTAATGTTGATGGTTATGCTCATCAAACTGCAAAATCAAAATCACCAAAGATATGGGGCGTCTCGTAAATGTGGATGGTCTCTTAGTTTTGTTATGGTTAAATGTTTTTGTGGTGAATAATGTGGCTGCGAGAGAGGGTGTGAGTTTTGGCAAAGATGAAGAGAAGAATACCTTCTTTGGAGGTGGAAAGGGCTTTGGAGGCGGTCTTGGTGGAGGTATAGGCAAAGGCTTCGGAGGCGGAATCGGAAATAGCTTAGGCTTCGGCGGTGGTGTTGGTGGCTTTGGTGGAGGTAGAGGCAAAGGCCTTGGAGGCGGAATCGGAAATGACTTAGACGGTGGTTTTGGTAAAGGTGGTGGCTTTGGTGGAGGAATAGGCAAAGGCGGCGGTTTTGGAGATGGCTTTGGAAAAGGCGGTGGCTTCGGTGGGGAATAGGCAAAGGCTTAGGAGGCGGAATCGGAAACAATGGACACCTTTGAGCTAAAGAAGAGAAGAAACGTATAGTTGCACTGCATGAGCGACTCCTAAATAAAATAAATTAGCTTTCACGTGTTTTTTCTATTTATAATTTTTGTATTTGATGGGCTTTTGACAAATGTGCTTCCATAATATTTCCCTATCTATGTTCGTTTCATTCTCTTGAATCTCATCACGCACAAAAGAATCTAATAGGCCACATTTAGGAATTTGACTCTACTTCTGCTCGCTCTCTGTTTTCTTAACCGAGTACCGTGAAGCATTATTCCATGCTTATGCTATATCCATGAGGACCAAACCAAAATAACATCATCAAAAACAACCATTCCGGCGTGAACACTAAAAGTATGTTAGTAGTTCCTACTAAGGAAAACGGGATGTCACATACCCACCATAAATCTTGATAATATTTTTTTTTTATACAAAATCAGTGGAAAGACAGGAGCACAGTTGGTAATTTTGCTATATTGAACCTCCTCACCTAAATTCGAATCTCCTTATACACCTATATGAAATATTTTTTTTGATATTCTAACCCTGGTAAAAATAATTTATGGGATCGCCACTATTAGTTTGTGCATTTAAAATGATTTGAAAATCTATATATGTATGTTGTCAGTTTCAAACAAATTTATTTGCATTACAATTTCTGTTCTATACTTTTTTTAGTGTTTACTACTTTGTTTTCTTTTATGGTGCATAGTCTTGCAATAAATGTGATGTTTATTTTGTTCATTCAAGATGCGCACGCATTACAAAATTATATGTTATCGTATAATCAACTATAAACTTATGTGTTATCGTAGAACGTTTTATATATATTTTATCTTGCAAGAGCCAAACTCATCATACTGATTTTCCAGTTTCATGCTACCAATATTGTCTCAACTCTCAACTGAAAATCAAATAACCAAAATGTACGTTATACAGATACAAGTTAAAGGATATGATTAAAAGGGTGTGAAATCAAAATAGCTACACTTTTATGGAACCAAAACATGTATATTGTAAACCCATTACATGTAACAACAAAAAATACACAACAACAGATTGATCACTTAACCATAATTAGTCTCAAGTAGTCTAGAAACGTTAACAGTTATTAGCCACCCGCAAAACTCTTCGCTAGTGCAATGAGTATATAGGACCACAAATATAAATTAAATATTTGAACTTCGACCCCTTAACGTATAAATGCTGAATATTCTTCAATCAACGAGGCACCATGAATTGGTTTTATTGAAATTGCTAGCTTATTAGAATTTGTTTATAGATTATGGGCTAGATTTTTGTAGATATATTAACTTGTTTATTCAATTACTAGGTGAGTGCCCGCGCAAATGCGCGGACTACTGGTTATCCATTATATAAGTTATAGATTTTATGATAATATTGATCTAAAAATCTATTTTAAATTATGTGATTCAATCTGTACTAAACAATCTGTAAACATTTTTGTTTTATTAAAAATTTAAAAACATAAAAAAATAAGTAAAGATTATTATAAAAAGCCCCTAAACCACTTTTTTAAATTTTTATAAAACTTCATACCGCCTTTTTTGTTGTAATTATTTATTTTTACGAAGAAGCATATTGATCTTCACCATCATCATGTTCTTCCTCTTCTAAAACGGAGTTGGAATCAAAGTAAATCGTCGACACTTAAAATGATATCTACAAATGTTAGTAAGAGCCAAAGAGATTTATAGTTTATTAGTGGTCGACGAAGGATTGAACCCAAAGAAGATAAATCTTTTTCTTGTCATCAAAGAAACTAATTATTCGAATTTGTTCTCTTCTTCTTTGTATGCAAAGCGTAACTAATAATAACTATAATCGTGTATAACAAAATTTATGTTTGTATATCTTAACATTATCTGAAAATAATTTAATAAAACTTTCGACTAAATAATGAGAAATTTGAACTATTCATAGCGTAAAAAAACACATGCAAAACCATAAACCAAAATACAAAGTAATCATTTTATTAATAAATAAATTTCTCCTTTCAATTAATATGTCGATAAACGTTAGGTGGCCAGTCCGCGCCTTTGCGCGAGATGGATAATTTTAGAATCTTACAGTTTCCTTCTCTGACTAATCAGTCTTTTTATTCCAATTATTCTTTACTTTCTCCAAAATCTTCATTTTTTTCAACATTTTTGTCTTTCTCGTTTTTATAAAAAAAAAATTAATCGCATTTTTCTTTATATTTTGAATTCTTCTTTTTTTCTTCTTTCTTTTCTATTTCTACTAAATAATGAGGTTTTTGAACTATATAAAACGCAAGAAAACACATGCAAAATCAATGCACCAAAATATAAAGTCATCATTCTAATACAATAAGTACTATAAACTCTTTTTCATTTAATATGTTAAATAAATATGCATGCATAAGATGGTAAACGCTAGATGGCCCGTCCGTGCTTTGCGTGGCATGAATAATTTAATATTCTTACGATTTTTCTTCTCTGATTTATTCCTCTTCTTCTGATTATTCACCAATGGTTTCTTCCATTAGCCAACTGGAATAACTGATGGGCATACCCGATGACATATTCCATCTTGGTGAATGAAGTATCTCATAGGTGACGACTGAAGCCAAACAGTACTTAAATCGATACACTGTGAACTTGACAACTTTTAATTCTTTTGATGTTATATATTATATACATTTTTCGTATCACTATTCCGAGAAATTAAAGATATAAAACTAAACAGAGAGAACATAACAGACCATACCATGATGATTATTATAACTGCTTTTATTTTTGGGTTTCTATTTTTCTCAAATTACTCGTCATAAGTTTACGACCCGACAATAGCGGAATTAAACCTAGGAAAAAACAAAGAACATAAATCGAACAAACTTCATCGAAAGCAAACAAAAAAACAAAAACTGGATTTGGGGGTGTTGTCTACGAAAAAATGAAACTGAACGTCGTATTAAGATTCCCACCCATGCCAATTGTTTAAAATCAAAGAACAAAAAAAAACGACTAAAAAAAAACAGAACTATCGTATTTCATTTAAAAAATGAACTATAATTTTTTTTTTATCCATTCGATATTTAACCCCTTAAAGAATCGAATAAAAAATGTTAGATTTGATTTCGACAATACAAAACAACAACAAAAGAACACAAAAGAGCCTATATGTTAATCACCAAATGCGCAGGGTACTTGGTTTCCTTCATATAATTTACAAATTCTTTCATAATGAAGTTAATAAAATCTATTCGAAATTTTGTTATTCAATCTGTACAAAACAATCTCTAAATATTTTTATTTTATTAATAATTCAAGAACATATATATAAAATAAGTAAAATATATGGTGATTATAAATGTTCCATGGAAATCCTACAAATTTTTTACTAAGTAATCAATTAACATAAAAGAAACCATTAACAAATTTGTCCAAAAAATTTAAATAAAACCCAAGATAATAATCAAAATATTTCCACATTAAAAATATAAACATATATTATCTATTAAAATATTTTATTACACAAACAACATAAAATTTTTATTTTCTCCGTCTTTCTTCCTTCTCTTCTTCTTCTTTCTTCTTCTTCTCCTTTCTCTATATTTCTTCTATTTTTGTGTCTCTACTTTCTTCTTCCTCCTTTCTTCTCACTTTTCTCTAATTTCTTATTGTTTCTTCTGTGTTCTTAGTCTTTCTTCTTCCTTCTTTCTTCTCACTTTTCTCTAATTTCTTGTTGTTTCTTCTGTGTTCTTAGTCTTTATTTTTCTTCTTCTTTCTTCATTTTCTTTCTCCTCCTTCTTTCTTCATATTTCTTCTTTTTTGTATTTATTCTTTTTCTTTGTTCTTTTTTCGATTTTTGTATGCATTCTTTCTTCATTTTCTTCATATTCTTTCTTTTTCGAATTTTTATGCATTCTTCCTTCTTTTTTCTTCATTTTTTTTCCTTCTTCTTCTTCTTCTTTATCGTCTGTGTCTTCCCCAACTTCTTTATTTTTCTCATTCGATTTTTTTTTTTGTCTTTCTCTTCCATTTCTTATTCTTCATTGATTCGGTTATCTATTTACACTGTTATCCTTTTCTTCTTCCTTCTACTTATTCCGCTTTTCCTTCTTCTTCATAGACCAAAGAAACGATGAATTTAAAGTATTCAGAACAATTTTTACCTTGCCATCATTAGGGATCACCGGAAAGATCTGTCTAACGTCTCCTTTAAAGACGACAATATTACCACCGACCGTTTTTTCATATTTTAGTATATCACGCATCGTTTTATTTAAAGTTTCTTAAAAAATCTTTGGTCATCACCAAGTCTTCGTCCCATATTATGAGGTTAGCTTCTTTAATCAATTCTCCGAAACTTGATCAAGATTCGATCAAAAATGTCACCACAATGTTATACGCTCGCTTCGTCTCCATCTTACCCTTTTATTCACCTCAGGGTTTTCTTTTATTCTTCTAATTTGTTTTTCTTATATTCCATTTTTCTTTTTTCTTCTTCTCTGAGTTTTTCCTTTTTTTGTTGTTATTTGTACTTTTCTTTGTAATTTTAAAATTATTCTAAATTATATGTGATGACAAAATTGATTTATATAGAAAACAAACAAACACTACAACACAAAGAGTTGTCTCTTCCTACTTGTGACTCTTACATGAAACAACACAACCTAACCGAAATAAGAAGTTGTTAATCCTCTCCTTGACTAACTTTAGCATGTTTATCTCCATTTCCTGTTTGTTTTATGTCAAGATTGCCCCAGTGAGACAAAACTTTGCAGAACTTAATATGAAAATACGATGGACATGGTTTCACATGTTGTTAAGTAACTGACGCAATTAACACAATACCACATTGTGTTTTAAAGTCTCTTTTATGAAGATAGGTCAAGAGAAGATACTTGGACATTGGAGTTGGTTGTCAGCATTTATCTGCTGATAATATAGTTATCAAGTCTTATGGTTAACTGCAGTTTATAACTATTAGAGATAATCACTCTTATCTGCAGAGATTTTTTTTTTTTTTTTAAATATAGTTTTAATGTACAGAGAGTTGCTAATTATTTGTGTGAACTTTCTAGAGGCCGAGGAAGAGGGTAAATTTTTCTCCTTCCCTCTAATCCTTTTTCAATTTGTACCATTTATTTTACCAATGACAATCGTTTTCCAAGATTCTATGTTTTCGATACTTTGGTTTAATCAATGGAGTAAGAAAATTGCATCAAATTAGCTCCCATTGATAGAAAATTTTAAAAGATTACAACTGCGATTAATACCAAATTCGTTTTACCCTAAAATTGAATGAAATGGCACAGCAAAATAAACAATACAGAAGCATTGAAGTCTTAATATTATTGAGTTTCCAAGAGGGTCTCATGATCCCCAGCCTCGGATAATGGTAGCTTGAGCCACAGAGATCACATGAGTGAGTCTTACACATCTCTTTTAAGTCTGAAGCCGCGAGTCATGTAAGTCATACATCGAATCTTCCGCCATTAACATGAATCCTTTAATGGTCTGTACTCGCACACAATACACAAATCAGTTTAGTGTTTTGGTCTATTGGGTTATGTCCTACAGTCTTGGTTTGAATGTCGTACCTGAACCCACTCGAACTAACTTGCAGTCACTCCTCCTAAACTTGTGTATATATCTGGGAGGATCACAGCACCTTTCTTGAACTTCAGTATCAGAGAGAGAGAGAGAAATGTATGCAGTAGTACTAAACTGCCTCAGATCCAAAACGTGATCCTATTGAAACCTCTCCACCAAGAAGAAAGAAGTACGAACGTGGATTCTCTGCCCGTCATCTAGGTTTAGTTTAGTTCATGTAGATCTTCTTCTATGTACTCAAATTGATATAATGTGAACTTGACAACTTTAAAGGATAGTAACCGGTCCATTATATAAGTTAATTTCACAGAAGAATAAACCTGAAGTTTCTGCATAAACGTATGAGCTTTTCCTGAAACAAAAAACGGAATCTCTGAAAGAAAGAAAAAACACAAAAGCGTTTGACCAAATGATTTCTTGTGCTCTAAGCAATGGTGGAGCTACATCCTGTAAAACCTGCTTGACAGCAAGAAATTTTGCTCCCAATCCGAACTGTGAACGACTCCCATACATTGTCAATGTGTTGGCTAAGTCCATCGTATCCTAAACTTGGAGAGGATAAAGAGGTTCATCGTCAACATTGTCAGGATTTGGGTATTTGGCCAGAATCTAATCTTTTGCTTCAGAAGAATAGATACATTGCATCGATGTATGTTATATCACTGCATCCTCTGTTTTGGACTCTTGTATATCTTTCATTTTTTTCCAAACATTTCATTGCCAGAGATTTTTTCAACTGAAAATCTCTTAGTAGCCGACCTTTCCAACGACCTATCCCTGCTTAGACTGGGCGGTTTATCCGGGAGAGGAGTTGCAAGAAATCGTTTCTTGTCAAGCACGTGACTCCTGTTTTCCAATTGCGAATGAAGCCAACTGTCAATCCTTGAAACTCTGTTCCTCCTACTTACTGGTTAATGTTTTTCTCAACGATACCGATCTTGGAACCGGATTTTTTCGCAGATCCGAGGCCTCTCTCCAATGCTTTTGGCTTTTGCTCAGACACGACCAGCTTAATATCACATTCAGATATGTCCTGACTATAATCTGTTGCAGCATCATCTGATGTATTCATACGCATGACGCAAGTCGACTTCGATACGATCCTCTATGATGAGTCACAAACGGAATCAAACCCGTTCTTCTTCACCGGAAGACATACAGATTCAGCTCGGACAGATATAATTGAGTTCCTTCTAGACCTAAAACATGGACCAATGGAAAATACGCTAAAATCTGTCCCTGATAACCTTCTGTTGCTACTTGCTGTTGGTCTCATGAAGCTAGGAAAAACATCTGAAGCACGCCTTGACTTGTTCCTCGGTATCTTTGGAGTAACTTGAATCTCTTCTCTTATCTCATCCTCTTCTTCTTCTTCTTCGATAACATGACGCTTACCAGAGAGTTTCTCTAATGTCTCGTTTAGATATTTGATCTCTTTTAACACTGTCTCACACTCTTGCTCTATCTTTTCCATCATCTTCTGCAGACTCATCATCACAGCCTCCTTTTCCTCTTGTCCTTCCTACGCATCAAAAGAATCTCTAGCCCATCAAAAAATGTAACACTCTAAAGTACGTTGATGTGGTATGCAAGTTATTAATTCCATTACCTTTGTTTCGTCCTCCCCTAAATGAATTTTCTTTGCCCTCGTTGCGAAGTTTCAAGAGCATATTCACACAGATCATCTTCTTTTGGGCTGATATGTATTAGAGTCTTACCCTGAAATTCAAAGAGTTCACGTACGGATGGTGAAATGAGTTGCAACGTTTGAGCTAAAAAATATACGATTAATTTAGATCAAACCAAAAGGCCAAATCTATTCAAACAACAGGAAATATAAACCGAGTTTGATTGGATCATTAAAGCAATAATCAAGGTATATAAAGCAATTTATTTCTCTATAAAAGATATTAGCCAAATCTAAAAAAACAATAAAATAGAAAAGGGAGAAATAAGAATACGTTACCACAAAAAAAAGGAAAAGAATCATCAAATTCGACATTAAAGACTAAAAATTTGCTACATCAGTACCTCTCCAAATTTGACTTCAACGACTTGAGGTGTAAACCTTATTCCTCTTGTTGATCCTGGTCACAAACACAAAAGCTCATAAAACATATTAAATCATTGTATTCTCTCGAGAATTGTAAACAATGATTTTTATTTGATCAACATCGACAAATAAATCGAGTTTTATCATACCTAAAGGATAACAATAGAGAACATGGTAAAAATATTTTGCAGTTATCACTTTTCTCCTGAGTAAGACAGTATTAACTATCAAATTTAGAACTCAGGTGACCCAATGAAGAGTAGAGACACAAACTGAAAAAATATAAACTTTTTTGTATCATAAACCATACTAAAGTAGAGTCTAAACATTTCAACAAATAATTTTAATCAATAGCTGCATCACACTTATATAGCGGAATCAACAGAGTATAGTATATACAAATCCCTCCCCACAACATACCATTTATGATTGGGTTTACACAATATGGCTATTGGTGAAGAACGCTCAGTGTGCCTTAAGTTTGCAAACATTCCTCTCAACTTCTTTACCCCGTTTCACCAGCACAAAGGTCGGCGTTGCTCTCAAGTTAAATTCTTTAGCCACATCCTGAAAACATTCATGATGCAGTAAGTTTTAGTTGCTTCTCAATACGAATCCCATAAATGTGTAAACAGAAGCATGTAGAATTCAATTCATATGAGCCCATTTCAACCAATGCTGATGTTATACGTAGAATTCAATTGATCTTCATATGAACCACACCAAAATATTCTTCGTTATCAAAACAGAAACATTGAACTATGGAGATCAATCAGAGTAATAAGGGATACAAACGTCAGAGACACAACAAATTTGAAACTTTGGTGGTATAGTATATACCCATGACATAAATTTTTTTTGCTCATTTCAACGAACTCTTATCTAATATCAGAATACCATAAAACTATCTAAATTCTTCTCAATAAATAGAATATCATGACTTATGGATCAAGCGTAGTGATGAGTGAATACCAGAGACAAAGAAAGTTGAAACTTTGACAGAGGGTAAATTAGCATTACAATAGATAAAATAAGATCAACTAAGAAAAACTCTAATAGAGATACTTACATGAAGCTCATCGACATCCAATTTGACGAATTCAACATGATCGAGCTTTTCAGACATGTCATGAATCGCAAGCATAAATCATCTTACAGGGTCCATACCAAGAACCTGAGAAGTCAATCACCATCACTACAAGAAAACAATCAAATACAGACGGACGTAACCGTCGGAAATCCGTCGAAAATGGTCATTTCCGACGGAAATAGATCGTCGCATCTAAATCGTCGGAAAACGTAATTCCGTCGCAATCCCGTCAGAAATTTCCGACGGTTTATGTCCGTCGGAATATTCCGACGGGATTGCGACGGAAACTATTTCCGACGGAATCAGTTTCCGACGGGATTTTCGACGGAATTAGTTTCCGACGGTTTTCCGACGGGGTTGCGACAGTGTTCTATCGGAGAAGGCACGACGGGAAAGTCGTCGGAAAGCTCTTCGGAATTCGTATCCGTCGGAATTCCGTCGGAAATTCGTATCCGTCGGAAATAATTACCGACGGAATTCCGACGGATACGAATTTCCGACGAAATTCCGACGGATACGATTTCCGACGGAATTCCGATGGATAATATAATATTTTATTAAAAAAAATGAAAATCAAAATTTAAAATAAAATATATATAATCGGAAATAAAATAGAAATTAAAAATAAAAGTTGAAAATATAAAACTAATTGTTCCAAAACAAAAAAAAAACAAATTACAGATTACATAACGATTTTTATTTACATAACGGGTAACGAAAATTTAAAAAAAAAAAAATTTTAAAGTCTTAAACATAAAGGTTTTTAAAGAAGTGAGAAAGAAATTTTTTTTTTAAAACATAAAGTTTTTGCAAGAAATGAGAAAGATAAAAAATTTTAAAGAAATGAGATTTTTTTTTTTTAAACATAAAGTTTTTGCAAGAAATAAGAAAGATAAAGGTTTTTAAAGAAATGAGATTTTTTTTTTTTAAACATAAAAGTTTTTAAAAATATGGGAATTTTTTTAAACATAATAATATATAGTTTTTTTGTAAAATTTTAGGGGAAAATATTATTCTGAATCTGAAGAACTATTTGAATCTCCTGAATCTGAATCTTCTTCAAATTCTTCTACCTCGTCCTCAGAATCTTCATATATCTCAGCGTCTCCTTGCTCGGTGAAGTCAACCACAAGATCAACTTCAAGTGAATGGTCAATTGGACCTAAGAAACCCAATCCGTTTTGTTGCAAAGGATCATTTTCGGAGACACCATATATCCTTCCTCTGGGGTTTATCGAGGTAACAGTAATCCAAGGATCTTGCTTATTCCGCACTCGAGGATATCGAATATATGAGACTTGGTTTGCTTGTGAAGCGAGGATGAATGGATCATATTTCTGAAGTTTTCTTCTTGAATTGACGGTCGTAACACCAAATTCGTCATGTCGTACGCCGCGGCCGATAGAAGGATCATACCAATCGCATGAAAACACAATGCACCTCATATCAATCATTACCGGGTAGTGAACTTCCAGTATCTCACGTAAAACACCGTAGTATACAGTATCACCAGATTGTGAAGATATACCATAATCACAAGTGGGTCTGCACATTCCTTCCCGTAGAATCTTAAAACCATATCCACGAGTACAATACATCGGATACGCCGTTGCAACAAATGATGGACCGTATATCAACTCTTCCAACCAAGTCGGAAATGATTGACCGTTAGAAGAGCATGTCGTAACCTGCAACAAACAATTAAAATAGTTGTATAAAACTGAGAATTTTTATTTCATATATTAAATATAATATTTTTTAAAATAAAGCTTACGTAGTATTTCAACCAACGTCCAAATTCGCCATGTTTTAGTGCACTAATTTGATATTCTGTGTAATGGGGATGGTGAGCGCGAACTTGATCCATGTATATTATGTATACGAAAATGTAAAATGTTTAGTAACAACATAAGAATCAAACAAATAAATTAATTTATAATACCTCTCATATGGCAGAACATCGTCGCAGTTTGTCAGAATGTACATATGCAAGTGATCTTGTTCTTTCTCTAATAACCTTCGTTTCTTGGCTTTTCCACTAACTCGTCCAATTTGTGCAAAGATAGTAGGGACATATACAAAATAAATGGGCCTTTCCCCTCTATCATCATGTCGAGCTGTTCTTCGACTCTTTGTTCGAACTTGTGGTGGAAAGTAATATCCGGCAAAGTTTGACGTTTCTTCATTTATACTTTGTGCCACAATCGAGCCCTCCACTCTATTTAAATTCTTCACTTTCTTCTTGAGATGAAACATATACCTCTCAAAAGGATACATCCAACGGTACTGAACAGGGCCACCAAGTGCTGCTTCTCGAGGAAGATGAATGGGAAGATGTTCCATAACATCAAAGAATGACGGTGGAAATATCTTCTCGAGATTGCAAATGATCACAGGTATATTTCTTGTAGATTTTGAATACCGTCTGCTGTAAGAGATCTACTGCATAAATCCCGAAAGAATGCACCTATCCCTGAAAAATTATATGATAATAGAAATAAATTAATATTTTCTATAAATTATTTTAATATTCATGTACAATCTGAAAAAAATTGAAATATACCTGCAATCGCTCCGTGAACGTTTCGGGGTAGAAGACCTTCAAATGCAAAAGGAAGGAGACGCTGCATCACAACATGACAATCATGACTCTTCATCCCATATAGTTTCCCTTCCCCGCTATCAACACAATTACGAAGATTAGATGTGTATCCGTCTGGAAATTTTACACTATGCATAAACCAATCAAAGAACTCCTGTTTTGAAGGTGCATCCAACCGAAACATGGGTATTGGAACTTTCCCGTTCCCATCACGTGCAGTTCTTTACGGAACATATCTCTGGCAAATCCAATCTAGACTTCCAATTGTCTTTCGTCTTCCCTTGGACATTTAAAATTGTGTTCATAATGTTGTCAAAAAAGTTCTTCTCAATATGCATGACATCTAGATTGTGCATCAACAAGTCATCCTTCCAATATGGCAGATCCCAGAATATACTCTTCTTATGCCAATTGTGAAGATCTCCACATGCATCAACAGGATGATGCCCATTTCCACCGCATATTACCGTCTTCTCTGCCCCATAATCTCTGAACTGGCTTAACATATAATTACCGTCTAACTCCGGAGGTGGATCATCAAATACTTTTTTGTTCTTCTTGAACAATGTAATGCTCCGACGATATGGATGCTCCTTCGGTAGAAATTTTCTATGGCAATCAAACCAACACGTCTTTCGTCCATGCTTCAACTGAAATGCATTCGTATTATCTTGACAATACGGGCACGATAACCTTCCATGTGTTGTCCATCCGGATAGCATCCCATATGCTGGAAAATCACTTATGGTCCACATAAGTACAGCACGCATCACAAAATTCTCTTGTCGAGAAACATCAAATGCTTGAGCACCATTCTCCCATAACTGTTGCAGCTCATAAATCAATGGCTGCAAGAACACGTAAAGTGATCTCTTCAGATGCTCTGGGCCAGGAACGAGAATGGTAAGGAACAGAAACTCTCGTTTCATACACAACGAAGGCGGTAAATTATACGGTGTCACGATGACTGGCCACAACGAATATTGCCTCACATGCTTCCCAAATGGGTTAAAACCATATGTACTTAATCTGAGGTACACATTCCTTCTCTCATAGGCAAAACTCGGATACAATGATTGAAAATGTTTCCATGCTTCTGCATCTGAGGGATGGGTTATTTCTCCATCTGATGTATGCTCTGCATGCCATCTCATTGCAGCTGTTGTGCGCTCCGATTGATATAACCTTTTTAACCTTTCTGTTAAAGGCAAATACCACATACGTTTATATGGTACAGGAACTCTTCCACTTGTTTCTTGAAACCGAGGTTTGCGACAAAACCGACATGACGATCGTTTCTCGTGCTCTCTCCAGTAGATCATACAGTTATCGATGCATACATCTATCATCTGATATGACAAACCTAGACCAGCTACCAGTTTTTGTATCTCATAATACGAATCTGGTGAAAGATTATCTTCAGGCAAAATTGACTTCACAAAATCCGCGAATGCATCCACACAATCCTCACTCAAATTGTAATCCGTCTTGATGGTCATCAACCTAGTTGCCGTTGATAAAGGCGAATCCCCTTCTCTACAACCTCGATATAACGGATGCTTAGCTGCATCTAACATGTCAAAAAACCTTCGGGCTTCTAAATTTGGTTCCTCTATTCTAACTCCACCCTCAACAAACGATGGTATATTTTCACGAAATGCATCATTTACCATCTGGACGATACCTAACTGTTCATCTACATCCATTCTAGGTTCCTCAAACCTATCTCCAATATAATGTTCACTAGTATTAGCATAATTTACCATTGAATCATTTTCTCCATGCGAATACCAAATCTTATAACCCGGTATAAATCCTCGCCTAACTAGATAATTCTGAACATTAGATACCGAAATAAACCTATGATTTCCACATTTACTACAAGGACAATACATCTTACCAGATTGCAATGTTATGTCCTGGTTTGATGCGAATTGTATGAACTGATGTAGACCTTCGACAAACTCATTCGTAAGTACTCCCGTCACCGGATCGCTCAGACTTTTATCCATCCAAGATCGAAAATAATCAAAACGATTAGAGGAAGACATTTTATAAAGTTTATTTACCTTTGTTATGAATGAGGGGAGAGGAGAAGGTTGATTTAAATAGAGAAAATTAAGCAGATTTCTGACGGAATACCGACGGATTTCCGACGGAATACCGACGGGATTCCGACGGAATCTCAAAATTACAACGGCTAGTTCAACGGCTATACAACGGCTATATTCGAAACGGCTATTTTTCTGACGGATTTCCGACGGGTTCCTTATTCTGTCGGAAACCCGTCGGAAATCCGTCGGAAATGATCAGAAATTTCCGACGGGTCTTTCTCCGTCGGAAATTACCGACGGAATTCCGACGGACTTTGTGTCCGTTTGATTTTTCCGACGGTTTTGAATTTCCATCACAATTCCGTCGGAATTCCGTCATAAAATTTCCGACGGAATTTGTCCGTCAGAAAATCCGTCAGAAATCGACCTGTTTTCTTGTAGTGCATACTTCCCTCCCAATTCCATTGAAATCGAAATCTCAAAATCAGCTAATTTCATTGAAAACTTATCGATTGATGAATCGAATATCGATAGATTCCAGCTTTGAAAATTCATTTATCTCGTTTAAACGAAGCTCCACGGAGCCAAAGAGCTAGATTTCATGCACCACTTGCCTCGGGTTCACCTACAGCAGGTGCAGCTGCAGCCTAACTACTTCCAAACACATTTGATGAAGCAGATGACATTCTCTCCCTCTCCTCTCTCTCTTCTCTCTCTGTTGCGAACAACGAAGACAACTGGTGCCGTTTCTAAACAGCTATGTTGTCTTTTGTCTCCAGATTTGCACACCCTGTTGTTTAACGTTATTACACAGCTCGTGATGTTTCTAAACAGCTCAGACTATTGGCAAACAAAAACTATACTGAATCAAACTAATGTAACTTAAACCAAAGATAGTAATAGAAATAGAAACTCTATAAATTAATATTCGATAAATTAATAAACTCTATAAATTAATAAATTTTTCCGGTTCCGAGTTGGACCGGTTCAAAATATAACAAAAATCGATAAGATAATAAGATAATAATTTTTTTAAGAAGCTTATGTAAATATACGGTCCCATTAATATCATAAATTAATAATTATCATAAAAATAATCTTATACAAAGATATAACTATGATAATTTACTAAAATATGAATATATTGTTGTTTGTTTTTATTAAAATTAAAATATTTTTACAACTTATCTATTTTAAAAATGAAAATTTTAAATATATTATAAATTTTAAAGAAAATATTATTTTTAAATAATTATTAATAAATAATTTATTTTATTCAAAATCGATAAATTAATAACTCTATAAATTAATAAAATATCAAAGTTCCAACATTATTAATTTATAGAGTTTCTAGTGTAATCCTAAATTTGCTTACAAATTGATTGGTTGGTTTTTTTTAATTGAAGAGACCCGAAATTTCAAAACTGAATTCGACTTAAGCTCAAACGAACAATTTATTAATTGCATATACAGTACATATTCTGGTTTAAATCCGATTACAGAAATAAAACCAGGATTTTGTGAAACCTAACCAAAATCAAATTAAATAGAAGACCAATGAAATTTGTTTAAAAAGATGTACCAGGTTTAAGAGTTAAGACTGCCTACTTACTTGTGTTGGGACGATGAATTGGGGATGTATTTATTCAACCATGTTTATTGTATGGAGAACCAGATAACACGTGATCATTGCTCATAACTCTACGTCTTCTTTGTTTTTGCTCAAGTCTTTACCGATTTCATATCGGCTTTATATTAAGCATGGTCTAAGTCAGTAGATTAGAAAGAAAAAAGGGTCAGTACGTGTTAAGGTGGATCATGAATATAGAAAAAAAAAACATGATAGAAAAAGTTAAAAAACATCAATGACACATAAAAGCATGAAAAACACCAATTCTTAGATATGGAAATCAATGACACGTAAAAGCATGAAATGCATGAATATCTACTTCCAATATTATATTTGAGATGTATTTTTTCTGTTAAACAATCATGTTCATCCAAGTGTATCATCTCGAACGAAGGTGGTGCTAATTGCTAAATATGCCAATTTTGTAAACAGTTTTATGATTTATAAATCCACTAAATAAATTTTTGACACATAATTTACATTCAGGTTTTAAATGATTTTTCAATATTTTTTCCAAAATTTTTAATAAAATATTTTCTCTAATTCAGGCTAGTAAGTTCTTCCTAAAAGCACATAAACTTTAATACAAACATTATTATGACAGAGACATAGTGTTTCGTCAAGTTTAATCAAAATTTTACTCACCTATGATTCGTGACATTGTAATTTGCAAGTACTTGAAGGCTATCCTACCATCGTCCGAGGCTAGGGGTTTTAGGATTTCGGTGCCGGCGAATTTCTAAAAAATAAGAAAAAACATCCAGGTTAAAACTAAAACACTTATAAATAATAAACAATAAACAAAACTCAGCAAATTAAACAAACAAATAGCAACTGAAAAAAAAAAAACTATCGTATGAAAATCACATAAATCTATTAAAAAAATATAATGCATGAACTAAACTCTAGAGGATGATTAAAAAAAAGGAGTGGCTGCAGAGGAGATTATAGTATCTATACGAAAAGAAATTAGGGTTACACCGAATATTCTTTTTTGATTATTCAAAACTTTTTTTTATAATCCGATAAACATAGAATTTATTATATATGAAAATTATTTTTTTCGGATTAGTTCAAATCTGGATATATATACATCTTTCGATATAGTCACAAAATAATAACAAATTTTCTTTTTCTAATTTTATTAAATTCTAAAAACATATATATTAGTAAATTACCAAATTTTATTATTTTATTAAAACTATTTGATTTTTTTTATTAAATTTCAGTTTTGATAATTATTTGTTTGTAAAAATAATTTGATCATAAAAAAAAAAACTATCAACATAAAAATCTCCCGACAGAATGCATCCTTTTTCTCTTTCTGATTTTATGGTTAATACTTGAAATTTTGGCCTAAAGCCAAATTAGCCAATACATATCTACGTTCCAGAACTTTGTTCCCTTCCAAGTGGGAATCGAAATGCAACAATCAACATCCAACTACAAAAACGGTTTCAAAAACATCGATGATACACGTTTGGGTGTTGAAAGTAGACTAAACATGGAGTTACAAACCGGTGCATCAAACCAATTTTTAGCAAAATGACAACATTAATTAAAACTCTTACAAAAAAACAACAACATCTAGCCTCAAGTCTGATCTATTACACAGTTCAATTTCTTGTTACTCAAGATTCTGTGACCCCATTACTGGCGAAGAATAGGAAGAAGCTCAAGAGGAACTTTCTTAACAACAGTAACATCACCAGCTTCTTCCATATCCATATATTTTTCCTTTTCAGGTATTCTCCAGCCAAAGTAGTAAAGCAAGTTCAAGAGTCCCAATTCAACCGTCGCAACCTCAAAAGCCATCCCTGGACACATCCTTCGACCAGAACCAAAAGGTAACATCTCAAAACTCTGTCCTTTGTAGTCCACAAGACCATCCATAAACCTCTCTAAGATAAACTCTTCTGGATTTTTCCAGTGTTTAGAATCCCCTCCTATCGACCAAGCGCTAACCAACATAAGGGTTTTCGGGGGAATATCGTAGCCTTGAATCTTAATTGGACTCATTGTCTCTCTTGGGAGTAACAAAGGAGCAGTTGGGTGTAGTCTTAAGGTTTCTTTAAAATTGAAGCTTATCGAGATCTTCTTCCGTGATTCTCTCTTTTGGTTTGAATTTTATACTTGTTCGAAACTCCTTTTGAGCTTTCTTCATCACTATCGGGTTTCTAATGAGCTCGGCCATCGCCCAAATCATGATGATGACACTTGTGTCTACTCCAGCCAGAAATATATCCTGCTTAAGAAAGATGTTTAGGTCAGGTTTTAGATTCAAGAAACATGAACTAAAGATTCTTTACTTACTGAGATGACTACGTGGAGATGTTCAATTGTGAGCTTGAATGAATCATCTTGTTCTTGATTATGTATCATATTCAACATCACATCGACAATATCAGGACGATCTTAAGTTGTGACTCCATGCTTACTCTTCAAGCGATAATCAGCCACTTTCTTCACAAAATTATCAACTTCAACGAAAACGTTACGAAGTCTCTTATGATTTCTTAACACAAAGTCAGCAACAGGGAAAATATCAGTGAATTTGAAAGACATATTTGCCAGAGCTTCAAACAAACTCTTGGATCTTTTCCTTATTGATTTTCTTGATTTCGAAGAAATTTTGTCCAAAGGCCGATCTGAATATCATACTGGCAGTTAGAGAGAAAAGAATTTTGCCCAAATCCACTGGAGATTACTTCAAAGCTGATTCTGTCATTTTCTTGATCATCAAGTCATTCTCTTCGTCTCTGATATACCTAAAAGATCGTACCTTTCGTGTTGAAGAACTCTGCATTCCGAGAGCCTTGGGCAAGCTTGCACAGCTCTCTCCAGTCCTCACCGTATGAGGCAAAACCAATGTTTTTACCGTTACGCAAAACGATCTGAATTCCGAGAGCTTTGGGTCGTGTACAACACCTAGGTCATGGGTTTTAAGAACTTCTTCACCTGCTCCACTCGATGAGATTACGACAATTGGTACAAACCCTAGGCGGAGAAGCATCACGGATCCGTGTTACTTGGAGAGATCGTGAAGACATCTGTGAATCAGTCCTCGGAGCTGGTGTAGGTTTCCGATGAACGGACACTTTGGTGGACTTAATTGGAGGAATATTATGTGAAATCGGCCAGCCCGTTGCGGCTTGGCTGATGATTATGTACAATAAATGATTTGGTATATATAGGGGGCGATTGGTAAATAGACTGTGGAGGCTATAGAGGCTTTAATTAGTTTTAAAATTTTAAAAGTCACTTTTTTTTCCAATCAGACTTTATCCTTCCTACAGTCATAAAAGCTTTCTTAAAAATCTCACAGCCAAAATAACTGTTTTTACTCTTATTTTCGTTTGTTTTTTTCAAAGCCAATAAAAATGACTTTTATTTTTTTTAAAGTTACAGTCATTATTTAAAAGTCAAATTTTTAACAGTTAATTTTAATTTTTTAAAGCCACAGTCACAGCCTCATCCAATCACCCCCATAGATATTCTTAGATTAGGGCATCCTTGTTTTTTACTTTTTTTTTTTCCAATTGATAATAACAAAAATAATTAGCCGACTTAAAGAAATGGTAATTATATTTTTCAGTTGAATCAAGCAATAGGAAATAATACATTTTCTTTTCAAATTAATTAAATACACGATATACCATATCAACAATTAAAGGAAAAAATTAATTAAACACGCCACAATTAAATATGCTAGCTAAATTACGAAATTATACACCTTTATTAATGGCAAAAAAGTAATTCAGTTTTCAACTTTCATTCTCAGTCAAATTCACTTTGCAAATAATAGTATAGATACCGTAAGATGCTACTCCGTACGTTTCTTTTCAAATGTTATGTCATGATCATTTATTTAGAAAAACTTGTTGTGATTTAGTCATGAGTTTAATTATGATAAGACTATTTAACAAAGCTGATCGACATACTTCGCGTTCCACCTAAATTATAGAAAGCAAACTATCAGACTGCTTTTACTTCACTTACTCATATTGGAGTAATTACTTTAATACTTACCAAACTTTTAGTAGATTTGAGGAACTGCACGATTTAACTAAGTCTATTTTCTTTTAACATTTTTTTGTTCGTCTACAAGAAGTAGCCATTAACGTACATATGCGTTTTAAACCTAGTGTTTTTATTTGCATCATTACTCCAATATTTTCTTCTAAATCTTCTGATCGGTTATCAAATTGTTAGAAGTTTGCACATCTCCAGATAGCATTAGCATGTCGACATTATAACAAAACATGATTGATCGTTTAATCATCCACACAACGTCGTTGGCATATATAATCCATGTTTACATTCCGCGTATTTAGTCTTGTAGCTGTCGGAAGAGCTCCTGAAACTACTCGCCATAGGAAATGTTGTATTTTTGATATAATCTTCAAATTTCAGATTTCTTTTTTCAATACCAAAGAACCCAGTGGGGGTGTTAGATCATCTTCATCCGGTGAGAATGCGTTGCCACCCAATATCCTGACTTGACTGTATACTCTGAACTTTTTGTATAAGGGCAAATATATTTGTTTGTAATAGCGTGATTAGACAAGCGAATTTACTGTGCTAGTTCTGGATCTTCTGGAGATAACAATGCATTCAATCTATCCATATCCCATTCACGTAGACTAGGTTTCCAAAGTTCCTTAACTGGCATATCCTGTGTCGGTGCTGGTTTAGCACCATTCACGATTCTAGGAGGAATAGTTGGTAACCAGAAATTAGACCAAACTCTTGCTGTTTTCCCACCTCCTAATTGTATCTGTAGACCATGATTTAGCAGTTCTTTCCCTACTTGAATAGACCTCCAACCATATGACGGTTGTCTTCCACACATCGACTCTAAGAATGTTGATGAGTTAAATTATCTTCCTTTATATAGCCTTGATAACATCGAATTGGGATTTTGCAATATTCGCCAAGCTTGTTTAGCAAGAAGTGCTAGATTAAAACTATGAATATCACGGAATCTTAATCCACCTTCATTCTTTGGAAATGCAAGCCTCTTCCAGGGTATCCAATAAATTTTCCTCTTTCCATTTTCCTGATTCCAACCCCACCAAAACTCTGATAATTTACCGTTTATATCATCACCGATTATTTTTGGAATCAGGTAACAATTCATCAAATAGATTGGTTTTGCCAAAGCTACTATCATGACAGAATTCATAGGAAAGATTAAGCAATTGTTATGGTAGCAGAGGATTATTTCAAGAAGATGTTTAAGTCAACTAATATTGATATTATTGATGACGTTATGCCAAAGATACAACAAAGAGTAACAATGGAGATGAATGAAATGCTTCACCCATTCTGCTTATGATGTCTATAAGTCGCAGGTGAGGAATTGTAGCGGGATGCCACAGATTTGAACACATAATGGAATAAAATTGAGGACTTCATCATCCATATCTGGAGTCCATCGTTGAAGAGAAATCATACGATCATTAAGCGCCCATGGCCCACGGTTCAACATCGATTGCTTCATGTCCTCTGATGAAAATAAAAACTGGAACCGTTGGTTCTCCACTAACCGATCCGAAATTAGACCCGCGAGTCCCCACATTCGTGGCAGAGATGCCACTATTGCCCGACTTTTTTGACCTCTGGGAATAAAGACCTTTCCGGTTAGGGAAAATTTGTTCACTCAGACAGCTGCAGAACACACATCCGGCGGAAGAGCAATAGGCTCATCACCGCCACCCAATTGGAGATCATGAATTGCACGACGAAGATTATCAGCCATTGCTTGAAGATAAATAATCAAGTGAAAACGAATAAATAACAAAATCACTTAAGTATTGACGATGCAAGTGAGAAATTGTGATTTTTTTATAATCGAAACTTCTCTGAATATATAGATGACTAGATACCCGGAAATAACCACCCACGATGCATCGTAATGGAGAGATCCCACTACGGAAATGGAAGAGATCAGCGAGGAACCGCTGAGAAACTGCCCCACTCCAACATCATAGAAATCAAAAACCGTTCCCAGACATAGGAACAAAAGAGAAGAAAGGAGGAACCGCTGAATCGCCCTCCAAATCGCCTCTTGCATAGAGAAAAATAGTATTTTTTTCTAAGTATGATTAGTGCCGGTTATAACCATTAACCATTGTTTATTGAGATAAAACTATAGTTAAAGTATCCTGATTCTTTTACTTTCACAATCATAAAACAAAAAGACGGACATTAGAAAAGAAGAACATAACAAAAATTATTTCGAGAAATTTTATTTTCCTATGTTTTTTTCTCAAAATGTAGTATCACTTACGAATTTAAGTCCAACAATCATGACAGTCGTTAGTAGTTGAAGCAACTTAATGCATTTAATTTACTTAAATATATACTTAACAAAAAAAGAGTTAATTGGCTCCACTCGCTATATAAACGTTAGTAATATTGATGGTTATGCTCATCCAACTGCAAAATAAAAAATCACAAAAGATATGGGGCGTCTCGTAAATGGAGCTGGTCTCTTAGTTTTGTTATGTTTCCATGTTTTTGTGGTGAATAATGTGTCTGCGAGAGATGGTGTGAGTTTTGGAGGTGAACAGGATATTGGAAAAGGCATAGGCGGTGGTTTTGAAGGCGGAGTAGGCAATGGCGGTATCTTTGACGGTGGGATAGGCAAAGGTGGTGGCTTTGACGGCATAGGCAAAGGCGGTTATGACGGCGGAGAAATTACAGGCGGTTTCGGTATAGGCGCAGAGGTGGACCCACATCGAGAGAGGGCGAGTCACACCCCGTTTAAATATTAAATAATAAAGTAATTGTCTATTTATAATTGGATGAGCTTTTAACAAATGTGGCTGCCTTTGTGCTTCAATAATATTTGCCTATCTATAAGTTCGTTTCATTCTCATGAATCTCATCACGCTCGAAAGAACCTAATATATAAGATATGAGTATATCTAAGCATTTGATAACGACTTGACTCTTCTTAATTCATTTGATGATTATACCTCAACTCCAAGCAGGGACAAACCTCGGATTCAACCTCGATGAGTCGTTGCTCTACCTAAGAACTCAAGCACTCTCGATGAGTCTTGTACAAACACACGACGCAAAATGATTACGCCCTTCTCAGAGCTAAACTTTCACTTTCTTAAGCTTCCTCTCGATGCTACTACTACCTTTACTTTCTACTCAAACCATGCATACACGTTTAGGAATCTGACTCTCACCTCCAGACATCTACTTCTGATCGCTATCTGCTTTCTTAACCGAGTACCGTGAAGCATTATCCATCAAGGCCAAACCAAAATAGCACAATAAAAAAGCAACCATTTCGGCATGAACTAAGAGTGTTATTCGTTTGTGTATTTTATTTGAATTAGAAATCTATATAAGATTAAAAAATCTTTGTTTCAAAATCTAGCATGTATATTTCAATAGTATTTTTAAATTTGTTAGTTTTTGTGCTCTCGAAATTGAAATCTTTGTATTTTTTACTTATTTTTTATATTAAATACATTAAATTCCTCTACAATACTAAATTCATACGTAAATATCTGACCTTCGATCCCTTAAAAGTAAATGATGGATTATTCAATCAACGAGCCACCATGAATTAATTGGTTTTATTGAAAGTGTTAGCTTATTAGAATTTGTTTATAGATTATGGTCTAAATTTTTGTAGATATTAACTTGTTGGTTTGACCCCCAAAAAAAAAATCCCCTGTTGGTTTTTTTTTTTTAAACTTGTATATTCAAATATACTGTAAGATGCTACTCCCTTTGTTTCTTTTCAAATGTCATGAAATTGAAAACCATTTATTTAGACAAACTTAATTGTGGTTTAGTAGTTTATTAATGATTAGACTATCTAACAAAGCTGACCTACTTCGCGCGTTCTACCTAAATTATAGAAAACAAACTATCAGACTACTTTAAATTTACTTCACTTACTCATATTGGAGGAACTACTTAATTCTTACTAAACTTTTAGTAGATTTGAGGAACACACTGCACGAATCGTCTATTTTATTTTAACATCTTTATCTACAAGACGTAGCCATTTACGTATGCGTTTTAAACCTACTGTTTTTATTTATTTTATGGACAATTTAGACCCCATATAATGAAAAACCTATAATTATATTCAGATTGTGCTCATACGTCCACCAAACTAAAACCATTAACCATTGTCGTCCATTGACATATAAGTTAGTTTAGTATATCCTGATTCTTCACTTTCAGAGAACATTAAACAATAAAAGACGAACTTTAGAAAAGAAGAACATAACAAAAATGGTTTCGAGAAATTTATTTTCCTGCACCAAAATAGAAGGGACAAAACTTAAAGCACGTATGGAGCTGTAGTCTTGTAGACTAGAAAATGCGTCGATGAAGACATAAATAGAGCAAATATGTGATGGGAATATGAAAACGTAATATGACTTACGTATTTAGGTCCAACAATCAGTCAGTTGTTAGTAGTTGAAGCAACTTATTGCATATATTTAATTAAATATATATATATTTTTAAAAAGAATTAATTTGCTCCTCGCTATATAAACGTTTGTAATGTTGATGGTTATGCTCATCTAACTGCAAAATAAAAAAAATCACAAAAGATATGGGGCGTCTCGTAAATGGAGCTGGTTTCTTAGTTTTGTTATGTTTCCATGTTTTTGTGGTGAATAATGTGGCTGCGAGAGAGGGTGTGAGTCTTGTCGAAAGGGCTTTGGAGGCGGTTTTGGAGGTGGAAAGGGCTTTGGAGGCGGTTTTGGAGGTGGAAAGGGCTATGGAGGCGGTTTTGGGCCATTTGGCAAAGGTGGATTTGGGCCATTTGGCAAAGGTGGATTTGGGCCATATGGCAAAGGTGGTGGCTTTGGTGGAGGAATAGGCAAAGGCGGCGGTTTTGGAGATGACTATGGAAAAGGCGGAGGCTTCGGTGGAGGAATAGGCAAAGGCTATGGAGGCGGAATCGGAAAAGGCTTTGGCATTGACGGTGGCAACAATTGACACCACTGAGCTGAATAAGAGAAGAAACGTATATATAGTTGCACTGCATGAGCGACTCCAAAATAAAATAAATTAGCTTTCACGTGTTTTTCTATTTATAATTTTGTATTTGGATGGGCTTTTAACAAATGTGGCTGCCTTTATGCTTCCATATATAATATTTGCCTATCTATGTTCGTTTCATTCTCATGAATCTCATCACGTTCAAAAGAGCCTAATAGGCCACTTAAGATATGATTTTAGGTAAGCATTTGATAACGACTTGACTCTTCATTCTTCATGCAATTACCTCAACTCCGAGTAGGGATACTAAACCTCGGATTCAACCTCGATGAGCCGTTGCTCCACCTAAAAAATCAAGCAGTACTCTTGATGAGTCTTGTACAAACACACGACGCAAAATGATTACCACCAACCAGTAAAATTGAATCAACTACCTCTACTTTCTAGTTTCTACTCAAACCATACATTTAGGTATTTGACTCTCACATCCTTCTACTTCTACTCGCCAACTGCTTTCTTAACCGAGTACCATGAAGCATTATATATTCCATGCTCAAGCTATATATCATCGGAGCCAAACCAAAATAACACAATCAAAAACAAANTCCTTCTACTTCTACTCGCCAACTGCTTTCTTAACCGAGTACCATGAAGCATTATATATTCCATGCTCAAGCTATATATCATCGGAGCCAAACCAAAATAACACAATCAAAAACAACAATTCCAGCGGGATAATTGATATGAAAATCTATATAATAATTTTTTTTTTGGGTTAAATATACTGATTTTAAAATTTAGCATGTGAACTCTAAATAATATTTATAAATTGTAGGTTTTTCTTGGGATTGAAGTCTTTGTATTTTTCACTTAAATTTTTTTTGAATTATATTAAATTCCATTGCGAAATCAAATCCGCATGTAAATTTTTAATATTGAATAACATATGATTTAAATTTGGATTCTAAGATCATAGAATGAATAACAATAGATTTTGATAAGAATTTTAAAATCAGTAATCATATAGTACGTACGATCCACTAAAATTCATTAACCAATAACCACCCTTTAAGACAAAACAAACATAATATGAAAATAGCAAAGCATGTAGTTATAAGTCTGTTGAAACTCAAAAGTAAAGTCAAATGAAAATAACTTAATAGAAGCCGAGACTTATTGTAATAAATAACACATGCTTATAAAGATTCAAGCAGTTTGAGCTAAATTCTTTTTGATAAAGATCCAAAAATCAAAGTGCTGATAAAGACTATTTGCTTTGCCGACCTTGATCATCATTGCACCCACCACCATAACCTTGTGACGAGCCAGATCACCAAGATCCATCACCATAACCGCCTCCCATGTAGCCACCACACCACCATCAAAGTCATTTTAAACGCCACCACTAAGGCACCCTCTCCAACCACACCATAATCACTTTCATTGTACCTTCCATATCTCATTACTCTCACTGTATAAAGAGCTGCATGCCTGCATCCACTATGAGTAGCACCATTCTCATAGCTCGGGTTCCCATAACCACTAAGAGCTGGAGTGTCCCATGCAACACGGCTCTCTTAACATGGTTCTCTTCACATCAACCTAATCGCCGACAAAAATCAATAAAATTCAAGATAAACCCTCCAAGAATCATTATAACAAAAAAAACAAACCCTCCAAGAATCATCATTAATCAACTTTATTTTATTTTCCATTTTGATACCCCCAAATCCCTAGATGGAAAGAATGGAATGACTCAATCCGAAATGCATGGTCTCAGGAACAAAAAAAGTCAAAAAAGTAAAAAAGAAAAAGAAAATAATTCACTACTCTGTTTCGATTCCACACGTGTCATCATAACCAATTAACCACAAGAACATCAAAATCTTTCATCAGTGCTGTGATAATCTCTGTGCCAGATGTGCACTTAGGTGTCGAAAAATCCCAAGTCACCGTACAGCTTTAATACTTGTAATAATTACACCTCATATGTTTATTTTAGTCAACGACAAAAAACGCATCTCTCCCTTTTTTTCTCTCTCGAATTGAAACCCTAGAATCCTAGATCTAGAAATTCTTGGCGACCGTTTGCCGGTGGCCGGCTTCTGCTGGTGCACTAGGCAGTATATATTCGGATTCAGCTTTTATATCCTTCAATTTCTTTCTCTTCTCATGGCTTTTCACTCTACAATTTGCGACGGTAACCTCTCAGATTTTGGTCGTAGTGGTGTTTGGAGGGTGAAACTTCTAGATCCCAACAAATCCTTCCTAATTTTTGATGTTCCGACGGTGGTAGGGGCTGTCAAAGCTACGGCGGAGACAGATCTGGTCGTTTTTGGCTTTTATAGCTTTTGTTTGTTTTTTTCTGAGTTTTCCCCAAATTAGCCGTGTTCTTCCGGTGAAGTCTCAAAGTCGGACTGTTCCTGGTTCAGGCAGTGGTGTTTCTCTTCATCAGCCTTTGGTCCTATAGAATTATAGACTTTGTAATGTGATGAGTAACACAAAGATTGATAAAGAATAACTCTCTTTATTAGCTTAAGAAAATAACTCAAAACTTAAGCTCTCACAATCTCTCTCAAAACNTTTGTAATGTGATGAGTAACACAAAGATTGATAAAGAATAACTCTCTTTATTAGCTTAAGAAAATAACTCAAAACTTAAGCTCTCACAATCTCTCTCAAAACTCATAAGTTATGCCACACATTGGCATCTCCTTATATAGAAAAAATCCTAAACATATTTCCTTTTTCTCTTTAGAACACTTTCCTAATCCTAATAGAAAACACTTATATTTAGATAACTCCTAAACATATTTTCTTTTTTCTCTTAACCATAACTCGGTTTACGATTATGATAGCTTCCCGCGCAAGCTATCTTCAAGCTTATGCCAACATTCTCCCTCCTAAGATTGAAATCGATCTTTGCCAAATCCTGAACACCAATGAGATCTCTCATCTCCTTGAACTTGATTCCATTGAAATCTTGAACACCTCGCAGATACCTTAGACAATGCTCCATTGCATCACCATGAGACTCTCTAGAACTCTGCATGTACTGACTTTCTCCTTGTGCTTTGGACAATTTAAATCTCGAGTTCATTGGCGCATGAACCGCGTTGCAGTCTTTCATTCCTGTTTCCTCTAGGACCTTTCTCGCATATCTATCTTGTTTAAGCGTGATCCCTCCTTCATGTTGAAACATCTTAATACCAAGATAATAAATCAGCTTTCCAAGATCACTCATCTTGAATTTTGTTGACAAACCAATATTAAACTCAATTATCATATCCAGACTTGAACCCGTAAGCAGAAGATCGTCCACATAACCAGCCATTATGAGAAGATCTTCCTCCTTCTGTTTCCGATATAAGAAGGGTTCCTTGGAGCGACTTACAAAGTTAAGCACCTTCTTTAACTTGTACACTTTGTCTTCACTTCCCTTTATCACAAATCCCTCTGGTTGTGTAACATAAACAACATCCTCGTCAAAATCAATGCCAAAACTTTGCACATATCCTTTCGCCACAAGCCTTGCTTTATGCTTGTTTATACTTCCATCAATATTCCGTTTGATCTTAAAGATCCACTCTAACCCGATCGCCTTAGCTCCAGCTGGAAGATGAACCAAGTCCCACGTTTTGTTCTTGACTATTGAAGATAGTTCCTCTTTACATGCTTCTCTCCACAGTTTCTCTTCTTTCGCCTTATTGAAGTCCCATGGTTCTTCATTTAAACGCATCAAGAGACGCTCATACTCCAACACGTAATCACTCAAGTAATTTGGTTTCTTGCCTTGCATCAATGATCTTCTCAATGGAGCTTCACTCTGATCATACTCTTCGGTACCTGCGTTCTTATCATCTTCTACGATAACCTCATCATCAGCCGTTTCTCTGTTTTCTGTTTCCCTTCTTTCCTCGTCTTCTCTTATGTGCTTGTTACTCCAATTCAATCCTTTTTTTTCAGTAAGCACAACATCCCGACTCACCACTCTCTTCCTGGTTTGTGGCTCAAGCAAACGATATGGAATTCCAAGTGAACGATCTTCACATAGGTTCTTCTCAGCCCTAAAACTTGGAATTCCTTGAACGAGCTCTCTTCGTATCATTGACTTTATGATCTCAAAGTTCACGTGTCCTAGCCTTGTGTGCCATCTACTCGACTCGCTTCTTGTATTGTCAATTACTCCCATATGGACTTTGTATAATCGCTTTCTTGACCGGATTGTTTCGACGAGTAGCTTTCCCTCCCGGTCGTGCATTGTTAGACATGTTCCTCTCATCCTTATGTCACAACCTGATTCTGTAGCTTGTCCGAGGCTGATGATGTTACTCTTTAACTCCGGAATGAAATAGACATCGACCATCGTTCTTGATTCTCCATTCATGTCAAAAAACGATATCAAGCCCTTTCCTTTGATGTCTATGCAAGAGTTATCACCAAATCGTACCTTCCCTGTTACAGAATCATCGATCGATGAGAAAAATCTTCGATCTCCACTCATGTGATTGCTAGCTCCGTTGTCAAGATACCAAACGTCATTAGGAAAGTACGTAATCTTCGATGCTACCACGTACCTTGCCTTGATAGCTTCCCACACTTGCTTTGCTGTTTCTAGTTCTCCAACCTGCAGTATAAGTGCCTCCAGGATTGATCCGAACAAAAGAGCGATGGCCATGTCGTTCTTTTCCCCGTCGTTTGTCGGTGTTTCTATGATTGTCCAGACTTTATACACCTTGAGTAAGACCTTCATCCTGATGGCCCAGACGGTGTAGTTTGTTGAATTCAGCATGGGACACTTGATTGACACAGATCCTCCTTCGTTTGCTTTCTTCTCTGTTGCAGTCGCGGCTGCGATAACATCACCCATGGTTCGTGACGTCTCCTGTGCCCAGCTTTCTCTTCTATTTTACGGAACCAAGCACTCGAATTTTCAATACGATCTCGCAAGGCTCTGATACCAAATATAGAATTATAGACTTTGTAATGTGATGAGTAACACAAAGATTGATAAAGAATAACTCTCTTTATTAGCTTAAGAAAATAACTCAAAACTTAAGCTCTCACAATCTCTCTCAAAACTCATAAGTTATGCCACACATTGGCATCTCCTTATATAGAGAAAACCCTAAACATATTTCCTTTTCTCTTTAGAACACTTTCCTAATCCTAATAGGAAACACTTATATTTAGATAACTCCTAAACATATTTTCTTTTTTCTCTTAACCATAACTCGGTTTACGATTATGATAGCTTCCCGCGCAAGCTATCTTCAAGCTTATGCCAACAGGTCCTAGTTCTGGTGTAGAAGCCGTGTGTTTTATGAATGGATATCGATTAACATCTTCAAAGTGAAGTTGGAAAACCAGTTTCTCCTCTCTCCTCTCCAAATTGGTAATGGAATAATCTCTCTCGTTTGTCTTTGGATCGTTATGTATCCTTGGTGGCTCATCCTTGTGTGGATGTGGCAATAGAAAGAAGTTGTGTTTTTAGACTCTCGGTTGATGGATTTGGTGTGGAGAGAGCTACTCTTCTCTTTTGAGCGTGGGTTCTTTGTTTAAAGAATCTGAAATTCTTAATCGTGTTGGGTTATTCTGGTGCTACTTGTGTTCAGTGGTATCGTGCATTCTTGTAAAAGATCCTTTTCAGGATGGTGTCTCTTTCCACGGCGTCGTGTCTTGGCAAGCAGAATCGTGTTCTCTTGCATCTTCGGACTGTTTAGCTTTGTCTTTGTTTGGTGTTGTATGACTTGTTTTTGGGGAATGCTCTGTTTTTTTGGGCTTTGTTTATGGGTTAGTTTCCCAGATGTGGGCTTATCTCCGGGGGTTGATAGTTAACCGTCGGCTGCTTTGTAAAATTGTATCCTCGTTCCATTATAATATAATCAGAACAAAAAAAAAAAAAAAAAAAGGCCTGCCTATAACGACAATACGTGCACGTTCTCGAGTAAAACCTTAAATTTAGTTTTGAGATTTTTTTCGAAAAAAAAAAAAAGAAGAAGCTTTGATTTGAATTGTCGCTTTGTCAGCTTTCACTGAAAGACTTTTGAATAACAATAATGATTAATGATTAATATGACCAATTAATAAATCCCATAATTACTTTCAAAAGGGTAAATTCAATACATTAAGGCGTTGATGTCAAAAGCGGCAAAAATGTGGGGACTAATTTACAAATTGTTTTATAAATAAAATCAAAAATAACAGTTCAGCTTCAACAACGAAAAAGCCGTTTTTTAATTTCTTCTTTATTTCTCTTTCTCTGTGTCTTTTCTTCGTCCCTTCGATCTCACTGAGTCTCTCCTCTGGAACAGCTCGATCTTCGTCTCTTAGGGTTTTATAGTTACGATCTCTTGTTCAATCCGAATCCGTTTTTTTTCTTTCTCTTGTGTTTATTCGATTTGATTTGATTAAATCGTGAGAAAGATGGAAGAATGAGAAGAAGGTGGTGATTTTTTTTATTTTCTCGATGGAGCAGCTTGTTAACTTCATCATTCGACCTCCAAGGTGAGTAAGCTCTTCATTTTCTCAGGAATTGAAAAACTTACTTTTTCTGGAATTTTATGGTTTTGAGTTTACCTTTTTCGATTTCGGCATTCTTCTCTTTGCTAGGTTGTGGAATTTATCTTTTGTAAGTCTGTGATTAAAGCTGTAAGAATTGGGTTTCGCGTCAAGTTTAGATTTTCAGATTTAAAGTTTGAATTTTTGTTCTTGCTCACGAGTTGATTTTGGTGATTAGAATCCCCTTTTTAGATGAAAACAAATTTTTTATTTTTCATTTTTGTTCATACTTTTGATCCATCTACATTTGAATATAACTGGTGTGATTTGCAGAGCTGAATACAACCCGGAACATGATCTCTTGGAACAGGAGTTCATGCTGAAAGGGAGATGGTACCAGAGGAAAGATTTAGAGGTAAAAGCTTTATATTACATTTGCAAGTTTATAAAAGCAAACAGTCTTTGGACTTAAAAAAGGAGTTTGCTAAATGGAAGTTCTCTACCTTCTTCTTATTTTGACATAGCTCAATATGTTCGTTAAATAGCATGTGTGCATCAAGGCTTTATGTTTTGAACCTATGTCTGATGAACAAGAAACAAAACAAAACTGATCAGATTTTTGTTGTTGTTGTTGTGATTTTCTAAGTAGAATTTTTGTCATTTTTTTTTCTGTACTAGAAACCAGTTACTGTGGCCTTGTTTTTTTTTTCTGCCCTTAGGATCTCAAGGCTTAGTTTTGTTCTCTTCGCCTAAGGTTATCGGGGATCTTGTATCTGACAGGTTAAAAACAGCAGAGGAGATGTCCTTCAGTGTAGTCATTACATGCCAGTCGAGCGTCCTGAAGATAGGCCTCTACCTTGTGTAATATACTGCCATGGAAACAGGTAATTGGAAGTTATAATTTATAAGCATGTGGTTTGAGCTGCGAAATAACCCGTCATGTATCTCTTAGGACACTATGAGAACCATGCTTTGAAACGAAACAACTGATATAGTTGCCAATACTCGTCTAGGAATGTTGTTACTTGTTTCTTTTCGCGTTCTATTCATTAATGGCCCCTATGCTTATTCAGTGGATGTAGAGCTGATGCCAGTGAAGCTGCCATCGTATTACTTCCATCAAACATCACAATTTTCACGCTTGACTTTTCGGGATCTGGTCTCTCTGGTGGGGAGTATGTCACATTGGGTTGGAACGAAGTATGTGCTCCTCTGTTCTTTTCTTAAAATATTTCTCTTCTCCTCTTCTAATGTTATGGCTTAAACTTATTGCTGTTTTTGAGGAAACAAGTTGTCCAAAGTCTATATATCTGCGCTCGTTGATTGATCTTTGTTAGGTTATATTCCCCCGTGGTTTCTCAATTTTTTTGTTATCCCAGTAAAACCAATACGCATATGCTACTTAATTTGGTCTGCAGAGGTACCTCATTGTTATCTTTCTGAAGAAGATGTCCATATGATTTAGAGGGATTGATGCTCTCTACTTCATGTTTGACTGATAAGTGGAAAGATCATGTAGGATTTTAAATAGGTGCCCTTGATTAGGTTCTCAATATTTTTTTCCGGAACCTCACGTAGTCTCTAGGTTCACTAGTGGGAAGATCATATAGGTGTCCTTGATTAGGTTGTCGACAATTTTTTCCTTCCCTCACAGTCACTGGGTTCACTAGCCATTATCCTGGAGTATGAGAGTAGTCAGTTCTTTAACTATTGTTAAACGTGATGTGTGTGCTTGCAGAAAGATGATCTGAAAGCCGTGGTTGAGTATCTGCGCACAGATGGAAATGTCTCCCTGATTGGCTTATGGGGTCGTTCAATGGGTGCTGTCACAAGGTTCCTTCAAGTCTTTCATTTGTTAAACTTTCTTAGTAAGAGCGTTTTCAGTTTCCGGTCTTGCATGGAGTTTCAACTAATTGTAGAGAACTGTTTAATATAGGAGTTAATTTCGCAAACAACTGAGGATTTTCCTTACTAGTGGAGAGGAGAATAGTTGTCGAGATAAACAAATGAAGTATTCTTTATGTTTTTAGTCTATTGCTTAGAAAACATGACACTCACCTGTTGCTAAATGACTGGCGATAGCTATAAGATGTCGCATGTCAACCATTGTAACTTAAAATCTGATTGCTACAATCACTCTCCCTGTCTGCTACACTTATTTTCCAGCTTGATGTATGGAGCCGAGGATCCCTCTATCGCAGCGATGGTTCTAGACAGCCCGTTTTCTGATTTGGTTGACTTAATGATGGAACTCGTAGATACATATAAGTTCCGGTTACCAAAGTTTACTGTAAGTAAATGTAAATTTGTAGTGTTTCTTTTTTTGTATGGGTATTGTTCTGCCTACTACAAGGTTTCCACATTGTCTTTAAGCTCCTCCAATTTTTTATTCAGATAAAATTTGCGATACAATATATGCGGAGAGCTGTTCAGAAGAAAGCCAAGTTTGACATAACGGATCTCAACACCATTAAGGTCGTTTCCTCGGGTAGTTTGTCCTTTTTGTTTAGTTGATTACTTATATGATGAACTAAATTATTCACTAGTATGCAACAATATCATGTTTTTAGGTAATCATTTGCGTATTTGCTCACATTGTTTGGTATAAAAGATTCTTTCTTTTAATGGGTAATGTATCAGATACAAATGTTAGGCTCTGCGTTTTTATGGTAAGTGATGTTTTGTTTCTTCAAATTTTATCATTCATGCTGCAGGTAGCGAAGTCTTGTTTTGTTCCAGTTCTATTTGGACATGCCATAGACGATGACTTTATTCACCCTCATCACTCGGAGCGTATATATGAAGCATACATAGTAAGTTTTTCCATGCCCCGTAGACTTTCTTCATGTTATACTCTCCTTCCTCCAGCTTCAGAAGTTCTCGATAAACCCTTGAACATGTAGCCTTTAAACATCTGGCTTTTGATTACGCCAGGGAGACAAAAATATCATCAAATTCGAGGGGGACCACAATTCACCACGCCCACAATTCTACTTCGATTCAATAAACATCTTTTTCCATAACGTTCTTCAACCTCCGGAGGTGGTTGGGCCAAGATTTTTTGACCCGGTGGATGATTATTTTGCCAAGGTAATGAATCTTGCAGCGATGCATCAGAATCTTTAGTTTTTTTTTTTTNAAGACCCTCTTTTTCAAAGAGCCGAACCGCTTGGTCGGCCCCTTTCCACTGAGCTGTCGTGGCGATAATTTTCTCGGCCTCATCCCTCTGGGCGAGGTATCTGTCCACCTTTTGGATGAGATCGGCGTAATAATTATTTACTCGTCTCATCGAAGCCCTCGCATCCTCATGCGACCTTTCCTTAGCATTCTTCTCATGCTGAAATTTCCTTATGAGGCGACTTGCCGCCGCCTTCCAATTTTCAGCCTCAACTTGAGAAGTTTCAAGGGCTGTCTCGGCCGCTTGAGCCCTGAGCTTTTCTGCTTCAGCCTCTTGTGCCACGATCTCCAGATCGGCACTTTTCTTCTTTTCGGCTTCAAGAGCCGCTTTGAGAGACTCCAGCTCAATCTGATTGTCCGCATGCTTACGGATATCACGATTATAATCAGACATCACGTTTAACGTGGTGCAGAGGGCCTGTAAACAAATAAGGTGCGCGATCTGTCAACACGAGCAGTAAAGATAAGGATCAAAACTACTAAGTCGACAAATTGTTAAATTACCCGAGCCTGTTCCATCGCAAAACGTGCGATGTCGTCCTGACGGATCAGGTCGGAAATATTTATGGAAGGACCAGCCGGATGATCCTTCAGTTTAAGGAGAAAGTCAAGACATGCCATCGGATCGGCTGTAATAGGTCCCGACCCGCGGTATTCATACGAAAAACCGAAAGGATGAAGAGCCCTTTCGATCCGCGATCTCTTCGGCGCGGGCGTTCCCTCCGAGCCAGGAACGACGACTTCATCGCTGACCGACCTGCCAGCTGCACGATCGACCGCCTCATTTTCTTCACCCACCTCCGGGGTTTTCTTACGCTTCTTGTCGGCAGTTTTCTTTTTCTTCGTGTTCGCAACTTTCTTTGTTGCTCCTTCGACAAGACCTTCAGTACGAACCTGGTCAGAAACATCCACGGAAGGCAGGTTTCAATCTTGGTTATTGGCTGGAGTAACCTGATCTTGGCTCGATGATTGACGAGCTTTTGGAGAATTCAAAACATTCTCCAAATCGCCCAAACCAGCTAAAGGACGAGCTTTCATCTTTCTAAGGTGAGCACGGGCTAACGCGGCTGCAAAAAAAAAGGACTTGATGTCAGGTCAACAATAAGATCTCTACGTTTAGCACAGCTGTATTAGTTACAAACCTTGAGTCCTCGCAAGTTTCTCTTCTGTGATACTCGGCCAGGTGATTGCTGAAAGAGCCGCGAAACGATCCGTAATCTCGAAAATATCCTTTGGATCGTCGACAAAGGCAATAGAATTGTGTCCTGCACACAAAAAAAACCGTAAGAAATGATATCGGCTACTATACACAAAACGTGAGCAAAAAACTTCTACCGGTAATCTTTCCCCATTCCGTCCTGATCGGTATATCCCGGTCAACGATGGTAGACTCGTTGATCAACGCAATAAAATAGTGGTCGCGCCAGTTCGCCACCTTAGAAGAATGCCCACCGGTGACGACATTGAACCGCCTTTTCATGCTTGTATAATATGAGCCTCGATACTTCAGATGTTTTTTATTCCTCCGCGTTAATGTCATCGCATGAAACGCGTCGTAACTCAGCGGGATCTTGTGTTTGACCGATATATAGAGGAGGCTGACGATCAGGCGGACAGTGGCATGTGTAAACTGCGAAATCGGCAATCCTCGTTTGTCCGCATACTCCAGCAGCAATCGTGGAAGGGGAAACCACAGGTGAAATAGGCGGAAGAAACTCTCATACAAGCAGATCCATCCTGGTGGAGCATCCCATGGACGATCTGACGGACTGGGAACCATCAGAGACACTAGTGACTCCATGGTGGACTTCGTCGGAAAGACCCCATGAGCATTATCGGCTATTGGTTTGATTTTTTGCTCCCCTTTCTTTGGTCGGACCTTCTTCACCCTCGGGTTTAGATCGATAACGCCGAACTCGTTCGCGTGCTCCTTGGCGATCATAAGATTCAGGTCGTCACATACGACCATCTCATTCGATCCTCCAGATCGAGCTTTATCTTCAAAAACTACCATAGCGCCTGATCCCTCTGATCGGATATCCTCGTCGCGCAGCTCGGGAATTATAAAGGGGGCGCGAGTCGATGCCTTGCCCTCCTTCCTTGGAACGGGTCCAACCTGGTCGATGACAAAACGTTCCGCTGCGACTTGCCTCACCGCGAAATCAGTTTCGTCATCTTCATCCGACCCGGATTCAGAACGGGTTGGAGATGAAGCAATCTTCTTCCCTTTAGATCGGCTCTGCACGATCGCGTCTTCTTTCGATATCTTAAGGAACTCATCCAAAGATATGCCGATCTCGTCGGCTTTCTCTTGAGCCGATTTAGATTTCTTTGCCTCAGATCGGTTCGAGCAAATCCTCAACATCTCTGAAGAACACGGTCTTGAATTTCGTTGTAGATCGGAGAAATCAAAGGCAGAGCACCGGATCAAGACGGCGGAGAAAGATTACTGGCAAGAATAAAGAAAATAAAAGCAGAGAGAGTCGGGAGCTAACCTTGAAGTCTTTTTCTCTCACAAAGCGCAGAAGTGTGAAAATGAAAGAAATCACTCTATTTATATAGAATTTCAGAGCGGTTCCCAAGAGTCATCATTTCATCGGCGACTGTTCGCATTTCCTCACATTATTTTTAATCGGCGGCTCATCGCATGAATGACACGTGTCGGGTCTATGCCTATTTTTGCGGACCTACGACGCTAAACCTAAAGTTCACGCGGCAAAAGTTAGGGCTTCCCTAATCAAAGCCGACCAGACAATGCAAAGGTACGGAGTTTGTTTTATTTTCGCTAACATTTTATGAGGCCGACCTCGATTCACATCGAACCATTTCATTTCAAATTCGGTAAACTCGATCCTTTACGTTTACCGAACTGGGGGGGACTAACTGTTAGAGCCGGGATTCGTACCTCCTCTACAAAGCCCGACGTAAACCTAACTCGACCTCTATGAAACCCTAAAATGGCCATTGGCTATTTTACGTCAGCATAGATAAAAGGAAATATTCTATTCTTATCCAATAAGAACGCCAAGTCGGCTTACTTTCCTATTCCAAAAAGGAAAGACCTAACCAAGAAGACCGACTTGAGGGCACTATAAATATAGGCGACCTGACAATGATCCAAGCATCCGAAAATTGAGAGAGAAGATCTGTGGCAAATTTAGCAATCCATCGCTTTGTCGCTTTAGCTTTCTTCTCTTTCAAGTTTAGGTCGGCGTTCTTATTCCGACAACCTAAACTCACCGTGTATTTATCGAGCTCCGGCTATTTTTAATAAAGATCTCTCTTGAAAACCCATTAACTCTTATTTACTTTGATAAGCCGATTTGAGTTATTACATTTTGGACTAACCATTGCAATCTTCCGAGGTGACCTTTGGTTTCCTATAAAAGGAGTTGTGGGCATTGCCAAAATTACAATCAGAGATAACAAGAAACAGTTACAAAACAGAGAAATAAGAAAGAGAGAGATTCATTGTTCCAAAAGATCATCAAAGATCTTTGAAAAAACACATAAAAGCACTAGAACTCTAGTGTGTCTCTTGTATCTTTGCCTAGAACAAGAGAGAACTTTGGTTGTCTTATCCTACAAGGGATTTCGTGTAACCCAAGGCTTAATAAGGGTCGAAATACTCTTTAAGGAAAGTGTCCTCGTGCGCGATTCAATCATTATCCAAGTTCATAATTTATCATCCGGGTTACATATAACCAACAATCTTAAAGAGTATTCTTTTATGAAATATGGCTAGTGTGTCTGTGTGAGAGATGACATCCAAGTTTGGAAAGTTGTATAAGTTTTAGAGAGAGAAAACATGAAGACATCAACCGGAATGACACTTGAACGGTGACAAAAGGTTGACTTTTCTCTGTAATCTCTTCTCCGAACTCTGCGTCTGTTTTCAAATACCAAGCCATATTCATCGCTAAACCGGGCTAAGGTATGAGTTTCGTTTTCACGCTTCCGCATAAGTTTATTACATTGGTATCAGAAATTTAGGATTCGGTTCTGGCATGTTAACGTTCTTAGTAACCATAGATTAAAAGCGCTATGTGTTAGTCACGCTAATTCATGGTGAAATAGAGATTACGGTTAATGTTTAGAATGATTGAAAATGGTGAATCTGTGAGTAGGAAATTAAATGAACATAAACTATGCATAAGTGTTCATCATATTGGATTTACAATTTCTGAAAAATATATTTTAAAGAACTATTCATCATATTGGCTTAAATGTTTCTGGAAAGTATCTCGTAAAGAGTCGCAATATGTTGCATGAATTTGGATAGGTAGTGTGAAAACCGGTAATATTGTTTTATTCATATCTCTCTGTAGAAAATTTAGAATTGCGTGATCTTTATGTCCGTGTGTAGATATTGGAATTATCTTTCTATAGGTATATAAAACGTATGATTTGGTTACGTATTTAGAGAGATATAGGGGTCGAAAATTTCGGCAGAATTGCAGTGAAACATTGTGTGGTAGGAAGAAGATGAACAGTAACCGACATGTGTCAGTTTCTGATTTGTCTAGAAAATACATATTGTTTATGCAATAAAATAAAAGTTTGATATGTCCAAATTTGAAAATATTTTTTTTCTCGAGATTCTTTTTGAACTGAGTAGATTAAGAATGTAATTTATTAGGGTTAGACTGTGTATGAACAACTGTAAGTGATTGTTGTTTGAAAGAAAAAATTCTAGAGAAAGAGGCATTGATTGCATCTTTATTGGATATGCTGAGCATTTAAAAGCTTATAGATTATATGTCATAGAACCTATTGATTTTGTATCGATTCGCACCATAATTGAATCAAGAGATGATATTGGTTTCCAATACTCATAGTGATATCATATTGATAATGATCGTAGGACTTATGATGATGCTATCATGTCCTAGGATGTTGCATTCTGAAAAAAGTATTAAATGATAAGATGAACTCTATCATGGAAAATAATATGTTGGGTCTTATCTGATCTCCCATACGGTTGCAAGCCTTTGGGCTGCAAGTAGATCTTCAAAAGAAGATGAAATTCGATGGAACAATTGACAAGGTTAAAGTTCAATTCCTTATTCAAGTTTTGTCATGAAATACATGAGGGAGGTAGATGTGATTCTTGGAATTCGAATCAAACGTGAAGGCAAAAGAATATCTTTAACACAATCTCATTACATTGAGAAAGTGCTTAAGAAGTTCAATTGTGAGAATTGTTCTCCAATGAGCACTCCCATGGATACGAGTGTGAAGCTTATGCCTAACATGGGAAAAGCAGTGCCACAACTAGAGTATTCACAAGTAATTGGCTGCTTAATGTATGCCATGACGAGCACCAGGCCAAATATAGCTTATGATGTAGGAAGGTTGAGTAGATACACTAGTAATCCTAGTACTCAACATTGGCAAGCCTTAAAACGGGTGATGAAGTACTTGAAAGGAACCATAAATTATGGTTTGTCTTATGATGGATTTCCTTCGATCCTAGAAGGGTATTCAGATGCAAGTTGAATCACCGACGTGGAAGATCATTCTTCTACAAGTGGTTGGGTGTTTTTGCTTGGGGGAGGTGCCATTTCATGGGCTTCTAAAAAGCAAACTTGCATTACAAGTTCAACTATGGAATCTGAATTTGTAGCATTAGCGGCTGCCGGTAAAGAGGCAGAATGGCTAAGAAATTTAGTTTACGAGATTCCAGTGTGGCCGAGACCAGTATCACCGATATCTATCCATTTTCAAGCTACATTGGCTAAGGCCTATAGCCAAGTGTATAATGGTAAGTCGCGACACCTGGGCGTTAGACATAGCGCAGTACGTGAGTTGATCACTCATGGGGTGATTACCATAGAATTTGTTCGATCTCAGCAGAATCTAGCGGATCATTTGACAAAAAGATTAGTTAGGGACTTGGTAACTAAGTCGGCAAAAGGGATGGGGTTAAAGTCCATTTGAAATCTTTGGTGATGGGATACCCAATTCCCCTCTAATACGACGTTAGAGGCTGAATTCAATGTGGAAAGCCCACACTTAAAGATTGAAGCACATGTTTTAATATCATCCCAAGGAATGTGCTTGGAACTGCAAGAAAGGGATAGGTTGAAATTATTTCTTAATAGGTATTTTGAAAAAGTGTATTTTGCAGGTGCACGATTAAAATATCTACCTATATGAGTGTGAGGTGCAGCCGCTTCAAGAAGCTAGGACTTGGCTTTGTATGCGCTCATGAATGGATAAAGACACATGTCTTATAATAGTGTCAAGTATAAACACTTAGAGTAGTGTGAAAATTTGTGTGTGTATTATCTTCATGTGCCCAAATGAGTTGAGAGGATTCAATCCATAGGACATCCTGATTCTCGGGCATTTGGAATGTGTAATATCACTAAGATAAAAATTCAATCGTTACGACATTTTCATTTATGCATGAGTTTAATTTATATGTTGTTTATTTAATTTAATGAATCTATGATTACAGTTAAATGGGGGAGGAATGTTGGAAATTTAATTGAATCGTTGTAACCGTTGACGAACTGTTGCAACCGCTTAAATGAACATTTGCAACCGTTTAAATGAATCATTGCAACTGTTGTGTTTATGGTTACAACCTTCGGTGACTAACCATTGCAACTGTTGGTAACCGACCATTGCAGCTCTATCAATCATTGCAACTGTTGAATGAATCATTACATCTGTTGGGTTTATGGTTATAACTTTTGGACTAACCATTGCAATCTTCCGAGGTGACCTTTGGTTTCCTATAAAAGGAGTTGTGGGCATTGCCAAAATTACAATCAGAGTGATGTAATCATCAAACCAGTGGTTGAACCGGAGCTCCATCAAACATACCATGCAAGCCACCAAGGGTCCGACCAGAAAACGTGTGACTCTAATGGATCATCTCTAACCAACCAGAAGGAGTTAAGAAGCGAATCAACTTGTTCCAGAAAGCTGACTCATCATAGATTCACGCCGAAGTGGAATCAGCTCAAGCTGAGCTCCTATGACGAAGTTATTCAACTTGCAAAATGGGTGATGCCGAGCTTATCCGAATCGGATATACGTGCATTAAATGAAAGATTCCGACCGGACCGGGAGGAACTAAGCTACGAAACGGATTTTTATGGAATCTTGGTTCAACCAAGAAGCTCGTCGAATTGGATTCACACCAATACCGGTTCATACTTGGAAGTTATTGATCCTACATGTTGGTGGACTTGTTTCGGATTCATCTGCGCGTATAGGCCAGAAATCGAGCTGCACAGCCCAACTCCGGAACATTCTCGACCCGAGACCACTTGGAGATTATTATTGGATCTCTCCTGGTTCCAGCAAGCCCAAGATCCGAAGATATTCCCACGTGATTCTCAAGTTATGTTCCATTTTCCAAAACGGGTCAACTTGGTTCTATTCCGGGCAAGTTCTAACCATGATCGGTTTAGCACTTGTCAAACGTATTTATGGCGACCAGGCAACTTTCCTAATCCTTCAGAAGCTATCAATGACGTCTCACCATGCTCCATCATCCATAGGTAATATGATTCTCCTAGAATCGCCCAGCTTGTAGTTAAAAGAATTTTGGAACTTCTAGAACAGAACCGTGAAAGATAGAAGATGAAAGGGATTGAATGGCTTTACTTAAGAGGCTGCGGAATTTCCTCAAGTAAACCAGGGTGAATTCTTTGATATGACACACAAAGAATTCGAATTTTGCTGTTAGATATGACACACCAACAAGCACAGATCTAGATTCAAAAGTTTGGATAAAAAGAAAATAGATAAGTTCTGCAAATGAGGGTTCAAGGAAATATAAAGGCAAAACAAAAGCCAAAGCAAAAGCATAAACATGCAGAGTCTAGAAAAACACAAAAACAGTAAATAAAACAGTTGGGGCGCCAACTTATGCTTCTTCTAGGGCCTTGGACGAAAATCTTCATTTGGCTTGAGTTTGGGCTTCAGTTTTAACAATTGGGCCATTGTGAAGTGCTGGGAATACCTCATTAAAAACCTTGTCAAGAAAACCCATTGGGACAAAACTTGACAAGGAAAAAAGAGTATAAACCCAACACTTTTCCAAAATTGTTAAAACTATATAACTTGAATCAAAACCAAAGTGTTTTGACAAGTTCTACCTTCTGTTCCAGCTGCTCCTTAGACTCTTCTCCATGCTCCAAGCTCCATGACTTGTCCAGTATCATATCATCCTCTCCCACTTGAAAAGGATTTGACCTCAAATCCGTTTCATATGCAATATAAGGAACAAGGTCAGAAACATTAAAACTAGAGCTTACGTTATACTTACCTTGGAGATCCAGTTGATAAGCATTGTCGCTTATTCTCCTTGTCACTGTGAAAGGGCCATCGATCCTTGGCATTAGTTTAGACTTCCTCATAATCCTTTTCATTTCTGTCCAAGTCTCCACTGGATACTCCTGATTTCGCCTCCTTGTAGTGACTAACTGATCCCACCAGCTGAGAGCATAGTCATAAAATTCTGTAGCAGCAACTCTGACTCTATTGATCTCTGTGTAGTGTTGAACGTTGAATACTAGCTCAATCTTTTTCTCCCATTCCAGATATGCATCTGGATCATTCTTCCCATGGAAAGGAGGGATTTTAATCTTTAATCCTCCCAGATTGTCTTGCAAACGTTCTTTGGCTTCTCTGCCAAGCCTATTGCGCCTCCTTTGACTACTGTGAGATGCGTTGCTCCTGTTGCTATAGTATTCATCAGTGTCATCACCTCTTCTTTCTGCAGGCTGTTCACGAGCTCTTCTGTGTTCTCTTCTTCTCTGTGACTGAGTTTCCTCTGGTTCAGTATCTGGCTGAAGCTCTTGGCGCAAAGCATTCAGTTTAGTATCCATCATCTTTGTCATAGCTTCAATCAGCAGTTTGTTGTTTCTATTGTTACTGGCTTCTTCTTCATCCTCTGTTCCAGGCATGTTCTCTGAAACAGAAAACACAAAACCACCAGTAAAAAGTCCTAAAGAAACACTTCTTAACAGAAAAATTTAAACTAGGCCAAACAGATGCTGAAAATCGATTTTCTGCAGTTTCTAGAACAGTTCTGGGTTTTTGGAAGATGAACAGTCATAAACAAGCCCAGAAAACGCAGAAAACCAATCTAGAGCTCTTAGGGTTCGGAACTAACATATATATATGCCTAATATGTTAAAAAAAAAATCGTAGCTAACAAATCTACACTTCCTGGTTTCAAAACAAGCAGATCTGCGCATAAGAAGATGAACAGACGAAAATTAGAAAGAAAACTTAACTTGCAAGCTGGTTAGCTCTGATACCACTTAATATGATTCTCCTAGAATCGCCCAGCTTGTAGTTAAAAGAATTTTGGAACTTCTGGAACAGAACCGTGAAAGATAGAAGATGAAAGGGATTGAATGGCTTTACTTAAGAGGCTGCGGAATTTCCTCAAGTAAACCAGGGTGAATTCTTTGATATGACACACAAAGAATTCAAATTTTGCTGTTAGATATGACACACCAACAAGCAGAGATCTAGATTCAAAAGTTTGGATAAAAAGAAAATAGATAAGTTCTGCAAATGAGGGTTCAAGGAAATATAAAGGCAAAACAAAAGCCAAAGCAAAAGCATAAACATGCAGAGTCTAGAAAAACACAAAAACAGTAAATAAAACAGTTGGGGCGCCAACTTATGCTTCTTCTAGGGCCTTGGACGAAAATCTTCATTTGGCTTGAGTTTGGGCTTCAGTTTTAACAATTGGGCCATTGTGAAGTGCTGGGAATACCTCATTAAAAACCTTGTCAAGAAAACCCATTGGGACAAAACTTGACAAGGGAAAAAGAG